>SJYQ01000747.1:0-37209 GCA_006410935.1 Redunca redunca
CCAAAGTATTGGAGTTTCAGCTTCAACATCAGTCCTTCCAATGAACACTCAGGACTGAAAAATAAAGATTTGTTCCTACATTTTTAAGAGTTTTATAGTTTTAGATCTTATATTTAGATCTATGATCCATTTTGAGTTAATCTTTATATGATTCAGAGTAGGGGTCCAACTTCATTCTTTTGCTTGTGGATACCCAATTGTCCCAATACTATTTGTTGAAAAAGACTATTCTTTCCTCCACTGATGTCTTGGCACTCTTTTTAAAAATCAATGCAGAGTTATTTCTGGATTCTCAGTTCTATTTCATGGATCTATACATTTATCCTTCTGTCAGTACCACAGTCTCGACTACCATAACTTTGTAAGTTTTGAAATCAGAAAGTGTGAGTTCTCTAGCCTCATTCTTTTTCAACATTGTTTTGACTATTTTGGTTTCTTGTATTTTCATGTGAACTTTAGCTTGTCAATTCCTGCCAAGAAGCCAACTGGGATTGTGACAGAATATAATGCCTTTTAAGACCATGTTTGGTGCCACACTGATTCACCCTTATGCCAACCCTTCAGGAATGCCGGCCTAGAGAGAAAGCTGCATTAGAAACCAAGAGACTGGGATGGGAAGCCTAACTCTGCAGACTAACCAGATACGTGACCTTGAGCAAATCAGAGCCTCAGGAAGCTGCAGTGTACAGACGCACTGTACCACCTCTGCTGCTCGAAAGAATCTTCTCAACAGCATCACCTCAGCTCCACTTTATACCTCTTTTCATCATTCCTCTCCTGCCACTTAATGCAGCCCAAACTCGAATTAAAAATTTAGTCCCCACGGATAAGGAAATCATAGGTTAAAAGTATCAGAACTGACCTCTTCATCTATTCCACTGCAACAATTATGGTTGCAAACCAGAAGTCATTTACCATATACTCTGGAAAGGAAATCCATGCAATGTAAAAAATAATTCATAATTCAACTTTAATAACTTGGGGCAAAAACTGTCAAACAAGTCAGCAAAAATGAAAGAAAAGGGTAGAGGAGGTAGAAGAAGTAGTCTAACTATATTAATTTCTTAAACCTACATAAAAGGATCAATAGTTACTGACAAGCTAGTAAAGTTGATAGCCATAAGTTTAAGAATACTAAAAAAGCCATAACTAGAAAAATTAAAATATTCCTTCCAAATAACTGAACATGCAGAATAGAAAATAGAAAAACAGCAAAAAAAAAAAAAAAGCATAAAAAAATGTAAGTAGGATGACAGAAGTAACAACAAATATATCTGTTATAACAATAAATGTAAATGCTCAGATTACTCCCCAAAATTTCTATGACTTGCCAAAAAAATGACAAAATTTATGCTAGGCCAAAAGAGTTTTACAGATAAGACTTTTCACCGCTTAAACAACAAATACATCCATGTCGTATCATTGGCTAAGAAGGCAGGCCCAGCTCTACCGTGACGATGAACTTAGGTAAAGTCTTATACGTCCCCGAGCCGATTGTCAGCACAACTTCACAGAGCAGGGCGAGCCCACTAAGTTACTCGGCTTCGATTCAAATGTTGCTTCAGCACTGGCTAACTGGATCCAGCTTCAGTGTTTCCAGCATAAAACAAGGATAATGATAATATTCAATGGGCTTCCCTGGTGGCTCAGAGGTTAAAGCATTTGCCTGCAAGGCGAGAGACCCAGGTTCAATCCCTGGGTCGGGAAGATCCCCTGGAGAAGGAAATGGCAACCCACTCCAGTATTCTTGCCTGGAAAATCCCATGGACGGAGGAGCCTGGCAGGTTACAGTCCACAGGGTCGTAAAGATTCACACGGTTGGTTTGAGGGTTAAACCAGGTAAAGCACTCAGCACACTGCATACGTAACAAACTAGCCAATATCATCCTTATTAGTAAGACAAAGGGAAAGCTATGTCGGCAGACAAAGAGAGCTAGCAAGGAGCTAACAAAGCCACGGTTTGGAATGGGTTTGCTTTTTTTTTTATCACTGTTGTCTATTTTTTGATGACTTTTTTCTTATTTACAAAAGGCATACATTAAAACAGACAATTTGTTTAGAGAAAGGAGCAGGAAAAGGGGGAATGGGCAGGGAAAGAAAGATAAGGGAGGGGAAAAAATGGGATAAACAAGATGCTGACAAGAATGCTTCATGGGGACCTGCCAGTCTTCTCACTAAATCAAGCAGCTCCAGGATGGCTCCCACGGGAGCTGGCCTGTCCGGCCTGTCAGAGTCCACGCCAGTGAGGGGGAGGGCCTCCAGGAGCTGGTCTCCCAGCCAGGCTAAGAGAGAGGGGTCAACAGGTCAGTCCCAGACCCCAGGACCGTAACAGGCTGGCCCATCCATCACAAGAACTGACACCCACCCCTGCCAGATGCTCTAGCTGACATTTCCCAGGTCCTACTCAGCATGAAGACTGTGCCGGGGAATGTCCCCAGTCACAAATTAACATTCGCATAAATAACAAGGCACTCTCTAGTAAAGAAGAAAAATGACTCTTGCTGTAGGAACATTTGCCAAAATACCAAAAAGTGGGCTTTTTCTTTCTGAGCTTCCATATCTCAGCAGCTGGGCCCCAGCAGACTATGGCCTTGAGACCCGAGGTGGAGGTGAGCTAACAGAATGAAGTCCAAGTTCCTTGTTCAACATCCTGTTAACAGATCCTCCCCTGAGCTGGCACCCAGCCCTAGGGCATCCCAGCCCGCACAGCACACATACCAGCAGCTAAAATCCAACACACTCGCACTGCTGTCCAGCAGGCCTCCCTGCCTCCTTGGAGACCACGCACACCCTGCTTTCCCTCCCCTCCTCTCACTTGCCTGGGACCAGCATGTCTGAGCCCCAGCAGCCCCAGCCTGGTCCAGACATAGTCTGGTCAGGGGCTGGGGAACTGGAGCCCTTGTCTAGGAGCACCACTGTCTGCTTTTGCCCCAGATGTGTGTTCTTTGAGGTGCTGTTATGAAGGCACTAACACCCCCATAGGCAATGTCACAGGTGGCTGGGGTCCTGCGCCAAGGAGTCACCAGCCACCTGTACCCACAGAGCTTCAGACTCTGCACACACTGTCGCTCAGTCATCCTTGGCGGCCGAGAGATGTACACTGGCAAGCAGAGCACATGAGGTCCCACTTCAGGGCCCAGGTGCCTGGCAACCCCAGGACCGTCCCTCGGCATTCAAGCAGACGCACTCCACACTGGCCAGCTTCCTCCCACAAGATGCCAGGGCCAGCACCTCCTCCTTCATCTGCTCATCTCATCAAAATACTGTAGTCTGCGTGTCTTCAACCATAGAGATTTACCTTCCGGATTTCTGGAAGAGACCAAGTCAGCGAGGCTGTCGGCAGGGTGGTTTCTCCTGACGCCTCTCTCCGTGACTTGTAGGTGGCACGTGTGGTCACCCTTCTATGTGAGCCTATGTCCAAATTTCCTCTTAATAAGGAAGTCACATTGGATTAAGGCTTCACCCAGCTGACTCATTTGAAAAGACTCTGATGTTGGGAAAGATTGAAGGCAGCAGGAGAAGGGGACGACAGAGGATGAGATGGTTGGATGGCATCACCAACTCAATGGACATGAGTTTTGGTAAACTCCGGGAGTTGGTGATGGACGGGAAAGCCTGGTGTGCTGCAGTTCATGGGGTCGCAAAGAGTCAGACATGACCGAGAGACTGAACTGAACTGAACACATGACCTTAATGGAACTTAGTTAATCTCTGGAAAGGCCCTATCTCCTGTTTTGGAGTCCCATTCTGAGGTACTAGAGGGTTAGGATTTGCCATATGAGTGTGGGTTGAGGGGGCTTCCCTGTGACTCAGATGGTAACGAGCCTGCTTGCAATGCAGGAGACTCCAGTTCGACCCCTGGATCAGGAAGATCTCCTGGAGAAGGAAAATGGCAACCCACTCCAGTATTCTTGCCTGGAAAAATCCCATGGACAGAGGAGTCTGGTGAGCTACTGTCCATGGGGTCACAAACAGTCAGACATGACTGAGTTACTAACAGTCTAGCCCAGAACAGCCTCTGTGCACCAATGCTGCAGAGACTCAGAGCTGGTTGCTGGTAGGGGTGCCAGGTGGTCCTTGGGCCCAGAACAACAGAGCTGGGCAGGGCGGCTGCTCAGGGAGAGACTCTGGGCAGTAGTAGGGAGGTCACCCTCTGAGTCACACCTAAGTCGGCCAGCACTCAGGCAAGGTAGAGCACAGCCAAGGCTGACCTCATGGGACTCCTGACTCTCACTCCTCCTAGCGTGGACATCCTCGTTGCCATGACACAGAGTAGTGAGAGCAGGCCCATGGGGGTGAGAAAGCTGCCCAGCATGCCCAAGCACCCTGTCTCCCAAACCAACCCCCGTCCTGGGAACCAGAGAGAGCCCTGCCCCAGAGCCCCACTGGGGGCAGGTCCCTCGACCCTCCACGCCTATAGAGAGGAGACGGGCCTCCTGCCAAGGGGCTCCCCCCATGCCCACAGCACCCCAGAATTTTAGGGGCTCCCAAGGCTGAATCTTCACAGTTGCAGAAGACTCGGGAACGCAATGCTATTTGGGCAGCACATCCAAAGAGGCAACACCCCTTCCAGGAAGGAAACCCTCAGTTCCAGGGGCCCAGGAAGCAGTGTCTTGCTCCGTTCCACGTGGGATGCCCCTCCAGGACCAGGGGGAAGACACAGGCTCACCAAGGGCCCAGCGGCCTGGTTGATGGATGGACAAAAGCTTGTTTGGTGGACAGGGCTGCTACCCAGACAGGTATAGGGAAGCTAGACCCAGGGGAAGCCGGCAGCCTTAACCCAGAGTCCCCTTAACACACATCTGGTTGGGGTGGTCTTGGGCGGGAGCAGCTAGGGCCACAGCAGGAAGCAGGGATACTAGAGGAGGGGAAGATGCACCGCCCAGTGGGTGTGTCCCTCAGAGATACAAAATCCCTGGCAGGGAAAGTGCAGCCTGCCCCTCGGACCCCAGAGCAAGTTCCTGCACTTCACTGGGCAAGGCGGGCTCAGCTCTCCTCTTCCTCAGCCTGTTTCCCAAGGCAGAAGTCAATGTCACAGAGGGCAGGTTGAGGGTATCCTGGGCGCAAACAATTGCTGGGCATGCAGGTCTTCAAGTTTTCCAGGCAGAGGAGCCTTGCTTTCTGTGCTCACCATGGACCATCGCGTCCCTGGGTCTCTGGGCGACCAGCCCCTCTCCAGGCCTTCAGGCTTCGTGCTCACAGAGAGCCTGGCGCCCTGCCTGACTTTGGTTTCTTTCAAATCCGGCTTCTTTTCCTACTTGGATCTCTAGGGCCTGTGGTGGTATCCGGGGCAGGCTGACCGCCAACCGTCCTCTGCCCGCCCGCCCAGCTGCTTCTCTCGGGCAGGCAGCCCTGCCAGGGCCCAAGGCTCTCCACTGCCCCTTCTTGTCCAGATTTCCCAAAACAAAAATCAGGCCACACCATCTGACAAAGAACCTCGTCTGGTTTATTTATGGGGAAAGACAGGGCTAGAAGGGCCAGCTTCTCTGGGTGGCGGCCAGGCTCCTCCACAGGCCCTTGGATGCTGCATCCTCCCTTCTGAAGGACTGATGTCCAGGGTGACGGGCTGGGCCCCTGCAACAGCGACCTTGGGATGTTGATTATTTCCAGAGCCAGGATGGCAGCCATATGCCCCTGGACCCCTCTGTGGGTCGTCATTCCTAGACATGGAGCCTGAGCAGCAAGGCCAGCAACGACCAAGGGTACTGCATCCAAAGTAAAGGCTCAGTGGGCCCACTGTCTCTTCTCACTGTGGGAAATTCAGGGGCAGTTCACACACGGCGTCAAGTGCCCGTGGGATCCTGCTCCCGACAGGGGACCAGGCCACCAGGTGGCCCCCGGGAGACAGTGGTAGAGTCCCAGAGTATGAAAGCAGACATCAGACAGATGTCCGATCCAGTCCCTGAATCCAAACTCATCCGTGGAAACTCCAGGCACCGCACGGAAACCACGCACACTAACCCGGCCTGCCTACCAGTGGGGCCTCGCCTGGGCTCTCAGGGCCTCTGCTGGAGAGGTGACGGCAGCTCAAGCAGGCAGAGACCACACGTGCTCCAGGCCAGCCCACGAGGAGGCCGCTGCCGCAGCCAGCTCTCCCGCCACGGGGCTGCCTCCCCTCCTTCAGGGCTCCTCGCACAGCAATGCTCTTTCTGCATAGAGATTGCCTCACCACCCCAGGTGAAATGGTGCAACCGCTGTGAGAAACAGTTCGACTGTTCCTCAAAAAATTAAAAATAGAACTATGATATGATCCAGAAACTTCTGGGTATATACCCAGAAGAATTGAAAGCAAGGTCTCAAAAAGTGATTGGTACATCCCTGTTCACAGCAGCGTTATTCACAGTAGCTAAACTGTGGAAGCAACCCAAATGTCCCTCAGTGGATGAAATGGATAGCAGCATGTGGCCTGCGCATACCACGAATGGGAGATATTGAAAAGAAAAGAGATTCTCACACGTGCTACCACCCGGATGGATCCTGAGGACATTACACTAAGTGAGACCAGACAATCACAAAAGTACGGACGCTGTATGACTTCACTTATATGAGGTGCTTAGAGCAGCAAATTCATAGAGACAGAAAGCAGAACAGTGGTTGCAGGGGGCTGTGGGGAACGGAGAAGCGGGGAGCTCCTGTTTAACGGGTAGAGAGTCTTGCTTTCACAAGATGAAAAGAGTTACAGGAATGGATGGTGGTAACAGCTGCACAAAAACATGAACGTGTTTAACATCACTGAATTGTGCTCTTCAAAACTATTAAGACGGTAAATCTTAGGTTAAGTGTATTTTATGACAATGAAAAAACAGCTTCTTAAATCATACCTAAGCATATCAAAAGGGTAGAGGATCCAACCTGAAGATGCTTTCATTTGCCAAATCAGATAACTTTAATAAAAACAAATAATTATAGTAATAGGCTAAAACCCACAGGATAAAATACATATCCACAAGTCCATACTGGTATAAATAAATAACTGAATAAGGGCTTCCCTGGTGGCTCAGGTGGTAAAGAATCTGCCTGCAATGCAGGAGACTCAGATTTGATACCTGGATTGGGAAGATCCCCTGGAGAAGGGAATGGCCACACATTCCAGTATTCCTGCCTGGAGAATCCCATGGACAGAGGAACCTAGCAGGCTACAGTCCTTGGGACCCCGAGAAGAGAGAACAGTTCTTCCTTCCAGTGGAATGCAATTAGCAAATGCAGAAGAGATGATGGAGACTGAGAGTCACCAAGGTGAACACCGCAGTAAAGGATCACTGCAGATAAGAATCACCCACGCGTGCCAAAACCAGTGGGCGAAAGGATGAGAAGCAGAATGACTGCATTATCTCCAAGTATCTCTTCACAAGATATTTATGAATTAGAAAGGAAAAGCCCGAAGGTTTACAGAGGAAAGCCCCAGGAGACGAAGGCGGCGGGGGCAGGAGGTTCCTCAAAGTGATGAAGATGACTGTCTCTAGCAGCCAGACAATTTGACATCACGCAGCACAATGTGGTCCTGTCACTTCATCTGGTCCCATCACTTCATGGCAAATACGATGGGGAAACAATGGAAATAGTGAAAGACTTTATTTTCTTCGCCTCCAAAGTCACTGCAGGTGGTGACTGCAGCCACAAAATAAAAAGACATTGCTCCTTGGAAGAAAAGCTATGACAAACCTACACAGCCTATTAAAAAGTAGACATTACTTTGCCAACAAAGGTCCATATAGTCAAAGCTATGGTTTTTCCAGTAGTCATGTATGGATATGAGAATTGGACTATAAAGAAAGCTAAGTGCCAAAGAATTGATGCTTTTGACCTGTGATGTTGGCAAGACTCTTGAGAATCCCTTGGATTGCAAGGAGATCAAACCAGTTCATCCTAAAGGAAATCAGTCCTGAATATTCATTGGAAGGACTGATGCTGAAGCTGAAAATCCAATACTTTGGCCACCTGATGTGAAGAACTGACTCATTGGAAAGACTCTGATGCTGGGAAAGATTGAAGGCAGGAGGAGAAGGGGATGACAGAGGATGAGATGGTTGGATGGCATCACCAACTCGATGGACACGAGTTTGAGCAAGCTCTGGGAGTTGGTGATGGACAGGGAGGCCTGACGTGCTGCAGTCCATGGAATCACAAAGAGTCAGACACGACTGAGCAACTGAACTGAACTGAGCCCAGTGCGGAGCAGGCAACCCTTCCATGATATCCCTGCCCCAAACGCGTAACTCATCTAACCTGAGAAAACACCAGCCAAAGCCATGCAGAGCCCATTTACAAAACAACTAACTGGTCCTCTTCAAAAGGGCCAGGAATGACAGATTGAGGATCTCAGACAGGAGAACAACTCAGAGACACAACTACTAAACGCCACGTGGGATCCTGCCTGGGATCCTGAACCAGAAAAAAAGACAGGAGTCGGAAAATAGGTGAAAGGTAAGTACAGTCGGGAGTCTAAGTGACGACATGAGGTTGTTCAGGGTGAACCTCCTGCTTTCGATCCTAACAAGGACCTTTGCTGCACTGACTGGACAGTAAACCACCAGGCTGGCACCCCTTCTCCCCCGTTCCTCTAAATCTGCATCAGTACATCACAATTCCCCCCATGGGCTTGTGGATCTTGGAACACACTTTAACTAAATTATTTATGCAGAAAACAAATATCTGCCCAGGACCCCCCAAATATCCTAGAGACAGCCATACTGCTGGAAGCAGTCTAGAAGAACTGTTACTAAGGAGCCCAGGTGAGGAGAGGTGGGAGCCAGCTTACCCATTTTGACGCTGTCTTCCTGGAACGTACATCTGAGACAGAAGAACCACAGCGGGGCCAACCGCACCCCTCACCCCACTCTGGTGCCCTGACCACTGCACAAGCAGCTTTCCATTTCTAAGTCTCCTTCACCAGTCCCCAATGCTTGCCTTTAATGCCCTTCTGCTTAAGCAAGTTGAATCAGGCCAACACTGCCAGCTTCTGCACCTGTCTTCCTGGCACTGTCAGGGGCTCTGAGCCCCAGCGGTCCCAGCCGTGCCCCCTGCAGCCCCCGGCACTGCGAGCTCGCCGCTGAGGGCCCACAGACCCTCTCTCGCGCGTGCAGTAAGTGCTGACACATTGCCTCCCTCCCTGTCTGCAGAGAGGTGGGTGTGGGAGAACAGTCTGGCCCCTCATCCCCCTGTGCTCCCAAAAAGGGGGCACAGCGGCCGTCATGTTACCTTGTCCCCACAGAGTCGCGCTTCCTCAGAAAGTGCTAATCTTCACCAGAGTCCAGGGTGCTATGCGTCCCTCTAAGTAAGTCAGATTAATTAGCCAATTCACACTTGGGGAGCCTCTTATTCTTGCAGGCTTTGTTTACAGGTCAGAAATTAGACTTGAAGTGAAAACTGATATCTCAGTGTGAAGAGTGTGTTCCTCACAATACGGCGACTCAGGGCCCGGGGCTCAGACACATGTGGGACATCCTTCCCTTCACTGTGGAACGGGGTGTGGCAACGGCCAGCAGGACACAGGGGACGTGAGTTTTCCATGGCCGTGGACCAGGATGAGCCGAAGGACTGGGAGGACCCAGGCCTGATGCGAACTGGAACCTGCCTTCCTGAGTCGTCTCGTCTTGTTTAGTTGTTTTATTGAGATGCTGGTGCCTCCCGAGCACTCAGCTTTATCCCTGAGATCTGGGTGTGTGGTGCTGATGAAGGTGTATGGCCTGTAGCCAGAACCGACAGCCTAGAAACACAGCCAGCCAGCCAATCATCTTCAGCTGATGCTCTTTCCTTAGCAACTCGATCCCATGAACAGGGACGAGGGAAGCCTGACTAGAAGCTCCATCTGGGTTCTGAGCTCGATCCTAGCAGTGCTGGGACCCGACCCCCGGGGACGCTGGGCGCAGCCAGGCCCAGGGTTGCCAAGCAGCCCCAGCTGGTCTGATCTGCTCAGCACATGCTCGTGTGGGCAGTTTGTGGTGCTCAGGAGTGGTGGCCCTGAGGGCCTACAACCTTGGCACCACAGGCTCTGGGAAGCAGCAGGGCTGCCCCAGGCCCCGGCCTCAGCCCCTCCTGCAGCAGGGCTGGAGCAGAACCTGCAGGGTGGCCTCAGTGCGGCGCTGCAGTTTCCAGGAGGCCTTGCTGGCTGAGTGGGAAGGCATATCGCCAGCAGCAAATGTCAACACTATCCCTGAACAGCCCTCAACTCCCGCATCAGGTCGAGTAGATGTGGGTTTCATAGCCACTCAATATGGTAACTGCTTTGCACACAAATGTGGAGACCCACCAAGGCAGTCTAAAGGAAGAAAAGAAACTCCACGTGCAGATGTCCAGTGCTGCTACCCTTTCGGTCTGCCTGTCACGACTGCCTCCTGGCGATCAGGGAAGGCTCCTGCTGGCTCCATGTTCCCTTGGTTTCTGCTCCAAAACCAGGCCTGGAACACCCTCCTGGAGGCTGATTTGTCATCCTCACAGTATGACAGCACCCAGCAAAAGACCCAGTACCTACCAGTGCTAAATAAATAAGCTCCGGATGGAGAAGGAAAGCTAAATTGGAAAAGACAGAGAGAATGGGGTTGGCTTCTCTCCTTTCAGGTTGAACCTCAGGGATGACTATTCTTCTGCCTCCCAACCCCCTTCACCTCTATCCTGCCCTGGGCTGCACGTGGACCAGGCCAGCCTGGCCAAGGGAGGTGGCAACAGGAAGTCAGGGGCTGGAGAGAGACTTTCTCTCTGCTCAGCCCTGCAGGTACAGCTGCAGTCTCGGCTCCCACTGTGGTTGGTCCCTGAGCCCCACCCACCCTGCGGGTCCCCTAATCCTGTCCAACGCTCAGTGAGGTGCGCAGCGGACCCCCAGGTCCTCTGAGGCCCTGGCTGATGCACTGTCTCTGGTTCGGGATTGGACTCCCACTGCTGCTGCTGCTGCTGCTAAGTCACTTCAATCGTGTCCGACCCTGTGTGACCCCATAGATGGCAGCCCACCAGGCTCCCCCATCCCTGGGATCCTCCAGGCAAGAACACTGGAGTGGGTTGCCATTTCCTTCTCCAATGCATCAAAGTGAAAAGTGAAAGTGAAGTCGCTCAGTCGTGCCCGACTCTTAGCGACCCCATGGACTGCAACCTACCAGGCTCCTCCATCCATGGGATTTTCCAGGCAAGAGTACTGGAGTGGGGTGCCATTGCCTTCTCCCACACTCCAGCCCAATTCCTGCCCTTAAGGACACAGGGTTAGCCTGCTCCCTGCAACCATGCAGACTCAGGCAGACAGAATCCAAGGTCACCCCAGAGCATGCTGAACAAGGCACGCGAACCATCCCACCTCCCCCACCTTCTGTGCTGCTGCGGGCCATCCCAGACAGGAGACAAGGGTCAGGGGGGAACGACTAGATGCTCTGGAAGGAATTGTGGGATGGCCCCTTGAGGCCACTCTTCATACACAGGCCCTAAACCTTCCTCCCAACTGAAAACAACTAGATAGATCTGTGCTGGGAGCAAAGGGGTGATGTAGACGTGGGCCTAGGCAGCAGCCTGCCCCACGAAGAGGAAAGGACCCCCCACCCCAGGAGGAAACCCCCTTCTGGACAGTGGTGTGGGGACCACAGGCCTGCAAGGGTATCATGACCTGTAGAAAGGGTCACCATCCTGGTTAGAAGAGGGATTCGCCACGACCAGGAGGCCCCCCAGCCAGCTTGGCGGGAAAGAGAATGAACAGGCAGATAGGGAAGACTGAGGCCAGAAGTGATAGTGCAAACAACTGCCTGGGGCTACACAGGTCTAGCTCATCCTAAAGCAGCCGTGAAACTTAACACAGAAATCAAACTGTGAAAATGGAAGGTGCGTATTAATTTTTTTAAGTGGTGGTATAACAAGTATAAGATGTCCAAATTCCAACCACAGTGAAATTCCTTGGGTTTGTATATGGTTGGGAGTGAGGTGCTCTAGTCCTTTTGAAGAGAAATAGTCCAGAGCTTTGTCTAATTCTTAGGGCAACTTAAGTTTAAGAAGGTTTTAAAAATTGAAAAATAATAGCTAGCAAGATAAAAACAGGATGTATATCTTCTAAGCTACTGTAGAATGCAGCAAAGTAGAAGACATAGTCCAGATAACAAAAGATAAAAAAACTTTAAAACCACAAATTAACGAATCTATGCTGAGACTTAAGGAAGGCCAAGGCCCAGGGCAGAAAGGAGCTGGAGAGAGCTGAGTTGTGACATTCACAGACAGAGGAGGGGGAGGTGAGATGGCTGGAGCGCAGCCAAACCCTGGCCAGAGCTGTGGGATTTCCTCTGAAAGCAGTGGCCGTCAAGAGAGTGTCTTCAGGAGAGGTGGGTGGTCTGATACAGCTGTGGAAGGGCCAGCTTCAAGGCACTCTTCAGAGGCAGCGTGAGGAGACTTGCTAAGGGGCAGTGGTGGGGCAGGGATGATGGAGATCAAGATCAAGGCCAAGCTCCCACGTGGAAGTCCCTGCATGGGGGTGCCCTTTACCAAGATGGTGAAAGTTCAGGATTAGAGGCAGGACTGGGGTCTTGTTTTGGTTCAATTTGGGGGTTGAGAATAAAGGAGCTGGGGCGGGGGGAGGAATCAATCCTTCCATTCTGGAATTCCTGCCCTCATCAATGGGTAAGCAGGCACAAAGAGAGTCAAGACCGACTTGGAAAGGCCAGCTAATGCTGGAGGATGGTCATGATGGCCCCGGGAGGAGATGCCGGGAAAGGAGAGTGGGTCGAGACTCCAGGACTTCTGCCATGTCCAGGTTAAGCAGAAGAGGGCCAGAGGCATGGGAAGAAAGTCAGAGGCCAGGGGTGCCAAGGTCAGTACTGCGGCACAGAGGGAACAGGGGAGCCTGAGACACGGGACAGATGAATGACCACATCCTGTGGTCAGGGGGCACTGTATCTGGACACTGTCAGTGACACAAGGGAGTAGTGGAGGAAGCAGAGGATGGAGGTAATGCTTCTGAGAAGGTTGGGAACTGGCCAGTAGCCCCAGGGACAGCTGGGCCATGGGTTAGGGGCAGTACCAGGGCCTAATGTACCCTGAAGTGGGAAATGGGCTTCTAGAGGGAACTAAGGGAGAAGCAGGGAACAGCTGCGGGGCGGGTGGATGGGCAGAGACCTGGAGTGGAGGAGGGGCCTGCAGTCAGGAAGTTAAAGGTAAATTTCTTCAGCTAAGGTGGGGAGTTTCCTCTGCCTGCAGGCAGGAAAGTGAAGGGGTTGGATAGGGTTTGGCTCAGTAATTCACTGAAGACGACAAGGAATGAGGACACATAACCATAAAGACAAGCTGTGGTGTCCAGGTTGGATGAATAAGGACAAGAAGGCAGGGCAGGGGGAGACGGGGATGGGCTGGGTGAACAGTGTCCTGAGAGGGCAGGACAGAGGTGGGACTGGGTGGGACAGTGACTTCAAAGTGAGTGTCAGGGTGCAGCATCCGGTGTCAGACCAGCTCCCCTGTGACCCCCGCAATTGGGAGCGGGTGTGGGGGTCAGGAAGAAGTCACTTAGAGATGCAGGCCAGGAAACAATGACGTCATCAAGACCACAGGGATCACTAACAACTGGCAGTGGGTTTACTTTTGGGTATAGATCAGTTAGGGCTTTTTTCTCTATTGGCATGCAGTACTGTACAAGTTCGAGGTGTCTAGCATAATGACTTGAAATACATGTATTTCAAGATGATCACCACAATAAGCTTAGTTAATATCAATACTCTGGCCACCTGATGCAAAGAACTGACTCATTAGAAAAGACCCCGATGCTGGGAAAGATTGAAGGCAAGAGGAGAAAGGGACCACAGAGGATGAGATGGTTGGATGCCATCACCGACTTGATGGATGTGAGTCTGAGCAAGTTCTGGGAGTTGGTGATGGACAGGGAAGCCTGGCGTGCTGCAGTCCATGGGGTCGCAGAGAGTCAGACATGACTGAGCGACTGAACTGAACTGAACCGACTGAATATCTATGACCTCATATAGTTACGATTTTCTCTCTTTGTGATTAGGTTCAGTTTAAGTTTTAAAAAATAAATGACAATGCTGTTTAAAAAAAATCAGCAAAGGGACTTTCCTGGTAATCCAGCAGTTGGGGCTTTACCTTCCAATGCAGGGGTGTGGGTTCAATCCCTGCTTAGGATGCTAAGAACCCACATGCCTCCCCTCCAAACAACCAAAATATACAGAACAGAAGCAACATTCAATAAATATTCAATAAAGACTTTTAAAATGTCCCATGTTAAAAAAATCTTTAAAAACCATAATAATTGGAAGCAAGTAAAAATGCTGAAAGATAAAGAAAATACACTCACAGAAAGCAAGGAATCTTTAGTATCACAAACAGAGAACTCAGATCAAGAAGTGTGAAATACATCTGTCTCTCCATTCTTTCCCTGCAAATCGTTTCATCAGCACCATTCTTCTAGATTCCGTATCTAAGCATTAATATATGGTATTCGTTTTTCTCTTTCCGACTTACTTCACTCTGTGTAACAGGCTCTAGGTTCATCCACCCCAGTTCAGCTGAGTCACATTTGTTTCTTTTTATGGCTTAGTAATATTCCACTGTATATAATGTACCACAGCTTCTTTATCCATTCATCTGTTGATGGACATCTAGGTTGCTCCCATGTCCTGACTATTGTATTGATAATACAATATAAAATAATAATAATAAATAATGGACACAATGGGGGAAGGAGAGGGTGGAATGCACTGCGAAAGCAGTGTTGACATATATATGCTAGCATGTGTAAAATAGATAGCTAGTGGGAAGCTGATGTAACACAGGGATCCAAGCCTGGAGCTCTGCGACAGCCTAGGGAGGTGGGGGGGTGGGGGTGGAGATGCGAGGCTCAAGAGGGAGGGGAGAGACTTATATGTTTATATGCGTATATAGTTATGGCTGATTTGCACTGTTGTATGCCAGAAACAAACACATTGTAAAGCAATCACAGTCCAATTTAAAAAATCTAAAAAAGAAGTATGAAATATCTCTTAGAGACCCTCGTTTTGTCGAGAGTTCCCGATGAACGTGCACAGCCAGCAAGCTGGCAGAGCACGTGACGCAGCCTCTGCCTCCGCTGGAGCTGCGAGGAGAGAGCGAGCAGAGGGAGGTGTCGGCGGGCCTCTCCCGGCCTGTCTCAGCTGAGGACAGACTGTCTGCAGGAGCAGAGGGGTACAGGGTGTATCCACAGTGAAACAAGTGGGGCTCACTTACTTGGGAAAGCACATGGAAACATTTACCAAAATTGATCCAGCCACTCCAGCCAGCCAGACTAAATGCCCTGACCTGCCACCCTGGAACCCCAAGCCCGTGCCACACAAAGCCACGGCCCAGACCCCTCCCAGACGCTGCCTCTCGAGAGGTGAGAGGGCTGCCTCCACCGGCTCCTCCCCTGTCTACACTCCTGGACCAGAAGCTCCCCGCCCCCCAGTAGAGCCCGCCAGGCCTGTCCCAGGACCTGCCTCCTCACACCCCCTGTCCCAACACCCAGAGCCCAGTGCCCTCCCTCAGGACCCCCGGATCTGGAATCATGGAGCATAACGCCCAAGTCTCCACCCTCCGACTGATGAAGCCACTTCAGGGGTTCCTCACTCCCTTTCATGCAGTCTCAGAGGAGGAGGAAAGTCCTCTGAGTCAAAACCCCCACACTGCTCCACCACCTTAGCCTGCTCAAGAATTGCACGGCATTCCTTGTCCCTCACCCGGCTGCCTCTTCAGCCACCTCCACTCCAGGACTCTTTCTCCAGGGCCAGAAGCAGCACACCTGGGTCTGCCTGTCCAATTCTAAGCAAGAAAACCCTGCCTGTCCCTCCAGCTACCATCGCCAACGCCTGCTCCCCTCCATCCACTCTTCCCAGCACACTGGCCTGTGCTGGTCCCAGATTTACATCCCCTGTGCTGCACACCCAGCACCCACGTCCTCTGCCCCACCTTCAGGGACTTCTCACCGCCCTCTTTCAGCTTTTCTCTGGTGCCATCTGGTTTCCATGGCACCAGGGGCTACAGGTTTCCTCTCGGTGTATTTGCCCTGAAACAGAGAATGTACGTTTCCTTGAAAGTCCACTAACATTTACAGAGCTGAGCAAACGCCAGAGACAAGGACAATTTCAGAAACTCACCAAGGCTCATAGCACCCAGGTCATCTGCCACGCTCATAACTCAGAATGTGCTGGCCTCGACCACGGCATCTCTGCCAAGTCTCCATGGAGACTGGCTGTCCTCCTTCCTCTGGAGTCTGGCAGCTGAGGAAGGTGCCCGAAGCTCCATGAAGCCTCGGGCGCTGGCTGGGAGACTATAGATGTCCAGACACCTGGCAGGAGGGTGCAGACAAGCTCTCTGGAACTGAAAGAGAATCCAGAGATGCCCAGAAGCATTTGATCATGTTGCAGTGGAAGCAGAAGTGGGCCCTTGCAGGAAACTTGAGTTTGCACTGGCTGGTGGTGGGTGTCAGTGAATGGGTGAAGAAACCAGATTCAAACCCACAGGCACTGAGATCTAAAAACATTTGGGTTGTACTAGAAAGTAACTTCAAAGGAACAACCTAACACCCAACCACTTGGAAGTTTTTTAAACTTTCTCCTAAATAACTCAGGTTATTAGAATCAAAACAATAATTTTTTAAACTTTTATTTTGTTTTGGGATATGCAGATGACACCGCCCTAATGGAAGAAAGCAAAGAGGAACTAAAGAGCCTCTTGATGAAGGTGAAACAGGAGAGTGAAAAAAGCTGGTTTAAAGCTCAACATTCAAAAAACTAAGATCAAGCGTCTGGTCCCATCACTTCATGGCAAATAGATGGGGAAACAATGGAAACAGTGACAGACTTCATTTTCTTGGGCTCCAAAACCACTGCAGACAGTGATTGCAGCCATGAAATTAAAAGACACTTCCTCCTTGGAAGGAAAGCTGTGACCAACCTAGACAGCATACTCAAAAGCAGAGACATAACTTTGCCGACAAAGGTCTGTATATAGCTAAAGCTATGGCTTTTTCAGTAGTCATGTATGGATGAGAGAGTTGGACCATAAAGAAGGCTGAGCACCAAAGAACTGATGCTTTTGAACTGTGGTGCTGGAGAAGACTCTTATGAGTCCCTTGAACAGCAAAGAGATCCAACCAGTCCATCCTAAAGGAAATCAACCCTGAATATTCACTGGAAGAGCTGATGCTGAAGCTGAAGCTCCAAAACCTTGGCCACCAGATGCAAAGAGGCAACTCATTGGAAAAGACCCTGATGGTGGGAAAGATTGAGGGCAGGAGGAAAAGGGGGCGACAGAGGATGAGATGGTTGGATGGCATCATCAACTCAATGGACATGAGTTTGAGAAATCTCTGGGAGATAGTGAAGGACAGGGAAGCCTGGAGCGCTGCGGTCCATGGGATAGCAGAGTCGGACACTACTGAGCAACTGAACAACAAGATAACCAGCTAAAAAACAACATTGTGATAGCTTCAGGTGAACAGCAAAGGGACTCAGCCACACATATACATGTATCCATTTCCCCCAACCGCCTCCCCAAAGCACAAATACTTTTTAAAACAATGAAATTCAGCATAACAAAATTAGTAGATAAAACCACAGGTGTCACCAGAAGCAAACTCACAGCCTCAAATGCTCCACAATTATAAAACAGAATGATAATAAACAAAGCAGGCACTCAAGAGGCAGAAAGAAAAAAAAAATAAACCTAAAGTAAATAGTTAAAATAACATGTATATGAATCCCATTTATGAAAAAAATACATCTTTGTAAAAAAAAGGAAAAGGGCCCCCCAAATATCAGTGGGGGCTAAACTTGTTTCTATGGCTGCTGTAACAAAGTTTTGCAAACACATTTCATTATTCTACAGTTCTAGAGGTCAAAAACCCAATATGTGTCTCGATGGGCTAAAATTAAGATGCTGGCAGGGCTAAGTTCCTCCGGAAGCTCTAGGAGAAAATCCGTTTCCTTGCCTTTTCCAGCTTCTGGAGGCCACCACATTCCTTGGCTTGTGATCCCTTCCTCCATCTCCAAAGCCAGCATCTTCAAATCTCTCTCTCACTCTGATCTCCTCGTCGGCACCCTTCTTGCATGTTTAAGATGACTTGTGACTACAGGGGGACGCTGGACAATCCAGGAGTGTCTCCTTACTGTGAACTCAGCTTGTTAAAACCTCACCCCCACTGCGCCCTTAATTCCCCCTTGCCACTGAGCAGAACATGTCCACAGCTCGCAGAGACTCGGTTATGGGATCTCTGTGGGCTATCATTTTGCCTCTCACAGTGGCTATGTCAAAATGGTAGGATTCCGTGTTTTTAATCTCCTTCCTTATACTTTTCTACACTGTTGGATGTTTTTGGTTTACAATAAGTATATACTTACATGCTCAAAAAATAATGAGCATAACAGAAAAAAAAAAAGAAATAATAACTTCCTCTGACATGCCCCATTGACAGAACCCCTGCAACACCATTTTTTGGCTGGTTTTCTATTCTCCTTCCCTGACTGTGACCTGCCTAAGGACAGGGCAGACCTTTTCCTTCCTGTGTCCCTAGCACCAGGCACAGACTTTTTTTTTTTTTTTAAGCACAGCAGGCTTAAGCAAACATTTCTTGAACTTAGGATAAATCCCTTTATCAAGAAGACTGTTTCTGGAGGAATGATGTGCACGCTCAAAAATGTGCTTCAAAGCCGACATCCAAATAAACACAATGATATTACTGACAAGTCCTCATACACAGAACTTAATGAAGAAGCAGTCTGGAAAAGGCAAGCCAGCAGACAGAGAACATGTTATTGCTTGGGCTCTGGATAAAACCCTTCCTCTGAATAGAGCCAGAACAGAGATGTTAAAAGCCAGAAGGCTCCGCAGAACACAAGGCTTCCAAAAAACATTTAACTCCTCAACCTGCCCAAGAAGGACATGCTGGTCTCACTGCAAGAACACCCCCACTGTGACCTGAGCTAGGCTCTGGGGCCTAGCTTGTCCCTGACCCCCAGTGGGAAGCCCCAGAAAACAGAGGGAATTGCTCGGAGGCTCAATCTGACTGTGCCACCCCCAAATCCAGGCTGGAGGAAAGTGTGAACTGGCCCAGCTGAGACTTGTATGAGGCTTCTAGATCAAATCCCTGCCCTGTCATTCCCGAGCTATTTGACCTCTTTTAGCCTCGGTGTTTTCATGTGTAAAATGGCACAACATTACCTACTTTATAGAGTTGTTAAGGAATAAAAATAAGATGATGAGGCAAAGTTAGTGAGAGGAGTATCATTCCCATTCTACAGATTGGGAAGCTGAGGCTCAGTAAGATTACATGACTCTTTCAGGGTCAGGCAGCTAATGATTGGCTGACTCTTCCCCCACCAAACACTGTGATGGGGTTCCCCATGGGGCTGCCCCTGTGGCTCATGGATGCCACCCAGATGAAAAGCTATTCACAGACCTCCTTCTTCATAGTAGCACTCGAGTCACTGAGGGACTGAAGAGGATTTAAAGAGTCTCCTTCATGAATGCTTTGGGTTTGGGGATGCTGAATTCCAGATTTGATGCAGAACTTGAGACCAACCCACCTCCTGGGAAAGGAATACAAATTAAGACAGAATCCCCCTAGTAAGTAGACTTTAAGAAGGAGAGAGCTGCCAGAGACCTAGACAGCAGTGGGGAGTACTGGGGAAAGGAGGAAGGAAAAGCCTCCTATAGCTCCAGGCAAGCTGGGTCCACACACTCAGCCTGTGGGCATCCTTCGGAAGCAGCCCAGGCTCTGGGTTCAGGGACTCCCTGAAAGGAGCTTGGAAAGTCAGACCTGCCCAGCATCTGGCCAACCTCTGGCCAGTTTCAGGAAGGAAAGCGTAGAGTGAATTGAAAGCCCATGCAGGCATCGCGTGGGGCAAAGCCCTCAGCAGAGGTTGGGCTGCCAGGATCTCTGCCTCTTATCTAAACACATTTACAAAAATAGATGGGGTGGTCAGGCCACGGTACTGCAAGCCGAGGTCACCAAGATTCTCAGCAGAGGAGAGCTGCCTCCTACTTGGGTCCCCTAGATCAGAAAGGATCCCTGAGGTCCTGGGGTCCACAGCATCCAGCTCCCCAAACTCACCATCAAGCTACATCCACACATTCACACACATGGCCAACATGTGTGATCTGGAGCTGGCTGCAGACCATGGGGAGCAACTGCTAATAGCACAAACGGGCAGCAAACAAGCAAGCAGGGAAAATAAGAGAGTGACCGAACCACGAAGACAACAGTGCAGGGCAACGCCACGGGAATGACCAGGAAAGCTTCCTGGAGGAGGTGACACTGGCNATCAGTGAACTTGAAGACAGATTCACAGAAATCCAGTTTGAAATGCAGAGAGAAAAAAAACATTTTTATAAAGAAAAGAGCCTTTGGGACTGATAAAATACCAAAAGAATCTAACATTAATGTCATCATTGTTCCAGGAGAAGAGAATGAGTATAGTGATTAAAAAAAAAAAAAAATGAGTGAAAAATCCCCAAATCTGGTGAAAGATACAAATCTATAGATTCAACAACACAGGGAACCTCAAACAAGATAAATGCAAAGAATTCTACTCCTACACATGTTATAATCAAACTTCTGAAAACTATACAAAGAAAAAAACTGTACAAAGAAAAGCCTTGAAAGCAGCCAGAGAAAAACAATGCATTACTTACAGGGAAAAAAATGATTCAAATTAGCACAGATATCTCATGGAGTCTAAAGGCAGTGTAAAAACAACTTTAACATGCTGAAAGAAAATAACTATCAACACAGAATTCTAATATTTCCAGCAAAAAATATCCTTCGAGACTTATGGGGACATAAAGACATTCTCAGAGGAAGAAAAACAGAGAGAATGTATTACCAACAGACCTACCCTAAAATAGGTGCTAAAGCAAATTATTTAGGCAGACAGGAAATGATTCTAGAAGACAATGCTGAACATCAGGAATAAGAGAAGAACAATGGAAACAGTTAACATCTGGAAAAATATAATAGACTATTCTCTTAAGTAGGGATTATATTGTCTGATGGCTCACTGTATACATTTGTAAACGTAACTAGAACAGAAAAGGAGTTAAGGGACCTATATGATGCTCAAGTTTCAACATTCAATTTGTATTGGATCTAGTAAACAGGGAAAAATTAAGTGTGTTTATTGTAGTCCCTAGAGCAATCAGCAAAACAGCTACACAAACAGTTACAGTCACACAGATAAGTTTAAATTCTAAAAACAAAACAATTCAGTAGTTAGAAATATTAAAGAAACCCAAAGCAAGCAGAGAGAAGGAAATCGAAATAAGAGTAAAAATCAATAAACCTGGGGTTTCCTTGGTGGCACAGTAGTAAAGAATCCACTTGCCAATGCAGGGGACAGGTTCAACCCCTGATCCAGGGAGATACCACACGCCGTGGAGCAGCTAAGCCCGAGCACCAGGACTATGGAGCCTGCGCTCCAGAGCCCAGAAGCCGCAACTGCTGAGCCCGTGTTCTGCAGCTCCTGGAGCCTGCACACCCCAGAGCAGAGCTCCACAACAAGAGAAGCCGCCGCAGTGAGAAGCTTGCACTCCGCGACTGGAGAGCAGCCCCAGCTCACCACAACTGAAGAAAGCCCACACAGCGAGGAAGACCCAGCCCAGCCATAAATGCACGAATACAATTATTTTTAAATCAATAAACCTGAATACACAAAAATAATAGAGAAATATCAATGAGGAAAAAAACGGATTCTCTGTAAAGATCAATAAAATTGATAAATCTCTATCAAGACTAACATTTTTTAAAAGGAAAGAAATGTATATTAACAATATCAGGAATTTTTAAGAAGGATATCCTTGAAGACTTCACAGGCATTAAAAAGACAAAAGAATACCACAAACAAAACTATACACCTAATACGACTTTGATGAAATTCATGATTTCCTCAAAAACCACAAACTACCAAAATTCACCCCAAGATAAAATAGATAGCCTGAAAGTCCTATAACCATCAAAGAAATTGAACTTGTAGTCTAAAAGCTTCCAACAAAGGAATCTTTAGGCCCAGACTTTTTTATTGGCAAATTCTACCAAATATTTAAGGAAGAAATGACACCAATGCTACACAATCTATTTTTAAAAATGGAAGAGGAGAGAATATTTCTCAATTCACTTTATGAAGCCAATATTACCCTGATACTAAAATCAGACCAATATAGCTCAGGGGAAAAAAATGATAGACCAATTTCCTCAAAAACATAGATGCAAAAATCCTAAGCAAAAAGTGTTGAATCAAATCCAGCAATGCATAACAGTATAATATATCACAAGTAGAATTTACCCTGCAATGCAGCCTGGCACTATATTTAAAAGTCAATGTATCTACCATATTAACAGAAAAAAAAACATTGTCATACCAAATGTTGCAGGAAAAAATTTTGACAAAATTTAACATTCATTTACAAATAAAAATTTTAAACTTTCAGCTAACCAATATAGAAAAAAAACTTTCTCAACTTGAAGAGAATATACCAATAAACCCTAAAGCTAATATAATACTCAATCTTGAAAAACTAACTATTTTATCTCCTAAGAAAGGAAACACATTTTTCCTACTCTTATTCAGCATTGCACTGGAAGTCCTAGACAGTGCAATAAGACAAGAAAAATAAATACAAGGCATACAAGACTGGAAGGGAAGAAATAAAACTGCCCTATTCCCCAATAACATGATTGTATATGCAAAATATATATATATCAAGGAATCTATAAAAGAAACTTCTAGAAATAACAAATGAGTAAGGTAACAAAATATAAGGTCAAAACACAATAAATCAATCATGTTCCCATATTTCAGCAACAATCTCTTGGAAACAAAAACCATTAAGCCATTTACAATACTAAAAACAAAATACTTAGATATAAATTTAAACTACACACACAGGATTTGTATACTGAAAACTGAAAATGCTGATAAAAAGTAATTTTAAAGGATGAAAATAGACGACCCAGAGGGATGGTACAGGGAGGGAGGAGGGAGGGGGGTTCAGGATGCGGAACACGTGTATTCCTGCGGTAGATTTATGTTGATGTATGGCAAAACCAATACAATATTGTAAAGTAATTAATCTCCAATTAAAACAAATAAATTTATATAAAAAATAAAGGACGTAAATAAATGAAGAGATATACTATGTTCATGAGGAGGGCATGGTAACCCACTCCAGTATTCTTGCCTGGAGAAGTCCACGGATCGAGCAGCCTGGCAGGCTACACTCCACAGGGTCACAGTCAGACACGACTGAAGCAACTGAGTACACACTATGTTCTCGGACTGAAAAACTCAGTATAGTAAAGATGTCAGTTCTCCATAAATTGGTCTGTAGATTTAAGTGATTCCAACTGAAATATGAGCAGGATTTTTTACAGATATAGATGAAATAAGCCATTAGGCTATAAGCCATTTAGCTTGATTTAATAATCAGGACAGTGTTGGCAAAAATAGACACATGAAGTTGAGGTTAATGGGGGCTCTGCAGACAGCAGATGTGGCCAGAGCCTAGGTGTATGTCCCTAGAGAATAGCAATCCTGCACCTCAGCCAAGGGCTACGGCTTCCAAGGTGATACAGGGAGCACTTAGATGCGTGGCACGAGGAGAGCGGTGCTGACTCTGACTTGGCACAAGCCAGAGCAGGTAGGTCAAAGATAGTTCTGAAACTACCACGCTTACTCAGCGGCTTTCTCAGGAACTGTCCTGAGGAAGGCCAGGGAGAAAACAGTTTGTGCCCACACATGCCCAGAAGTAGACCTTGTCTGTGAGCTTCACGAGTGTCCGAAGGAGGGACAGAAGGTTGGTAACCACTTGGAAGCAGGGCCAAGCCCCCCACACTCCAGGCCGCCATGCGTGGCCTCTGCCTCTCAAGCCCCATTGCACTGTATGCCTCTCCACGACCCTCTTCTGGCATTCAGAAAACTAAAAGTCTGGCTGCCTCTGCACTGCTTCTGAATACCCTAACCCTCATCCCCCCTTGAAAAACTCCTACTCAACTTCAGGGCCCAACTCCAATGTCCTCTTCCTCCTTCCACAGATACAACTTTGGTCCTAGACAGAAAGTTTGAGGAGGAGCAGGGCAAGGAGGGAAGTCATAAAATTCAGTCAGCAAATAATGTGCTGTGGGAGAGGGTGGAAACAGCACCCTCAGTGCCCCGACTCCCCACACACGGGAAAGCCAGGCCTTTGAGAATCAGCCCACTACACTGAATCTCTGATCATTAAAATGCCCACGTGCTCTGTTCCAGCAGTGCCACTCATGACATCCACCCTACAGACACCACGCCACCTCAGAACAGGAGCTGGGCTCACTGAGTTTCACTTTTAATGGCAAAAGGCTGGAAATGACCCAGGTACCCAATCACAGGGGTCCATTTAATATTCCATGAGGTGTTCACATGTACAGTGCTGGATGAGGGCTTGTAAAATGAGTTGTCTCTGCACATCAACATGATGAGGTCCCCAGGGTATATTTTTGAGTGAAGAATACAAAATTACAGGGTGATAATTATGGAGTGCATTTTAAATATATATATGTGATTTTTAAAGGAAATATACAATCTTAGATACTTTTCTCACAGTACATTTAGGTGCATGTAAAAACATAAAAAAAGATCTAGAAATATATTTTTCATTTCCTCAAAGGGGTGGCGGTCAAGAGTCTGGGGCATGGCAAACTAGAGCCTTGGCCTAATCTGCACAGGTATAGGTTTTACAAGGAGAACATATTCAAAAAACTTGGGTGACTAAAATATAATGAAAGTAGATGAGTCCATTAAAATTAGAATTTTTCTCAATAATGAAAACCCTGCCATGAAATCTCCAAGGTTGAACCTGTGGCCAGGGCCCCGTAGGGTGAGGCCAGGGTGCACACACAAGGTTCCCAGTCCTCACTCTGATGAGATGAGATTGCACTGGTATGAGAGAGAGGAAGGCTCAGCACAGGGGCCCCACCAGGCCACAGAGCACAGTCAGATTTGTCTGAGGGCAAGCTGGCCTGGCAGCTTAGAACACCCAGGTGCACACATGTGCATACACAATCATACGTACACACACATACAAACACACACCACACAAATACATATCATAATCACATAAACATATACTCAGATACACTCATTCACATGGATGTACACATATAAACACACACCCACACCACACACACACACATAACACTTCACATAGATATACACCACAAATTCAAGCTCACACACCATTCACATGCGTGAATACACACTCACAGACACATAAGTACACATTTGTACACAACACTCGAACACATGTTTGCACATTCTCCCAGGGCACGTGATCATGCACACTCACACACACATTCACACATTCCCAGCACTCACAGATGCCTGAGGTCGGAGCAGCCAGTCCCAGAAGCCTCAACCCTGGGACTGAGTCCTCGGGGCTGACGGGTGAGCCCAGTACACAGCAGGGGATGAGCATTCACCAGGGGCGGCCAAGGGAAGTGAGCCTTGAGATGAGCCAGGAGCCAGCCAGCCTGAGCCCAGCCCAAACCCTCGCTGCCAGCAAGGGGCAAACCTGAGCACCCACATGGCAACCTTCCCCCAGGTCATCCGTCCCTGCCGTGCACTGCCATGCCCCCAGCAGATGCTGTAGAGGGATCACTACCCTCCAGAGACCATCGGCCGTCCCCTGTCCCGGCACCAGGCACTGCTCACCATGCAAGGAAAGGTTTGTGGTACAGCGGAAACTTTGCTCACAAGGGCTCAGCAGCTTAAGAAGCTGGCCCTGGAGCCCCCCAGCCTGCAGGCGTCTCCTGGGCCAGGCTGAGCTGCTCCAGGCTGGGAGCCAGGGCTTGCGGAGCCCATGTGACCGCCATCCCCACGTGGCTGTGCGATGGAATCTCGGAGACATGCAAACCCATCCCCATATCCTCCAGAGGCTTCCCACAGCATGACTGCCCTGTCACCTGACTTCTCCACTCAGAGCTCCTGTCCTTAGCACACTTCAGCTTAATTCCTGCCCCAGGGCCTTTACACCTGCTGCTCCCTGCACCTGGAAGTCCAGGTCTCAACTCAGATGTCTCCTCCTCAGAAAGACCTTGGCTATGAGTGCTCCTTCTCTGTCATTCTCTATCCTGCCATTCTGTTCTAGTTTTTCCATAAAACCATTTCCCAGTAATCAACATATGGGTTCTTTACTGGGTCACTGTCTGCCCTCCAACCAGAAGATCTCAGCAGAGGGGAGCTTTCCCTGCTGGATCCACAGCCCCCAGATCAGAGGTGGTCAATAAACATGGGGAAATCGCCTCACCTTTGGAGCCCCTCTTTCCCCTACTTGCATGAGGCTTCCATCTTAAGGTCAGTTTCACAAAATGGGCCAAGCTTACTGCCTTCCAGCATGAGCACAGCATAAGAGGAAGTGTAAAAGAAATGTTTATGTTGAGAATTCTGGTGCTCTGATTTCTCTCTGGTTTATAAAATATTCCGGTTGCCTGCGTGGAGGTGGGAAAACAGGCACTGGGAGTTGTCTGACACAGATTATCTTAACAGCAGGGGAATCTGAAGGGATGTCGGGAGGCTCCAGGACCATCTGACAAATGGCCACCTCGGGGATCCGCAGAACTCAGCAGCACTGGGAGAGAGCACTTGAAATGCCAGCTGGAAAGGTCGTATGCACCAGCTGGAAGCAGAGCTGTGTAGCCTCATGGGCAGGCAAAAGGTGGGCACCATGTCGCCACCACTGGGAACCCCTGCAGACCCCACGCAATAGATCATCTCGTTTTCTTTTTTTAGACAAATACTTTGAAGGGATTTTTTAAACTGTATTCACAGAATAACTTCTCCCAAAATGTGCATCAATGGGAAGGCAGGGAATGGAGGTTTGAGCCCTCCCAGAGAAGTGACTCCTCCTCTGGGTGGTGGACCCAGAAGGTGAGTCAGCAGCCGCAGATAACCATGGGTCACCTGGGAGCTCGACAGAAGCGAAGAACCCCAGCTTCACCCCAGATCTGCAAGCCAGAACCTGCACTGTTGCATGTTCCCAGGTGAACTGATGCTTCTTAAAGTCTAGGACATACCCTTGTGTGTATGTGTGTGTGTGTATTGTGACAGCACCTGAAATCGACCCTCTTGGCGATTTTCCAGTACTGAGTACAGTATTATTAACTCTAACATGCATGCTGTACATTAGATCTCTGGACTTATTCATCCTGCATAACTGCACCTTTATACCTCTGACCAACATCTTCCCATTTCCTCCACCACCTCATCCCCTGGTAACCGCTGCTCTACTCCCTGCTTCTACGTAGTGGACTTTTTTAGATTACACTTATCAGTGAGATCACGTAGTGTTCTTCTTTATGTGGCTTATTTCACTGAGCATAATGCCTTCCAGGTTCACCCACATTGCCACAAATGGCAGGATCTCCTTTTGTAAAAGCAAATAATATTCCACTGTGTGTGTGTGTGTGTGTCACAATTCTTTATCCATCCATTCGTCTGTATAATCATTTTAATAATCATTTCACTATGTGTGTGTGTATCAAATCATATACCTTAAATATATACAAGTTTTATTTTAAAAGAATAAAATTTAACTTAAAATCAGCCTGGGACATGCCACTCAACACTCTCCAGGACCTCTCGAAGATCAGCTGTGCGGCCAGGGCAGTGAGTTCCTGTTCACTGGGTCTCCTTCCCCAGCAGTAAAATGAGAGGACTCCCTCAGGTTGGCAAAGGCCCAAGGGAGAGGAGGGCCAGGGAGAGGAAGCTGGGAATCCCTGGAGAAGCGGGAGCCCCAGGGCCTTGGTTGGCCTCCTCGTGATGGTAAGAGGGCTACCACACTGCACAGAGGCCACTGTGAGGTCAGGGAGGCCTTAACCTGGGCAAGCTGCCCACCCTCACCATGCAGCACCCAGGACCAAGCCACCCACCTACCCCAGCACACTGTCACTTACCGGATACCTCTTTCCTCCTGGCCTTAGCCCCCTGTCTTCCACTTTGGGGTGGGGCCAAGGATCCCCATGAGGGCAGGACCCATGTTTGCCATCCACCATCTCAACAACAGGAAACAATTTTTCCAAACCACTCTCCAAACCAGATTATATAAGGGAGAGATGCGTGTGTTCAACAGATGTCTGCTCAGATGTCAATCTTCCCCAAGCCCTCTGAGCAGGAAAGCCTTCCCCACTTCTGTTCAGGACCAGCCCTCCCAGCCCAGGGGGAGCTGGCCTCTGACTGAACATGCCTCTGGAAGGCCTGGTCCTGGGCTGTGCTGAGCCAGGCTGCAAGCCCAGCCCTTCTCCGAGAGCGCTCACTGCTCTCAGTAACCTAACGGCAGGCGCAGGCCCCGCGCAGAGGCACCACGAGTGGCCAGGACCAACTGGCTGCAAGTAACATACAAAGAATCAGAGCAAATAACACAAGTCTGCTGGCAAAGGCCCAGCCACAGAGAAGAATGTGAACAGTGAGCACCTTGCCATGCAGAAGGGGAGGCAGAGATGACGGAAATGTGGAGGGGACAGAGTGGGCACCAGGGACCCCAATCACAGTAAGAGAGGTCGGCTGATGCCAGAAGAAGCAGAGATGCAAGCGTGGTATTGAAAGGTCCACAGGGCGTGGTCAGCTCCAAAGATACACACTAGACCTAATCTCTGAGGACGTGTGAATGCTGTTACCTCGTATCACAGAAAAGCACTTTTATATGTGATTAAATTAAGAATCTGGAGGTGGGAGACAATCCTGAATTAGCAGGGCACCCTCAGTGCAATCACATGTCCATTTCCTTATAAGAAGAAGGCCAGAGAGACCAGACACCCAGAGGAGAAGGCCTGGGAAAGACAGAGAAGAGCGAAGGAAAATTCTGGCTTTGAAGACAGGAGCGAGGCAGCCACAAGCCAAGGGACGCCTGGAGCCACCAGACACAAAGACGCAGGAATGCATTTTCCCCTGGAGCCACTGCTGAGAGCACAGCCCTGCCAACACCCTGCTTTCTGCCTCCAGAACCAGGGTGTTAGTCGCTCAGTCGTGTCCGACTCTCCATGACCCCATGGACTGTAGCCCACCAGGCTCCTCTGTCCATGGGATTCTCCAGGCAAGAATACTGGAGTGGGTTGCCATTTCCTTCTCCACTCCAGAACTGGGAGGCAATACATGTCTGTTGTTTAAGCCAGTAAATTGGGGGTAATTTGTTACATTCAGAGGCAGAAAGTTGATAAAAGAGAGAAACTTGATATTGAACTAAACTGGTCAAAGAAATGCTGTAGAAGACTGGGGCAGTTAAGGGGCAGGAGGGTTGTCAGAGAGCTAAATCCTCATCTTCTGTGGCAGGAAGTCAAAACTTAAAGTCAAAACCTGACACACCAAGAAAGAGTTCCAGGAATGCACGCAAAGGCATGACGGTGACTGCTGGAACCCACGGCCCCAAACCCCCCATTCTTGGGGATGGCCTGCGAGGAAGGGGCACACACACTCACACACTCACTCACGGGGACACACACCCACATTCTCTTGCACACTCTCACACTAACAGGCACCCTTACATTCACACACACACACAAGCAGTCACACACACACAGATGCACTCAAAATGCATTCTCACGCTCGCATGCATCCTCAGATCCGCTCACATCTACACATACAGACACACACTCATACACCACACCAGAAGGGGAGCCAGAGGGACCCCGAACCAGAGCCAGGATGTCAGCTCTGGCCCTACGGGTCCCCACCAGAAGCTAAGGAGGGCCCCCTGCACCCAGAACACAAAGGGCCACCCAGGGCCCTGCACCCAAGCACTGCGCTTCCGCACCCACTTGGAGCAGGCGGGGCTGTGCCAAAGCCAGGCCACGGATGGCACTTGCCGGGCTCCAGGCCCTTTCCTGCCCCTGCCAGGCTGGCTCCTGTCCTGTCTTACTCCGCTCTCGGGAAGCACCTCTCGCCAGCCATCTGGGGTTTGGCCGAGCCTCAGCCTCCTGGCTGCCACGTCTCACTCGGCACTGGGCGGGTGCCAGCTCTGAGCTAAGTGAGTGCGGGCGGAGGAAGGGGAGAGCAGGGAGCAGGGACAGGGCTGCTCCGCCTCCTGCATCGCGGCCGGAACAGACACTGTTTTCCCATCCCTTTTGAAATCAAGAGGAATAAATCCACCAGGCTTTACTCAGAGCTCCCTGGGCTCACAAGCCCTCCTGCCTGCTCGCCCTCTGCAGGCCCAAGGCCACGTCCCTCCTCTCTTGGTGTGTACTCTGCCACATCCTCACTGAATTGTGGCCCCGTTTTATAGATGAGGGGAACAAAGCCTGCACAGGCCAATGTGCCTGCCAGGTCACAGAGCCCACAGGAGGTGATCCTGGCCAGACTCTAATCCCCTGGCCCTGGAGTCTGCCCCCTGCCAGCCAGCCCTCATGGCCTCTGTGCACCCAGGTCATGTCCTGCTTCTACGTCCATGCCAGTTGACTCTCCAACCAATGGGCTGGGGTCCCCATCTCCCTATGCCAGGGTCAACCAAGAGCCATGGGAACTCAGGAGGCTCCCTCAGCACGCTGTGAAGAGGCTCAAGCCCAGCCTGTCCAGACAAAAACTCTTCCCTTCCTTTACACCCTCCCCTCCCAGGCGGGCGCGGGCCCTCCTCCCAGTCACACAAGCCAGGAGCCTGGAGGCTGTACTGGGCCCCCTCTCCCTCCCACTCACATCCCCAAGGCTCATCTCCTCCACTTCTCTACTACCCACCACCACCACCTTGCCTCTCCCTGCCCCTTCCTCAGCATGAGAGCCCCATCTCTCTCTTCTGTTCCTCCAAGGGTGCCAACTCAGGCCCTGTCCATCTGGCACAGCCTCTTCCCAACCCCAGAGAGCTCTTCCCAAGATACACATCACAAGGTAACCACGGATAAGATGAAATACCCNTGGGTGCCCATCCAGCGGGTCTTTGCACTACACATAGACTTGGGCCTTGCTGCTGCCTACCCACAGGGGACCAACAGCATGTCCAGACCGGGATAACTGATGTTTCTCTAATAGCCAAGGCAACTCAGAGTTTATGTTTGTTAGACACAAGCTGACAAGCATCTGTCTCAGCACATGTCTCACTGAGGACCGTGTGGCCAGCACCAGGCAGGCCCTCCTGGCCAGGCGAGGACAGAGGTACAGGTGTGCAGGGGGCAGAAAAGCCAGGTCCCAGTCAGCAGAGACGACAGGGTAGACTGAGGCCTTCCAGCGCCTCTGAGAGCCTTGTCCACGGCTGACACGGAGCTGGGACAAGAGGAACAGGCAACAGGAAGCCCAGTCTCTGTCTCCCAGCAGGATCCCTACCTGAAAGCCCTCCCCAGGCCTCGGGGGTGCTGACACTGGGTTGATGGTTGCCCTGGTTCCTAGCAAGAAGGCCCTCCCTGGAGCAGACAGGTGGGGCAAGCCAGCCCTTCCGTCCCCCAAGCTCAGAGCCCCGGCCCAGAGCCCACAGTGCCCACCCTGGCACTGCCACACAGAAGGAGATCCTAGACTAATACATCCCCGGGAGAAAAGGCCATTCATCTCTGGGCTTAACTAGCCTCTTCCAATTAGTGAAGAATAAAATGGCAGCATTTACTCTGAAGAACTGCAATGTCAGATTATTAATTAAATGCACTGCTGCTGAGCCGCCCCACACAGGAGGCCAAGCCCTCATTAAAACGGCATGAGACTAAAGCAGGGAGAGGGAGCGGAGGCAGAGGGGGAGCCAGACCTGAGACAGGAGAGCGGTCGGGGCAGACGCGGGGCAGACAGGGCCAGCAAGGCCACGGGCGCTGTCGCGGGGAGGGCCCCACCATAAACCCTTTGGGAGAATGTGCCTGCTGCAGCTGCGTCAAGTCCTTTCTCAACACGATTGGAAGAGGGGATAAACCCAGGGCATATTGGAGGGGCTGCAGAAACACTGGGCCTCCTCTTCACGAACCTTAGCAGGGAGACACATGGGGCACAGCCCGCAGCTGGCCTTCACTCCCACGTGGTAGAGGGCAGCTCCTCCCTGGGTGCAGGGACCAGGCTGAGGCCCTTGACTCAGGTGGGGGCTGTCCTCTGGCAATTTCCTGGGAGGAGCGCTAACGGTGCTCTCTTGGACCCTGAGACGTTGAGCCCTGTCCTCTCCTGGGGGAGAAGCTTGAAGGGCCATCCAGGATCGTCAGACCCAACCCAAAGGAGCAGGTCACAGACAGCACCGTCCACTGGGCAGAAAGGCCTTCTTCAACTGGGCACTTGGGAAAGGGTCGCTGCTTGCTAGGCTGACTTTGCTTTCCCCTGGGTGTTATTTCTCTTCTTTTTTTCCTCCAGCCGTGAGTGAGATGTTGTGAAAGGTTACAGGTTGTTCTCACTCATGACAGTGGGTGCCCAGCAGCTCTAACCTTTGACAAGCACATGTGCACCACACACACATGAATGTACATTTGTGTGCACTCCTACATGCTTCACACATGTATCCACATGCACAACACAGGCCCTTGTACACACACATCACAGGCACACATGTGCGCCCACACAACACACTACACATGCAGAAATCTAACACGCGTGCACATGTGTTCACACCTGTGTGTGTATGTGTCGTTCCTGCAGGTGTGTCACACGTACCTACAGGCACTTGCATGCACTAATACCCGGCCTGTTAGCTGCTCTTGGGCTCATTCTCTGCTTACTTATTTCATGGTTCTTGCCACTATCTGAAATGATGTTCATTCCTGTCTCCCCCACTCTACCTGCCCACAGTTTGTTGTGATCCACACAGCTAAAGGCTTTAGAGAAGTTAATGAAGCAGAAGTAGATGTTTTTCTGGAATTCCCTCCTGGAATTTCTTCCAAAGAGTAAGCGTCTTTTAATTTCATGGTTGCAGTCACCATCTGCAGTGATTTTGGAGCCCAAGAAAATAAAGTCTGTCACTGTTTCCATTGTTTCCCCATCTATTTGCCATGCAGTGATGGGACCGGATGCCATGATCTTTGTTTTTTGAATGTTGAGTTTTAAGCCAGCTTTTTCACTCTCCTCTTTCACTTTCATCAAGAAGCTCCTTAGTTCCTCTTTGCTTTCTGCTATAAAGGGTGGTATCATCTGCATATCTCAGGTCATTGATATTTCTCCCGGCAATCTTGATTCCAGTTTGTGCTTCATCCAGCCTGGTATTTCACATGATGTACTCTGCATATAAATTAAATAAGCAGGGTGACAACATACAGCCTTGACATACTCCTTTCCCAATTTGGAACCAGTCCATTGTTCCATGTTCCGTTCTAACTGTTGCTTCTTGACCTGCATACAGATTTCTCAGGAGGCAGATAAAGTGGTCTGGTATTCCCGTCTCTTGAAGAACTTTCCACAGTTGGTTGTGATCCACACAGTCAAAGACTTTGGTGTGGTCAATAAAGCAGAAGTAGATATTTTTCTGGAATTCTCTTGCTTTTGCTATGATCCAACAGATGTGGCAATTTGATATCTGGTTCTTCTGCCTTTTCTAAATCCAGACTGAACATATGGAAGTTCTTGGTTCACATACTGGTGAAGCCTGGCTTGGAGAATTTTGAGCATTACTTTACTAGCGTGTGAGATGAGTGCAATTGTGCGGTAGTTTAAACATTCTTTGGCATTGCCTTTCTTTGGGATTGGAATGAAAACTGACCTTTTCCAGTCCTGTGGCCTGTTTTCCAAATTTGCTGGCATCTTGAGTGAATCTCTTTAACAGCATCATCTTCCAGGATTTGAAATAGCTCAACTGGAATTCCATCACCTCCACTAGCTGGGTTCGTAGTGATGCTTCCTAAGGCCCACTTGACTTCACATTCCAGGATGTCTGGGTCTAGGTGAGTGATCACACCATCATGGTTATCTGGGTCACTAAGATCTTTTTTGTACAGTGCTTCTGTGTATTCTTCCCACCTCTTCTTAATATCTTCTGCTCTGTTAGGTCCGTACATGTGTGTACCCCACTCTAACAGGCCCTGATAATTCCTGGTCTCTGGCTCCTGAGGGAAGAAGACTCCCTGTCTGGCCCGAGTGCTTATTTTTCTGCATTCAGGCCACTCTAGCTGCCCAGCCTGAGGGTTCCCAAGGCAGCCAGGGGGTGGTCAACCTCCTCCCGCCTAACACTCTCCTTCCAGGGCTGACCAACTCCCAGGAGAGTTACAGAGCCTGGTTGGCAACTTCAGTGTCCCTGCCCTGCCCAGCAAGTGAGGGGAGGCCCCGGAGGAAACTCCCTCCTGCCCCATATCATCACCCACACACTTCTCTTTCCTTCCATCCTGTGGGGCAGCAGCTGCCTCCTCCAGCCATCTAGGGCTCCCACCCCCTGCCCTGCCTCTTCTTTGGGGACCTCGGTCTGCCTAAAGTCCACTGCCCTCCTTCTGATAACACAGCCCTGTGTTTGTCAGGAGCCATTCCCCACCACCCTCCCATAGGTCCCGTGGAGGTAAAGGGTCACACAACCCAGGCAGGACAACCCGGCCGCAGTGAACACAGGCTTAGGGACAAGAACTTGCCACAAGTCAGCCTACTGGGAACTACTGCTGCAACTGGGCTTCCCTGGTGGCTCAGATGGTAAAGAATCTGCCTGCAATGCAGGAGACCCAGGTTCGATCCCTGGGTTGGGAAGATCCCCTGGAGGAGGGCATGAGTCAGGAGGATCCCCATGGAAGAGGAGCCTGGTGCGCTACAGTCTATGGGGTCACAAAGAGTCGGACACAACTGAGCAACTAACACTGCCGTAACTATTAGAAAAGCTATTTTCCCTGGGGCTGTTAAAACGTACAAACCTGAGGAAGCATCTACCTTCAGCCTTTTTTTCTGGATGAATAAAAGAGCATGAATGAAATCAGCACTCAGAGTATAGCCAAGAGCCGGAGAAAGTAAGAGACTCAAAATTTACTTCATTACCTGGATCCAGCCCCCTGGCATAGCTGGCCATGCGCTCCTCCAGGGGATCCTCCCAACCCAGGTCTCCCACATTGCAGGCAGATTCTTTACTGACTGATCCAGCTGGGAAGCCCACAATAGAATACTATTTGTCCATAATAAGCAGCCATGAAATTAAAAGGTGCTTGTTCCTTGAGAGAAAAGCTCTAACAAACCTAGACAGCATATTCAAAAGCAGAGATATCACTTTGCCCACAAAAGTCCATCTAGTCAAAGCTATGGCTTTCCCAGTGGTTGTGAGAGTTGGACCATAAAGAAGGCTGAGCAGCAAAAGAATTGATGCTTTTGAATTGTGGTGCTGGAGAAGACTCTTGAGAGTCCCTTGGACAGCAAGGAGATCCAACCAGTCCATCTTAAAGGAAATCAACCCTGAATATTCATTGGAAGGACTGATGCTGAAGCTGGAGCTCCAAAACTTTGGCCACCTGACACAAAGAGCTGACTCATTGGAAAAGACCCTGATGCTGGCAAAGATTGAGGGCAGGAGGAAAAGGAGATGGCAGAGGATGAGAGGGTTGGATAGCATCACCGAATCAATGGACATGAGTTTGAACAAACTCTGGGAGATAGTGAAGGACAGGGAAGCTTGGCATTCTGCAGTCCATGGGGTCACAAAGAGCTGGACATGACTGAGCAACCACACAACAGCAACGAAAGGTAATAAAGTTCTGGACTTCCCTGGTGGCACAGCAGATAAGAAGCTTCCTGCCAATGCAGGGGACACAGCTTTGATCCCTAGACTAGGAAGATTCCACAGAGCAACTAGGCCCACGTGCTACAACTACTAAGCCCAAACTCTAGAGCCCAGGAGTCACAACTCCTGAGCTCCCATGCCACAAGAGAAGCCAGCGCTGCAAGAACCCCACACCCTGCAACCGGGAACAGCCCCTGCTGGCCGCAGCTAGAGACAGGCCCATGGAGAGCAACAAACCCCTCGAGCAGCCAAAACAAATAAATAAAGGTCCGTTCAGTCGCTCAGTGAAGGTCATGGGCACAGAAAAAGTAAAGAAGTTCTGGCACATGCAACACAGAAGAACCTCGAAAGCAGTAACTGAAAGAAGTCAGACGCAAAAGGACAAACATCGTGTGATCACATCTACGTGAAAAGGACTGTATAAGCAAATCTGAGTCAGAAAGTAGAATAGTGGTTCTCAGACACTAAGGGGACAGGGCACTTGAGTCTGATAGCCACAGGGTCTGGGGTTTCTTTTGGGGGTGATGAACATGTTCTAAAACTAATTGGTGATGGTTGCACAACTCTATAAACATACTAAAGCCATTGAATTTTATTTTAAATGGGTGAAATATATGGCATGTGAATTCTATCTCAATAAGTCATTACCCATAAAAAGGCACAATGACAAGAAAAAATTTTAAAGCACATGCGCTACTGTATTATAAACTCTTTCAATGTTAATAGCTTTATTTCAATGGAATTGGTGTTCTTTGTATTTTAAATTATGACTTAGACACATTATTCCGATGAAGGGTCCGTGGGCCTCAACAGACTACCAGGGCTCACAACACAACCAGAGTGAGGAGGATGAAGGCCCGAACACGTGTGCCGTGATGCAGCTGTGCCACCGGCCAGGACAAAGAGAACAGGCAGGGCCTCCTGAAACTGGGACGGTGAGGAGCCAGCCACGCATAGGGGACTCCCGACACTTAGGACAAGGGCCCAGAGGTCCTTGGAGACGCCCCCGACTCCATCTGCTCTGTTAATACAACCCCAGATGAGCCCACGGAGTCCCAGCTTCCTTGCCCACTCAGACCTTTGACTTGTCTTCAGTTCAGTTCAGTTCAGTCACTCAGTCGTGTCCGACTCCTTGCGACCCCATGACTCACAGCACGCCAGGCCTCCCTGTCCATCACCAATTCCCGGAGTTCACTCAGACTCACGTCCATCGAGTCCGTGATGCCATCCAGCCATCTCATCCTCTGTCGTCCCCTTCTCCTCCTGCCCCCAATCCCTCCCAGCATCAGAGTCTTTTCCAATGAGTCAACTCTTCGCATGAGGTGGCCAAAGTACTGGAGTTTCAGCTTTAGCATCATTCCTTCCAAAGAAATCCCAGGGCTGATCTCCTTCACAATGGACTGGTTGGATCTCCTTGCAGTCCAAGGGACCCTCAAGAGTCTTCTCCAACACCACAGTTCAAAAGCATCAATTCTTCGGCGCTCAGCCTTCTTCACAGTCCAACTCTCACATCCATACATGACCACTGGAAAAACCATAGCCTTGAGTAGACAGACCTTAGTCAGCAAAGTAATGTCTCTGCTTTTGAATATGCTGTCTAGGTTGGTCATAACTTTTCTTCCAAGGAGTAAGCGTCTTTTAATTTCATGG
>SJYQ01000747.1:37450-81315 GCA_006410935.1 Redunca redunca
GCCCCAGCTCAGCCCATGGAGCCCTCAGAAATGATGAGAATCTGCACTGGGCTCCATTCATCTCTGAGTACTCTCCGGCTTTTGGCTTCTTCTAACAGCACCCCAAGGAAAATACCACCTCGTAGTAACAAGGGCCATTCGCTACTAAATGCCAGCTGTGGGCCCTACGTCATTGAATCCTCGTAACAACCCATCAAATTTACCTTTCACAGAGACATAGGAGGCTCTGTCGGGGAGGGAAGGAGCCAGAATCAAACACACCATGTTTGTGGGACGGTGTCTGACTTCCGCGCACAGGGCCCCACTCAGAGACAACGCTCTGTAAGTCGAAACCAGGAGTTGGCGGCAGGAGGAAGACACGACTGGCCGCGGAACCCCTCGGGCATCCCACCTCAACAGGCGGGAAAGCCGGGTGCCAACCCTGGGGCCACGCGGAAGATGAAAGCGACGAGGCGGCCGTGAGATCCCTCGCGAGGGCTCTGGCCCCGCTCAGCTCCAGCCCTCGGAAATACAGGCCGAGCAGCTCTCCCAGGTTCTCAAGAGAAACGGGAAATCTGGAGCTCTCTGAGAAATTTGTCAAACACTGAGGCCAAACAAAACTCATCTGTGGGTGGACGTGGCACGCAGCCCACCGCTCGCAAGCTCCGCCCCGCACGATGAGAACACTGAGCTTCAGATACCCTTCCCTTGGTCAGGGGCAAGGCAGGGGCTCCAAACGGGGTTTCAAAGTCCAGATTCATTCAGACTTTCAGGTTATACGTGCGCATCTACCTGCCAGCCTTCCCCTGAAAGGGTTTCACTGAACTGCTTCCCCAGCTGAAATTCAGAACAGTCTTTGAAAGACCATGCCTTTCCTGCCAGCCTTGCAAACAGCGCTGCTAGGGAGCACTGCCCCTCCGCTGCAGGGAACACAGCAGGCCAAAGGGGGCTGAGAGGGACTCCCTCACTAATGGAGGCCTGCCTGGAGTGTTCTCTCCTGGAGAATCCCAGGGACGGAGGAGCCTGGTGGGCTGCCCTCGATGGGGTCGCACAGAGTCAGAAACGACTGAAGCGACTTAGCAGCAGCAGCAGCAGCAGCCAGTCACTGCTGCTTATCCCCCCAGAAACCACCATACATCCATGTTCTGTGCTCAAGCTCTCCCTAATGCAACAGACCAGGGAAAGAGAAGTTGCTCCACCAAGGGAAAGTGAGGATGGGAGATCACCTCCTCCCAGACATGCCCACTTCCGGTCTACCATCTGCAGCATTCACAGAGAGGCAGGACCAGGTCCTGCTCTTCCATGGATGGCGGCAGGCCACATGCTCTGAATACACAGTTGTGGCTCCCACACGGAATTACTAAAGTTCAGTGTTATACTGTAACCAATGCAATAAGACATAAAATGAATAAACATTGAAAAAGAAAATGCAAAAACATTATGAATTGCAGAAGATAATAGCATATGTAAAAAATTCTCACCCCCCCCAAAAAAAAGAATCCAACAAAACAGGACAAAAATAATAATATGGAAGTTCATGAAAATGCCTAGATATGAAATAAATATAGAAACGTGCGCATCTAGAGTAGAAACGTGCGCATCTGGAGTGCAAACATGGGAAACATCCAATTGAGAGATTTACTTTAAAAGGGTTTTTTTGTGATTATCCATGTTCTGCATCTGTGCCACTAAGATACTGGAAGACTGATTTTGCTGAAGCGCAAGATGCCAGCCGTCAGGAGCAAATGACGAGGAACAGGTGAGGCCTGATGGGGTCTGGGTTTGCCAGGTCAACGGCAGCTCTCTTGTGTTCAGCAGCAATTATGCAAATGCTTATATAATTTGTACTAAAATGCTGTTTACATTTCTGTTGGCTCTTTGGGAATGAAGGTGTCTAAACTCTAAGGCAGTTGGAGGGCATCGCTGACTCGATGGACATGAGTTTGCACAAGCTCTGGGAGTTGGACAAGGAAGCCTGGAGTGCTACAGTCCATGGTCTCACAAAGAGTCGGACACACCTGAGTGACTGAACTGAACTGAAACTCTGAGGATATCATTAATCTGGAACAAGTAGGTCCTGGGTATTCTGAGTAAATGATCATCTACTGTATCCTAGATTTAAAATATTCCTAGACATTTATAACAACTTGCTATAAAACATAACAGAAAAGATCCTACTGTAATGGTAATAACATTCTAACTCTTGGTAGTAAACCTCCTGGGATATATTTTAAAAGGTATGAATTAATGTTCTTATTTCCCTGAGAAAAATAACCATCTTGAAGATGTCAATCACTTGTTTTCAGCTAAGATTTGCTGCAGCTCTGTTGAATGCTGGACACTAATTTAAGCAGCAGTATCACCCAAAATAAAGATCCTCATGATATTGTTTAAAAACCATAAGAAAACAAACCCAAAAGACATTCGATAAATGGACAAAAGTAGCTAAAACATTTTAAGTCACAATGGTGATTCTTGCCCCATGTGGTTTTAGAATATACTGTTAAGCAAAGTAATTATAAGAATCTAGTGCTAGTGAAAAAAAGATAACATTTTTCACCTGAAAAATGAGCCAGATCATCTTCATGAACTTCAGAGATATGAAATATGCACCCCAAAGTCAGGAGGAAGGGTGAGTTAGTAAATGAAGGGAGCTGAGACCACAGAGTGGCAATTTAGAAAAAATAAACACTTACAATCTTTAATTTAGACAGTACAGGAAACACTTCACTTGAAGTAAAGAAGCTAAATACTTAAAATTCAAATCCGAAAAAAACTATCAAAACACATGAAGTACCTCTTTGAAAGGCTGATTATTTTCTACAATCTAAATAAACAGAAGAAATCAGCAGAAGGGACCTCACAGAGTTGACCAGAAGAAATCAAAGTCAGCAAGGTAAAATAAGAAAGGAAACTTGAAGAATATGTCTGCCCAAGCTAACAAAGGGTTAATGTTTAGCCGCAAGGAGGACAAGCCAGCTTCAGAAGAGCAAAGATTCAGCAACAATAGGATCATACCCACACCCATATAATTAACCTAAAGCAAACGCCCAGGGCTGAGGGGCCCAGTCCAGCCCCTGCACTCTGGAGCAGAGCTCATTCCACTGGAAGCAAGGAGCACCTTCAGGCTGGGGAGGACGGTGAGGACCCTGCCCCTGAGCAGCACAGGCTGACACTGGGACATTGCCTCTGCCAGCGTCTGTGCGCCTCCACCATGCCCAGTCCCAGAGGATCCTCGCTGGTCCCCAAAGCCATCCTCAACAGCCATCAGTTCTCTGCAGTTGGCCTGGCTTCGGCTCAGGCTCCAAATCCTACAGACCCAAGAGCTCCTCAAAGAGAAGAGTGCAGTGACTCCAGTGACCTTGAGGGTGGGGGCAGACGCCAGGCACACTTTTCTTGCCTCTCCAATGTCCACCATCCCCACCCAACTGTGGCCGCCCCCTGCCTTCTACTCCATCCACTCCCAGACACCAAGCGGGAGCCAGCCTCATTTATCTACTTGCTCACACGTCCGTCTCCTTGCTCAAGCGTCCTGGTGCAGGACACCACTTGCACAACTTTTCATGGCAACTCCGAGCAGAGCACGGTTTGGCCCAACTGACCTCCCTAGTAAGGACACAGTCAGCAGGGGCCTGGGAACCCTGGCAGAAGAGATAGCACCCAAAGCCCAGGCCACCCTATCTGAAGTGAGCGCCACTCCAGCAAGGAAGAGCAAGACGCTGACCTCATTTGCTGGGAAGTGCACCAAGAACTCAGCTTTTCCCCGGAAGCAATTAACCCTGCTTGTGTGGACGGTCGAGGGGTGATGTGTGCTCTGAGATCAAAAGGGCTTTATCCAGAGCTTCAGCGGGAGGGGCCCAGGTTCTGGATTCTGTGTGACCTGGAGTAAGTCACTGGCCTCTCTGAGCCTTGCTTTCCTCCAAGTCCAGCAGGATCGCGTCGCCGTCCCTGACTGCGCCTGTTGTGGGGGGGGTGGAGCTTGTGAGCATCACAGGAGGTGACTGCAAACAGAACAACACGGTGCCACCTGGGGCGGAGTGTGCGGCCAGAGGTGAAGAGTCCACTGCCCAGGAATGGTACCCAGGGTCATCCAGGGTGATGGAGGGGGCTCCCCCCACTCTGGGAAAGAAGGGGAGGACAGACAGAGGAGGAAAGAGAAGGGGAAGGTAGGGAGGGGAGGGAGCAGGAAGAACTGAGGAAAGGAAAGAGCGGTAGGGAAGGGAAGGATGGAGGATAGCAAGACGGGGGAAGCAGCGACGAGAGGGGAGGAGCGAGGTGAGGCAGGGAAGAGAGAGGGACGGAAGCTATGCCGGGGAGTTTGAGCCAAGACCCAGTGCCACCCCAGGACCCGGCATCTCTGACTGCTTGGAACTGCTCTGGAAAGACTGGCCCGCCCTCTGTCTGCTGAGTGGAGCCCAGGCCCGGGACCTCCCTGATCTGTGCAGGCAGGTCTCAAACAAACTACTCCAGGCGGTGACAGACCCCGCACCCCGGGGGGCCGAGACCCCAGCCCGGGGCTAGTGAGCTCAGGCCAGTGGCTACTGGCCAGCCAGCCGGTGCAGGGAGCAGAGGGGAGGGGAGCAGGCGAGGAGCCTCAGGGGCCTGTGGTCTGGCTGGGGGCATTAGTGGGCACCACGAGGAGGACACCCTGCATCTACCCTGCCCACTGGATCTGCAGCATCACACCCACTGAGTCCCACGTGCCTGTGGCAGGCAGCCAGCCCTAGAGATGGCCGTGCAAGGGAGGCCACCCTCCCTCCGCCAGATTCTGAATTCCCAGGTGGGGGGCGAGGGCAGCTCCCCTGGTCCCAGGCCGCCTGGAGGCCTGGCCGTCCCTCTTGGCCACCACCTTTCACTCCAGTCTCCCCACAACATTCCTTCACACTGAGGCCAGCCAGACTCGTTTCCTATCACTCCCTCACAGACACATGCCCTCTGAGGCAGGTGGCATGGCAAGGAAGGAAACTGAGGGGCACGGGCCAGCAAAAGGAAGGTAGGGCCTCAAACCTGGCTCTGGGTGACCTCAGGCCTCCCGATCCCCGGGTCCTGCCCAGATCTGATGAGTCAGACCCCCTCAGGGTAGGACCTAGGCACAGGCATTGTTCAAACTGCCCCCAAATCCATGCCTGTCTGTGGGCCGACAGCTAATATGATGGGAAACAAATTTATTTTTACAGGACACAGATTTCCTCTAAGGGGACAATGGTCTTTGGGAAAAGACCTTCTAGAAGCATGAGGGAATAAAGCTAACAATGGGAGGTAGAAGGTCTATGTGCCAGCAGGTTCCAGTGACTCAGAAGGGGGATAAAAAGGGGGCCTGCCCCAGAGAAACTGGAGGATGGGAGAGCCGTCCCTGAGGGGAGAGGGGCCTGGTGTCAGAGGGACAATGGCCTTCCTGAGAACCGCTTCCTGCGCTACAGGGAGCTGGCCACACAGCTGGGCAGGGCAGCCCCCTCCGCCTTCCCGAACCCCGCAAAGGCTTCCTGTGAGGGGTCAACAGCTGTCCACAGGGGCCGCAAGCTTGCAACTGAGGGGACCGGGCGGCAGTCCTGAAGTCCAGGATGGCAGGGGCCCAGCCTCGGGGAACTGCACTGCCTTGAGCCCTTAAGGAGGGTGGCGGTGGTGTGGGGCTTAGACACATTTTACCTAGATTTCAGTTCCTTTGCTGATGAAAAGGGGATCTTAGAAAACTAGAATTCAGAGGATATTGCCTTCACATGAAATCCATCTTAGTCCACGAGCAAGCATTCTATTAAGCAGAGAAATGCCAGGGGCGTTAACATCAAGAGTCGGGCGCAGAAAGGAATACACAAAGCCACTGCGGGTACTCAATGTTACTCCGAAGGTTCTCGATGGCACAGATCGAAAATTAAGCTCCAGAATTACCATAGTCCACAAATGGTACAGCTGTTTACCCAGAAAACCCAAGGGAACTCACAAAGATATATGAGAATGGAGTTCAATCAAGCAGCCTGATAAAAGATAATTGCATGCAAATCAATAGTCACCCTGTATACCAGCAATAGACGGAAATGCTTTAATTCACAATGGCAAAAAGGAAAAAACCCTTAAAATGGCCCTGGTTTTAAACAATAGGTGACCCGTATAAAAAACGTGGGATACTTTACTAAGCAATATCAAAGTAGAATCTAATCAATCAAAAATATACCATATTCCTGGTAAATACTACAGATTATGTCCATTCCCCCTTTAATTGGTGTCTAAGTTTAATTTAATGTCAATCAAATTCACAAGGGATGCTTCTAACCTGACAAAACAATTCTGAAATTCAACTGAATGAATAAACAGATGTGACCAGCCAGGAAAATTCTGCAAAATAACAGCAAAATGGGAAGTATCCAGTCAGATGTTTCAAAGCAGCACGATCCAACAGAGATGGAATATGAATGCTACGTGCAGCCATGCTTCTAAAAAGGTGAAATTAATTTCAGCAACACATTTTACTGACCCAATATATCCAAACTATTATCATATTAACTCGTAGTCACTTTTGAATTTATCCATTAGATACTTTATATTCTTTTTCTTTGGTGCCTAAGTCTTTGAATTCTGGTGTGTATTTTGCACTCAAGAGCACTTCTCAGTGCTGACCAACCAACCGCATCTCAAATAGCCAACAGCCTCGAGTGGCTTGTAGCTACCATAATGGGCAGCATAGTTGTCAAATAGCCAATATTTTACATAGTAGAGCTTTAAAGCTCTAATAATGAACATAATTCAGTACTGGTACAAGAACATATACGGTATTTGCCGTGTGGTCCAATCCCTGCTTTCAAAGGAGAAATATCCAGGTTCAAAGATGAATCTTTGAACATTCTGCTCATAGAGCCGGGAGGGGCTAGTCTCTGCAGTATGGACAACCCAGGCTCTGCCACCGCCCTGGTGGCTCCTACCTGGGCCCTCGCACTCGAGAACGCCTGCCAGTGGGGAGAGCAGGGCCCAGGGCAGCAGCCAGACTCAGGGGGCGGGAGTCATGCCCTCCCCTCAGTCCCCCCATCCCACCTCAGTCCCCTCCCTTGCAGCGCCCTACCATGGGCACTGCATGCCGGCTCTCGGGGACTAAAACCATTAATCACACGTAACATCATCAAAATAACAAAACCACATGTCCAGGACTCTAAGACACACATTTTTCACATTTACCATATCCAAACTCAGGATGAAATCCATGGGTCTTTTCACTGCTAGCAGCCGGCAGCAACTGTGGGGTGGCTGGCATTGCCTGGCACACACCAACTCTGCCATGATGTTTCATATTGCCTTCACGTCACCTGACTTACGTGCAGGGTCGGCGACACTTGCCACTCGACATGTCTTCAAGAAGTCACTCTGTGATGCAAAAATTACAGTGTGTACAGGAAGACACAGAGACAATGGAGTGTGTCGCTTTGGCATCCAGAGGAATGTCCCTGGAGGAAGGGCCGTGACCTCATTCCTTTATTCTAGAGAAGAAGACACCAGAAGTAGGTGAAGCCCGTCACACACTAAGCAAAGTGAGCAAGGCAGGCGAGCGAGGCAGGAGCCGCCACTCAGAGCAGCCAGGGGCAGGGTGGCGGGGCCCACACCCCACGAGACCACGGTTAAGGCGCAACGGAGCGGTTTAGTCGGAGTGTCCTCTCTTTCCTGCTGTGTCCTCTAGTTGATGGCACCTTAGACACAATGAAACTCAGAAACGGCCCACATTTCCCAAACCATCGACCTGGGCTAAGCGCTGCTAAATCCTGCACCCCTCCTTCCAAAGCCCAATGAGCAGGCCAATCCGAAGAATGGGCAATGTTTGGGCAATCCGAACATCGGCAGTGTTGTGGCCCTTGTCAAGGCTGCCCAGCTGCCAGGGACAAAGCTAACCACAGGACACGGCAGCCTCCAGCCCACGCTAAGTCCACCGCTCACCATAGNTCGGGGCCTCCCAGGCCTGAGACTCAGGCGGTAACCGGCTGCGCTGGCCTCCATGAGGGGCCTAGTCAGGCTCCACTCTGCTCCTGCACTGTGCCTGGCCAGGCCACGGTGACCGGCTATGGACGGGTCCCAAGACCTAAGCCTGTCCACTCTGCACGGAGCTCAGAACTGTTCCCTTTCAGAACCTGGTTATGCCTGTGCGGTGTGAGGAGTGTGTGCACAGCTGCAGCCAATGGTTCACCGGGGAACGGAGTCTCACTGGGGAGAAGGAGCTGGGCAAGCAGGGACACGATCCCACCTCTGAATTACCTGCACAGCCTTACCAGTCCCCAGAAGCCTTGTGTGCGTGCATGATAAAATATACACAGAGCACAAAATTCACCATCTTAGCCACTTTGAAGTGTATGGTTTGCTGGCATTAAATACATTCATACGGTTGTGCAATGATCACCACCATCTCCAGAACTCCTTCCTTTTTGTAAAACTGAAGTTCCATATCCACAACACTCTGTCTTCCTCCTTTAGCTCCTGACAGCCACAACTTACAACTCTACCCCGTCTCTAAGATTCTGATCATCGAAAAGGCCTTCAGATGCCATATTGGCTGAAGCCTGGTGAGTCCGGATTTCCGACCACAGACCCGCCCACGCCATTCCAAGGGGGCCACCATGAGGCGGGCAGGGGCCATGGGCCGCTGCTCTGCTGCTTCCAGCACAAACGCCTGACAAGCCAGCCTCCACCAGCCACAGGTCAGTGCACCCAGTCCCAGCAGGGAAGAGCCCTTGGGAAGCTCCTTCCCTCCCACCAAACGGCACTAGGTGAGAAGTGGCGGGGAGGCCATCCATCTGTGGGTGCCCCAGAAGAGACCAGGGGGTATCTGTGATGAAGTAAGCTTGGGTTCTCACCAAGTTCTCAAAGAAAGCTCCTGCCTGCAGGAAGCCCTGCCCGTCTACTAATCCCACTGCCAGTGCAACTCTCAACACTTCCACACATGTTTCCGGAGGCCCGGTCAAGACCTCAGAGCTCTGTGGATTCACATTGGATTCATTTGCTCAAGTAATATCAACAGACTCAGAAATGCTGCTTCTCTGAAGAAACATCTGCATGTCTGGCAGCAAAGAGCCTGTGTTCCCAAGGGCCAAAAATCTATCAAGGAATGCAGGGCATAGACTGGCCATGGTCCCCACCTCTCCTTCCATCAAACTGATCCCCTCAACTGATACCCATTCGGTGCCAAGACACCCAGAGTTGCTTTATAAAAGCCTCAGAAATTATTGTTCCAGCCCCATCTGCCACCTGAACAAACTGAAGCTCATTGCTCAAGACTGGATGGTGCCCAGTCTCTTCAGCCCCAGAGGGGGTCCCTCCCTTACTTAAGTTTCATTTAGACCAGGGGTTTTCAACTCACGTTTCATGAACTCCAAAGTGGGGGCAAGAAAACTGCACAAGACCACATGAGTACACAGTGCTTTCCTGTGGAAAAGGAGCTTTGGGGCACTCTTCTAGGGGTCCTACCCCCCTGAGTGTGGACATTCTGGGGTATTGTCCACACACCTCATCCCTGGGTATGGAGAGGTGGACCATCCCTGGGTATGGGGCACAGGGTCTTGAGGGGCAAAGGACTGCACAGGCTTCTATCCCCCACTCCACAGACACTCATTTCATGGCCCCTAGCTGAGCTCCATCCAGCTGGAGCTGAGCCTTGTGGACCCAGGTACAAATTGCCTATGGTACAAGATACCGAAGAAGCATGGGGTACAACGTGGCATGTGAATGTCTAGGACAGCTTCCTGGATGAAATGTCATTTAGCTGAGACTACATTGGGCTCCAAAATCACTGCAGATGGTAACTGCAGCCATGAAATTAAAAGACACTTGCTCCTTGGAAGAAAAGCTATGACCAACCTAGACAGCATATTAAAAAGCAGAGACATTACTTTGCCAACAAAAGTTTGTATAGTCAAAGCTATGGTTTTTCCAGTAAGTCAGTATGGATGTGACAGCTGGACCATAAGGAAGGCTGAGTGACGAAGAATTGATGCCTTTGAACTGTGGTATTGGAGAAGACTCTTGAGAGTCCCTTGGACTGCAAGGAACTCAAATCCTAAAGGAAATCAATTGTGAATATTAATTGGAAGGACTGAGGATGAAGCTGAAACTCCAATACTTTGGCCACCTGATGCAAAGAGCTGACTCACTGGAAAAGACCTTGACACTGAGAAAGACTGAAGGTGAGAGGAGAAGGGGACGACAAATGACGAGATGGCTGGATGGCATCGTCGACTCAATGGACATGAGTTTGAGCAAGCTCCAGGAGAAGCATGGCATGCTGTAGTCCATGGCATCGCTAAGACTCAGACAGGACTGAGCGACTGAACAGCAATAGAGTGAGCCAACTAAAGAGGGAGGTAAGTGGCCCAGGCAAGGGCACGGTCTGTGCAAAGGGCCTAAGACGGGAGTGTCCAGTGGCAGAGAAACTGAAAGCTTGACGTGACTGTAGCACCAGCATGCGGGGGACACAGCGACAGACAAGGCTGACTGCACCAGGTCACGGGAGGCCTTCGAAGCCAAGCCAGGCCGCCCTGGTGGCTCAGACGGTAAAGAATCTGCCTGCAACACAGGAGACCCAGGTTCGAGCCCTGGGTCAGGAAGATCCCCTAGAGAAGGAAATGGCAATCCACTCCAGTATTCCTACATGGGAAATCCCATGGACGGACGAGCCTGGCAGGCTACAGCTTATGGGGTACAAAGAGTCAGACACAACTGAGCGACTAACAGTTTCAGTGTGTTTGAATTTTTTTTTTTTTTCTGAGTTTGGATTTCTTAAGGGTAATCAGAACCGCTTAAGACCACTACTCAAGAAAAGTCTTAAGCAAAGGAGTGACAGGACTGAAAGCATGGTTTACAAAAATCAGTCTGGTAGCTGCGTGGGGAGAGAGTTACTCCAGTTGAGAGTCCCTAAGGATCACAGGGCTTGGAGTTAGGCATGGGAGAAAGCTGTGAACTGAGATGAAGTCTGGAGATGTCTAGGATGATTGGCTGCATGTGAGGGTCATGGAGAGAGCAGGGAGGGGCAATCCTGGGATTCCTGCCCAAGTGAACGATGAGGTCTGGAGGAGAGTAGAGAGACCCACGTTCCATTTCAGAAGCATGGGTCACTCAAGGAAGGGGCCCACGAGGCAGCTGGGCAGGCAAGTCTGGAGCACAGAAGAGATGCGGGACCTGAAGCCTGGGTGAAGTGTGGTGGCCCAGCACACTGGTCCTTCCCCTTGCTTCCTGATAAAACCTCAATCCGTTCCAGAGTTTGGGGATCTGACCCTCACTGTCAATGCCAAAGATGGTCAAGAGACTCTAGCTGGGCTCTCATCACAGTGCTTGATTTAAAGGTGGGCCTGTGACCTAAGGGCTCCCCAGGTGTTCAGTTCAGTTCAGTCGCTCAGTTGTGTCCAACTCTTTGTGACCCCATGGACTGCAGCACGCCAGGCCTCCCTGTCCATCACCAACTCCCAGAGTTTACTCAAACCCATGTCCATTGAATCAGTGATGCCATCCAACCATCTCATCCTCTGTCGTCCCCTTCTCCTCCCACCTTCAATCTTTCCCAGCATCAAGGTCTTTTCAAATGAGTCAGCTCTTCGCGTCAGGTGGCCAAAGTATTAGAGTTGCAGCTTCAGCATCAATCCTTCCAATGAATATTCAGGATTGATTTCCTTTAGGTTGGGTCTCCTTGCAGTCCAAGGGACTCTCAGGAGTCTGCTCCAACACCACAGTTCAAGAGCATCAATTCTTCAATGCTCAGCTTTCTTTATAGTCCAAGTCTCACATCTGTACATGACCACTGGAAAAACCATAGCTTTGACTAGACAGACCTTTGTTGGCAAAGTAATGTCTCTGCTTTTTAATATGCTGTCTAGGTTGGTCATAACTTGAAGCAGTCCTAAGCCACTAGATCCAGCCATGCCTGAAGGCCGCCTCAGGACTCCAAGGAACTGGGCTCACAACATCTTGCTTATTTCATCCAAGTTGGCTCTCCACCACTTCAACTGAATGAATCTTAAACAATAAGGAGAATAATAAGCCAGGTAGGAGGCTGAGACCACCCTGGGCAGCTGTGTAGATTGCCAAGAGTAGGGGCCAAGCAGGAGCCTCTGCTCCTCTGACCTGAGGAGCCCCAACACCCAGGGAACTCAGACATTCCCGCGGCTCCTCTCTGACGTTCCTGAGACCTTCTCATTGCCCTCCAGGCAGTGCCAAAGCAAGATGAAAGGTGAGGAGACTCTACAAAGGGCAACTGCAAGTCCCACACCCTTCTCCCCTGGAGCCTGCAGCCCAAGCGTCTTGCACCTGCCCTCGCCATTCTAGCACCTGCGCCAGCTGAAACCCAGCGTGTGGCCTCAAAGACAGTGGCTCTTCTAGAAAAATGAAGCTCAGTTCCGCCCCTTAGGCCAGCAAAGATTTCTCTCTTTCTGTGGCCCTTTTTCAACGCCCACCAAGACTCTACAGAGCAGGGGCCTGGCCGGCATAGCAGCCCAGCAGGGGAGCCCCAGCCCACAAGGCAGCAGGCCTTGATCATGCCCCTCACAGCCACTGCCCAGCTCATAGACATTCCCACCGATGGCCTTGCCAACCAGAGACGCCAGGCCAGAGAGGCCCCCCGAGCAGCAACGCATGCAAGGGACAGAGGTGCGGCAGGGTGCTCCCATCCTGGAGTCTCCACTGCTGTTACCTCCCCGTAAGGACTCGGGCCGCCTGAAAGGGGCTGCAGCCCAGAGCATGTCAGCCACAAGTCACCAGGCCACCTGGCCACCAGACCTACCCCCAGCTCCCACTCACTGACACTGACAACAGGCAGTGCTGCGGACCAAGAAAGTATCCAGGAGTTGACCAGAACAGGTAGGAAATGTTTTAAAGAAATGCACTTCTTTATTTTATTTTATTCTGGCATGCAATAAAGGCAATAGCATATAGTAAGCATGGTCTTAGAACCAAACAGACGTGTATTTAAATATAGACCCACAAAGCTTGAAGCAGGCTATCTCAGTTAATTCATCTGTAAAATGGGAATAATATCAGTCACACAGTATAGGGTGTGATGAGGATGAATCAAGGTGATATAGCATAAGGTGCTCAGTGGAAAGCCTGACACATAACATGGGCACAGTAAACTGATGTTCTGTTATTATTTTTTTGTCAGCAGGCTTCTCATGGGTCTTTAGTGAGCATGTAAGAATGACATGAAATTACATATCATGTGGCCTGAGAGGTACTAGAGAATTCTTCCACAGCAATGAGATATACAAGTATTCTTTGTTAAGCATCATTTTCTCACTCCTTGTGAAAAGGCAAATGTTAACCATCCCCTGAGAATATGATGAACAATATCTATCTGGTGGCTATAAGAGAAGCTGGAAGCTACATCTACCAACCTCTCTGTAAATAAAATGTACGGTATGTCTTATGAAGCATGTGACTTTTCCAGTGGTCATGTATGGATGTAAGAGTTGCACCATAATGAAAGTTGAGCACCAAAGAATTGATGCTTTTGAACTGTGGTGTTGGGGAAGACTCTTGAGCATCCCTTAGACAGCAGGAAGATCAAACCAGTCAATCCCACAAGAAATCAACCCTGAATATTCATTGGAAGGGCTGATGCTGAAGCTGAAGCTGAAGCTCCAACACTTTGGCCAGCTGATGCAAAAAGCCGACTCATTGGAAGAGACCCTGATGCTGGGAAAGATTGAGGGCAGGTGGAGGAGGGGACAACAGAGAATGAGATGGTTGGATGGCATCACCGACTTGATGGACGTGAGTTTGAGCGAACTCCGGGAGATGGTGAAGGACAGGAAAGCCTGGCGTGCTGCAGTCCATGGGGTCGCAGAGAGTCAGACACGATTGAGTGACGGAACAACAGCATGAAGCAGGTGGCATTTCTTAAATCTACACCTCTACCTGATTCAGCTAGAATTTCCACCTTGGCCGGCCCTGGTCCTCACCTCATGTCACTCTAGGGAGCAGCACCCCTTGCACTCTCCATCCGCGGGGTTCTACAAACCTCATGTTCTGATTCTCATGGGAGCATCTGACCCCAGCCTGAATAGAGTGCTACCCAGGAGTCAGCCAGAATTATCAGAGAAAGATTATCGGCCATCACTGCTGCGCCCCTTGACTTACCATGGAAGGACCCCACCTGAGAACAAAGCCAACACAGAAGAAGGCGGAGGCAGGGCGGCAACGTGGGAGGAGCAGCTGGATCCAGCCAGGCCTAGAGGCTGAGCCCCGTAAGAGCCACTAACTTCCCATTTCTGTTTAAAAGATCTGACTTGTGTCTCCTTCGCTCGTGACTAAAAGGATCCTAACCATAAGAATCCCCTCCTGCTAAACAGGAAAGGAGACTGCTGTCCATAGAAACCAGAGCTACTACTGGTTACGGCAGAGAAACAAACTCAGGACCAAGCGAGTAGATGAGCAAATGTGTGTCCCAGGCCAGAAGGAGGCCAACAGGCTTGAAAAGGCCTATGGCTCTGGGGAGAGGCTCGTCCCACCTAAGCACCTAAGCACCTCAACCTAAGCTGTAAGCCGCCAGCTGCGTGCTGTGAGCCTGCTTCGTGGTTTCTCCACTTGTCTTCCAGGAATGCACATTCCTGGGGTTCCTGCAAAGAAGAGGTTGATGGCCTCATCTGCATGGGAAGTGCTACAGTACACGAAGTTCAAGAGGTTTCTTTATTACAGAGCTTCTCAGAGACCCCAGGGGGCCTCCCTGAATCTCCCAGGTTGAAAGCAACTTGCAGCGTTTCCCACACTAGTTGTCCACTGAACCGCATTTGCTCAGAGAAACTTGTGGTGTGATCCTGTAGAACTCCTTTGCAGAAATCAGGGTGTAATACTTTGCTTCTCAAAGGGCAGTCCCGAAGCCCAGGAGCATCAGCCTGGTAGTTCATTAGAAATGCAGAACCTTGAACCCCACCCTAGACATGCTGACTCAGAATCTGAACTGTAACAAGATCCCTGAGGATCTACACAGACACTGCAGCCTGACACACCTGCTCTGTGTGTTTCACTATCTAGGAAGGAAGAGCAGGCTCAGAGGACGGGGTACTGTGCAGCATGGCTGCTGCTGGTGAGATGCACGCAGGACTACCGTAAGAGGGAATGGCTCGGGAGCATAGTTCTGCTACCACATATCAAGGGCTTCCACTTGCTCAGACTTGCAAGCACCCTGGCAGAAGGGGCTGGACAGAACCAGGCCAGACTCCTACCACCACAGACACTGTGGCCTTGGGCAAGCCACTCAGTCCCCCAGAGCCTCGGGTGCCCATCTGTAAATGAGGGATGAAGACTCCCTTCCACTACAGGGCTGCTGTGGACCAGAAATATGATGTTTAAACCCTTGGTGCTTTGTAATCGGCCCATCAGTGACACACAGAGGGACTTAAATAGTTACGGAATTAAGTGGTATCAAATCAGGACATTCACACACCAAAAAGAAAGAAGGACAAGGAAAGAAGAACTAATGATGCTGCGCCACTGTCTCAATGCCGCTTTCACCGACCACATTCAAGGCCACGCTGGCAGACCCCAGCCCCTCTTTCGGCTCCAGCCTGCTCTCCAGCTGTGTCTTGCACTTCTGCTGGTGTGTGTCCAGTACATGTGACATCTCACTGCACCTGTTCTGATCAAGCCAAGACACACCTGGTACTTCTAAGCATATGCCCTTCCCTCGGGGCCTTTGCCCCCTGGCAACCCATGCTCAAAGAGCCCCCAGGAGCATGCTTTCCAAGCCCTGACCAGAGTGGGCCCCAGACTACTAGCTGAGCACGGTGCCCCGGGGGGCAGGGGGGTCGGGCACCAGGCCAGCTACATCTCCGACCAGCACAGCAGACAACCGCGCTTGGAGGTATTGGCTGAAAAAACAAACCATGGAATGAACAGATGAATGAACGATACATGAACAAAGCCTCTCTGGAATGCTTTCCATCAAGAATTACTCAGCACACAGGGGTTGCTCAACAACAGACTGAGGAAATGCAACCCACTCCAGTATTCTTGCGGGGGAAATCCCATGGACAGAGGAGCCTGGCAGGCTATAGTCCACGGGGTCACGAAGAGTCGGACATGACTGAGCAGCTAACGACAGACCACTTCCATATCAACTCCCCCACCCCAGCTCAGGCCACCACCACCCGCATTCCGAGCCCCCAACACCAAGTTCCTTTTATTTAGGAAATTCACCTCCAGCGTAAAAATAAGACACACTTATGAAGTCTGGGACATCCTCAGAGGCAACAAGGATATAAAGGGCTGCACCATGTTAACCCAGCTATTCCAAGGACATTCACGGTTGTTTGCAATATGTCTGGGTTCTAACTAAATCCAGCCAAAGGCAGTGATTTTCCGAAGCAACAAGTGACATTTCCTGTGTGTCCATAAAAAGAACACCACCGGTTGTGGGGTTCTGTGTAATTGCTGGCTCTGCAACTTGCAGGGCAAGCCTGAGGACAGGGGGCTTGGGGGCCACCAGGGCTGGGAGAGAGGCCACTTGCTCTGAGCAGCAGTCCCCTGAGTAGTAATTAGAGCGGAACCCATGGTGGGCGGCTTCAGATGTCTGGCCAGCACAGCCAGCCTGACCACCACACAGCCAATCCAAAATAGAAAACTGCAGCGACTTCTGCCACGTGCCAGGCCCCGGGGTGGCCAGACAGAGCATTGCCAATGTCAGCCTCCTCCCTGAGCATTGATCCAGGCTTCCTCCAAGGCTCTCTTATGCAAAGCCATGGTCCCTCTAGGCTCCTGGTAGCAGGAGAACTTCCCAGAGCTCTGGTCACACTGAGTGGCCCAGCCAGTCCCAGAAGGGTTCCACTCCCCAGCCTCTCTTGTCCTTCAGGGGCCGCCCGGGGGCACCAGAGACTGCATTTCCAAATGCTCCGCTTGGCTCAAAATAGAGAAAACTAACTTTTCAAATAACCAGCTGAAATCCAACAGGAAACCACAGCATAAAAAATCAGCCGGGGGCAGAGGGATAACTGGGCATTTCAGCACCACTGCCTGTTCGCTGGGCTGGCACCACCTGCACACACAGAAACAAGGAAACCAACCACCTGCATACGTGTCCCCCACACACATATCACACGTGCTACAATGCACAGCAACACACTGAACAGACACTGACATACAAACCTGTGAATACACACACGCACAAGACACAGTGACACAGCCACATGATCACACAAGTGCACATGTGCTTAGATACTAGCACCCATGCAAAACACGTCTGCAGATGCGTGCCCTCACCGAGATATACACACACCTGAATGCAAAAGGAAAACCAGTTCCTGCAGGCTTAAGGGGGACCACACTTGGCTACTTGCTAAATACTTTGGAAATGTGGCCCTCCCCCTGCATAAAGCACCCTCTCGGGCCAATCAAAACAACCTGCCTTGCAGCCAACCCTTTCGGTGGTCCCTAAGTACAAGGGGTGCAGAGAAGGTCCTCAGTACAGGCCTTGCCCTCCCAGCGGACCCCCAGATAACTGGCTTCCAAAGCCCACGTGAGAGCAGTGGACAGACAGAAGGGAGAGAAGCGCGTACTCACCAGCCCGTCGCAGTTGCTGAGCGCCACGGAGGAGGCTTCAGCCAGGCCCGCAACGTCTCCGACGTAGAGGCAGGTCCCAAGCAGGGGCTCCACGCGGGTGACACCCGATTCTCCCTGCCACTCCACCGTGGCCCCAGGCGCCACGAGGCGGGCGTTGGGCCGCAGCCGCAGGTGCAGGTCTCGGCCAAACACCGTAACATTGTAGAAGAGGTGGCCACCGGGGTCCTCCTCGCTGCCTCCAGAGAGCCCCGGGATCTGGGCAGGGGCGGCCCTGCGGGTCCGCACCCCAGCCGGGGCCGTCGCCGCCGACACCACGTGGGACACCAAGCGGCCCTGGGCGTCAGTGCGCACCGGCACCGCCAGGATGCGCTCGGCTCCGTGCCCCTGGGGCCCGCCTGCAAAGGGAAGGGGCGTTAGACCAGCCGAGACCGGGAAGCCCCAGGGCCCCGCCACGGAGCACAGCATCCTCCCAAACCCTGCCCCACTGCGAAGGGAAGGGCGTTCCACTAGGCATCCCCCAGAAACTAGCGTGCACCTCCCCGGCCTTCTTCCAACCGGGAAGGGGCGTTAACGCGGCTACCACGCTGGCGCTCCTTCGACCTCCGGTCGACCCCTCTGGGACCCTCCCAACCAAGAGCTCTGCCCCCTGCCCCGTTCCAACTTGGGGTTCCTCAGCTCCTCGCAGTTCCCCAGGGGCGGGCCCGGTCAGACAGTCCCCCGCCCCTTGAACCTACCGTCCTTGGCAGGACATGGGGCTGCTCTGAAGCCATTCCCGGTTGGTTCCCTACCCGTGCGCTTCTGCCTCTTAGCAGTCCCCGCCGCGCGACTGCCCTCACCGCTCGGCTCCCCCCGGCACCGGCGGCCTGTCCTCCGCGTACAGCTCCAGGTTAGCCCGTTGCCGGCCGCCTCCCCCGCGTGCCCGAGAACAGGGAGGGGTGGAGCAGGGTCCCTCCGATCTTCGAGGATCCCCTCCGGGGCGCCCCAACCAATCCTCAAGGCCCAAGGCGGCGCGCTCTGCACCCGGCTGCTCCCGAGCGTCTCCGGACGCGAGCCGGGGCGCCGCCTCGCCCTGGCTCCCCCGGACCCGCTGGTGCTGATGCTGCGCTCGGCGCCGCCGGGCTTTCCTGGCCCTCTGTCTCCACGCTCGGCGTCCCGGGAGCCGCGAGCGCTCCGGGGCTCCCCCCGGCCCGAGAATCCCGGGTGCGCCTCAGGGCGCCCCCTGCCCGACCAACCGGGCCCCGAAGTTGGCCAACTTGGCCCCGGGCGGGGCGCGCGGAGTTTGCCCAAGTCGAGCCGGACGCCGCCTGGGGAGGGGGCGGTGGGGCGCGCGGGGCGGAGCCCGGCCGACTGGGGTCGCGAGGCGTGGGGACTCGGCCGCACCTACCTGGGGGGTCGGCGGCGGCGGCGGCGAGCCGGGCGTCCGCGGGCAGCGGCAGCAGCAGGAGCAGCAACAGCGCGGGGCAGAGCAGGCGGCCGGCGGCTCCCGCCGGCGGATCCATGGCAGCCGGACCACAGCCGGGGCCCCGCACTCGCAGCCGGCGCGAAAGTTCCCCGCGCGCCGCCCAGCCCACATCTGGGGCAGCTGGAGCCGCCCGCAGCTGCAGCACCGCAGGGCGCGGGGCGGAGGAGGCGAGGCGCGGAGGGGAGGGCGGGGGAGCGCGGAGGGGAGGCGGGGAGAGGGAAGGAGCGCGAGCGAGGGAGGCGGGCGGGAGGAGAAGGCGCGCGAGGGGGAGGGCGGGGACGGCGGGCGCCTCAGCCTGCGGTGACCCGGCGCTTCTTGGCGCGGCCGCCGCCGCCGCCGCCGCCCGCTCCCCTCCTCGCGCCGTCGCCGCCGCGGTTCCCGGCTCGTAGCGAAGCAGAGACACCCCGAGGCGGCGACAGAGAAGCGCCGCGGGCCGGGTCGGGGGAGCCCCGCGGCCGGCCACCTTCGACGCGCCTAGCGCACTCGCGGCGCGCCACCTCGGAGGAGCAAGTTCCCCGCCTAGAGAGCTCTGGGGCCCCCGGGTCCCAGCCGTCGGTCACGGGGCGCAAGAGGTGGCCCCTCTCTGTGCGCCCTCGGGTGGGCGGAGAGGCCTGGTTACCGTGGGGCTGAGCCAGGCCTTTTGACCAGATGGAGACCCCAGCGACTGGAAGAGTTTTCCAAGAAGGGGTGTGCACCACGGGGGCCTCCCCAAAGATCAACTTTTACCCTTCCAGAGAGAGGCAAGGCTCCCTCAGACCCCAGTTGCTCTTTGCCTTAAGGTCCCCCACACACCCTGTCCTCTTCCTCCCCAACCCTCCACTGCAGACCTGGGCGCTGTCCGCTAGACCTCACAGGTTGCCTCCCTCACCTGTCCTGAATCCTGCATGGGATTCTGGAAGTCTGGTCTTTGCACTCACCCAGGCTCTGCCTGAAATAGCCTCTCTACACTCTGCCCACCGTTTCCAACTCAGCCTCCAAGGCGTCCCTCTGCAGCCTGGAGCCAGTTTGCAGTCAAAGCCCATGCCCAGCTTTACCTTTCGCTGTCTGGAGTCACCATCCTTCCACGTCTACTGTCCCCCCGCACAATGACCTTCCCCGCCCCAGGGTCCTGCCCAGGAACCCACTTCCAAACATGTGTCTATGGGAACACCTCTGCTGTGACCCTGCCTCAAGTCCCTGAAGGGTAGACACCTGTCCCTTTGGAGTTTCTTATTCACCCTGCCCGCAGCCTGAGTGGCCAGGGCTTTGGGGCTGGCTTGGCCAGGCGGGGCCTGATGACTCAGATCCCTCTGTGCCCACCAGAAGAGCCCAGCCTTACGGGGAAAACATGTGACTTGGGCAACTTGCTCTAGCTGTGGTTTCATATCCTTAGTTCCCTCATTTCCAGGACCTGGGTGTCTTGGCACTGCAGCTTGTCGGTCATCTTCACATGGAAGCTTCTCTCTGTGTCACCTGAGGGTGCCCACCACAGCATCCAGCGCCCAGGTATGGTGAATATTTGTTGTCAGGGTTTAAAACGGTGCCATTTAACCTAAAAATTTAAACTTTTGACTTCTCTTGAGAAATTGGAAAGTGTGACCACACTGGGCCTGCATTTCTACTTATCAGTGATAAATGAAGCAAATGCTCTGCAGTTTGCTGTAGGTGTCCTTCCCTTACCCCCACTACAGTCATCCACTTTTGTGACCTCTGATGCTTCCGGAGAAAGTGGATGGAGATCCTGGAGGACTTCCTGTAAGAAGTGGCATGGGTCAAATCCTGAAGGCTGAGGAAGCCAAGCAGCCCAGAGTTGGGTTCAGCTAGGTGCTGTCTTGGAACCCATGACTCTCTTCCACTCATATCCCATCTGGTTTGTGTGCTTTCATCCTCCTGAAAAGACGAATGAGACCCAAGCAGCAGCATCACCTACTTGATGAGGGTGATGTTCTATCACCTCACTCACTTCCCTGCCAGGTTTATAGTCATTACCATAATCCTTCCACCACCACCATTATTTCTTTATACTGTACTTAATCCTGTACTTGAGTTTTTAAAGGATACTTTAAATCACTACTGTACATGAGAAAGCCAAAATCTTGCCATAAGTCAAAGATAACTGCCAAAAATAAATATATGAAACAAAACACTGTTATCAAATTCTAAATACTACTGCCTGCAAAAGGCATTGAGGCTGAAGATGATTAACAAGTGTTGAAAAAGTGGTAAAACAGATCAGCAGAAGCAAAGCCCTTTCCTTTGATGCGATCAGAAGCATGAAGGGAGAATTGAAAATGAACAACTCTTTCACCTTGTGAGTTGATATTTTCTAACGGGTCCACGTAGCTAAAATCAGCTCTAGAATAACTTTTTGGCAAGCAGCTTTGTCTCTCTGACACTCCTGAGTCACTCCTGGCAACTATTCCTTCCCACATCACCCCAAGCCTCTTGAGGCTCCACCCCGATAGAGACTCTTTGAAGGCAGACCACTACCCTTAACCAACCCATCCTTTAGTCTCCACAATGACACCTCTCTAGGCTGAGTGGAAGAACCAAGAACAGACGCATCAAAATTTATGGATGAATCCTTGAGCTCTTGTGGACTCATCCCAGCTTCCTGATCACTTGTCCTCAGCTCAAAAGAAAAGAGATCACCCCTGCTTCTTCAAACCTCCACGCTCAGGTCTTTCCCCTCTTGGAAAATGCTGCCACAACTGAGGTCGTTGCCTCTCCTTCTGTTCCCCTCTTCTCTGGGTGAAAGTGGAATGCACAGTGGTTCTTCGTTGAAGTCTGCTTATCCAGTCTAGATCCAGTCCAGTTAGAACTCTTACTAAGTGCACGTCATGTGTGTTTACTTCAGCTGAACTTGAGTGGCCTTCAGTCTGGCTTGCACTCTCCTACTTGACCATCCCCACCACTCCCTGCTGTCCTATACCTGCTTTTGCTCACAGTTGTGTCCAGTCTGATTCCTGAAGAACTGGAATTGCCTGATCTAGAACAGCCCCATGTTGTGGACAAAGGGTGAGAACAGCTCAGAGGGAGCTTGAGCCCTCCAATCCTTTTAAAATCTTCCCAACAGGAGGTACAGAAAGAAATGGGGACTTTTTCTGGTCATTTGGGGTATCACAAATTACAGTGCCTGCCTTGGAGCAGAGACATTAAGCAAGGAACTTCTTGCCCTATGCCTGCCCCAGTTGTCTGGTGGGAGCAGTGCCCCTTTGGCTTGAAGAGAAGCCAGGCTCTCAGCCTGCCTCTGACTTCCAGGTCACATGCACCAGGACAGACTCCATCAGAGCCGTTCCTGTCCCCTGGCGGCCACACAGAAACCAGAAGTGCTTCTGCCCTTTGCCGAGGTCACCATCCTTGGCAGGCCATTGCACTGCAGGCTTCAGGCAGATGGAAGCAGTGAGAGCTCCTTCTCCTGTGTCCCGACAGGCAAGATCCCAGGGGCTGTGGGGCAAGATCTAGACTCTTCTAGCCCTCTGGGGACCCGTATGCTGAGCATAACAAGCCGTGAGGACTTGGCGACCTTGCCAAAGGGCCTCTGAAGACAGCAGTTCTGCCCCCCTCTGCTATTGGCAAACAGCGGGTGCAATGGCCCCGTCAGACGCACAGGCAGAGTTCTGGCTAGGAGCAGCCTTGGTAAGCAATATGTCAGGGGAATGCTAATTAAACAGAACATGCCAGCCAGGTGGCCTTTAGGGGTGTGGTTCTTGCAGTTTCTTGAGCATCCCCCCCAACACATACACTGACAGGGATCTGTGTCAGGCAAAAGAGGAAATGTAGGTGGTGTCCAGGTGAAATTTCTTTCATTGCCATGTTCTACACAGAGGAGTCCCACCTCCATTGCAGTCAGTTATGCCTAGAAGTGAAAAGCAAAGTGCTTGAAGTTTGGAGGCTTAGGGATCTAGGCTCAGTCAATACTTTTACACTGGAGACACAAGCTGGAGGCTCGGGCTCAGTCTATGCAGTAAAGAGCTGGGGAAGGAGAAGGCTCAGTGCGCACCTCTGACTGTCCATGCGTGCTCCACCTAGCAGAGAGGCAGCAAGTCCCAAGACTTTTCAAGGTGACGCTGGGTGTGGCGAGTAGTAATGCTCTGGGTCTCCTGGGATCAGGGTCTAGACCTCTGTCTGGCCTCTCACAGAGGTCAAGAGGGACATTTGTTCCAAGCTTCTCATCTGAGAAATGCCTCTGGGTCCCTTAAGATGCCCCATGGACACAAGTTTCACAGCCCACTTAGACCATAAGGAAATGCAGGAGGTCTGTGGGCATGACAGCTCCGGAGCTCAACCAGGTAGCAAGATGACCGAGCCACATGCAGGGGTCCTCATCTCTCCCAGATGGACCAGCTGACTCCCGCTCCAGACTGGGTCATACGGCCATTGCCGAACCAGCTGCTGACAAGGGGCAGTGGTCTTACTGGGACAAGCCTGGATTAACCATCGGGGGCAGAAACATGTTAGGGGTTAGCCCCAATGTCCCCCCAGCCCTTTGCTTGCCTTTATGTTCAAATGAGAGCATGGCACAGTCCCAGGCTTTCCCTTGTCTGGTGAAAGAAGGTGTTCTTGCCTGGAATTCACCACTCCCAGATGACATACTTTCCAGAGACTGGAGAATGAATTTCTTTACATATAAATCCCATATGTAACGGTGAGCAGCACAGTCCCATTACATTGTAGCATTTTGTGTTCAAACGCTTCGTAAACGTCACTGGACATTTCTTCCCTGGACAATCCAGGGAATGTCAGTGGGTGGGCCTGGCCAATGCCTTGGTAAACCCAGAATCCCTGGCCTTCGGAGCCTTTTTCTCTTTCAATTGCATTCCCTTCATGTCAAGTTCCTTCCAGTCCTGCCCAACCCAGCAGGGCTCGCACCATCTAGGACGTGGGCCTAGAAGAGACCAAAGCTTCTAGCTGGGTCTGGCAGTAGCACTAACCATGGAATCCCAAGGCTGAGACTCAGTGACACAGGGTTGAGGGCCTTTGGCCATCCCTGCAGCCCTTGGGGACTCCCTCGAGACCCTCCACTCCTGCAGGGGTGTGAGGAGGATTATTCCCCACCAATGTCCCCGTCACTAGTAGGATGGGTGTTTCTTGACTATCTCCCTCCCAGCAGCTCCAGATGGTCCCTCCTCTGCAGAAATGCTGAGACTCGACACAGAGTCCACTCCAGTGTGGAGTTTATGGAGGAACAGTCTCCTCTGCCCCCTGCAAAATAGTGTTCCCATCTTCTACTCATTCCAAAAAAGAGACAGACCTGTGTCTTTAGTGCAATGTTCTGAAGTTTTTGTTTTGGATAAAATAAGTAGCCCCTTGCAGGCTCTCTGCAAATCTGGCTCCAGGCAGCATCTCACGAGCGGACCCTTCATGTGTCCCCATAGCCCCTGGCCACTCCTCAGGGCTCGTCCCAATGGATGCCATTTTCTCTCCATACACAGGACTCCTCCTCAGCCTTCCTCATGTGTTCAAGGGTCTATGCACAGACCACCCAGACAGGTCCATCCACCCTGTAAATGTGGCAACCCCCAGGCATCTCCATCAGCATGTCCCAGAACCTCAGCTTCTCACAGCCCCCATCTCCACCCACCCCCAGCCTCCTGGGCTCAAACCTGGCATCTCTTCTTCCACCTGGGCACCAGGGGCATCTGAGCCCCATCTCTTTCCTTTTGCTGTCGTTCAGTTGCTCAGCTGTGTCAGGCTTTTTGCGACCCCATGGACTGCAGCAAGCCAGGGTTCCCTGTCCTTCCCTATCTCCCCGAGTTTGCTCACATTGATGTCCATTGAGTCGGTGATGCCATCCAACCATCGCGTCCTCTGTCGTCCCCTTCTCCTCCTGCCCTCAGTCTTTCCCAGCATCAGGGTCTTTTCCAATGAGTTGGCTCTTTGCATCAGCTGGCCAAAGTATTGGAGCTTCAGCTTTGGCATCAGCCCTTCCAATGAATATTTAGGGTTGATTTCCTTTAGGATTGATTTGTTTCATCTTCTTCTTGTCCAAGGGACTCTCAAGAGTCTTCTCCAACACCACAGTTCACAAGCACGAGTTCTTCAGTGCTCAGCTTTCTTTATGGTGCCACTCTCTTATCCATACGTGACTACTGGAAAAACCATAGCTTTGATTATACAGACCTTTGTCAGCAAAGTAATCAATGTCTCCACTTTTCAATACGCTATCTAGGTTTGTCATAGCTTTTCTTCCAAGCATCTTTTAATTCCATGGCTGCAGTCACTGTCTGCAGTGATTTTGGAGCCCCAAAAATAAAGTCTGTCACTGTTGGGTTTTTGTGGGGTTTTTTGCCATGAAGTGCTGGGACTGGATGCTGTGATCTTAGTGTTTTGAATGTTGAAAATTTAAGCCAGTTTTTTCACTCTCCTCTTTCAGTTTCGTCAAGAGGCTCTTTAGTTCCTCTTCACTTTCTGCCATCAGGGTGGTGTCATCTGCATATCTGAGCTTATTGATATTTCTCCCCGCAATCTTGATTCCAGCTTGAGCTTCATCCATCCTGACTTTTCGCATGTGCTTTGCAAATAAGTTAAATAAGCAGGGTGACAGTATACAGCCTTGACATATCCCTTCCTAATTTTGAACCATCCCATTGTTCTATGTCCAGTTCTAACTGTTGCTTCTTGACCTGCATACAGGTTTCTCAGGAGACAGGTAAGGTGGTCTGGTATTCCCATCCCTTGAAGAATTTTCCACAGTTTGCTGTGACCATATAGTCAACGAAGCAGAAGCAGATGTTTCGCTGGAATTCCTTTGCTTTTCTCTTTCCTTACCCCTGTAGCAAAGCAGTCAGCTCTCCATCTCCCTCTCATTAGGAGGAGGAATTCACCTCTCTTCCCTGCTACTCTGCTGAGGCCAGGCCTAGCCACCTGTTTCGGCCATGGTGGCAGTACCCTCACCATCGTCTCGGTTGGGCAGTGGATGCCTGAAGTTGAACCACTGCCTCTCGTGACTTTCTCTCCTGTGACAACTTGCACATTGTGCCCAGTCTCTCCACTGCCCATTTCCTCATCTGCAAGACTGGGACCCCAGGGTCAGGAAGAGCCTGGGGCCTGGCTCATCCTCGTTTTCAAAGCAGAATGAATGTAAGATTCCCCAACACACACTGGAAGCTGAAATCACATGTATTTCTTCAGAATAATGAGTCAGATCGCTTAATGAGAGCGTTCCCTCCCCACCCTGACGGTGTTGCCATCCTGGGCAGTAGAGGCCTTGCTCGCTGAGTGTTGCTGAGAGGGGAATTGCACGATGGTTCCCCAGCATACACAATTTCTACTCCCCAGAGCAGCCCGGAGACAGGCTGCTAGGGCTCTGTCAGGCAGTCACTTTCCAGTCATGTGACCTTAGAAACTTTCTTAACTTCCACACGCCTCAGTTTCCTAAACTTTATGATGGGCAGAGTCATATCACGTACTTCACAGAATGGCTTGGAGAATTAAATGATTTAACGCATGTAAAGCTGTCCATACCTTAGCTGGCTTTGCTCTCCATCACTCCCCGTACCCAGTTGAACTGTACCCAGTTCAGCGTCGGCCTATAGATGCAAAACTCTATTCATTGGAAATTTTCCAGAGTATTTTCACTGCATGCTTTTTTCATATCATCGCTGACCTTAGAACTAAACCCTGGCTGTACTGCAGGAGATGGGTAGCTGGGATGCCAGGGTTGAATGTGGCCTAATAAGGAACCTTGCTGAGGAACTATGAGAAACATTGATTGACAAAACACAGACTGGAACGTAGTGGGCACTCCGTAAATAGTTGCAGGGTGAATTTTTAAAAATAAGATAAATGTCAAAGATTGATGCTATGAAGAAAACAAACAGACTCATGATATAGAACACATGCGACAAAGGAGAGGAAGAGGAGGGGAAATTAAAAGCTGGTCAGAGAGAAGTTACCAGTCTAAGTGTAGGGGGAAAAAAGTGTTAGTCCCTCAGCTGTGTGTGACTCTCTGTGACCCCATGGACTGAAGCCCACCAGACTCCTCTGTCCATAGAATTCTCCAGGCAAGAATACTAGAGTGGGTAGCCATCCCTTCTCTGGAGATCTTCCCGACCCAGGGATCAAACCCTGCATTGCAGGAGAATTCTTTACCATCTGAGCCACCAGGAATCCTAATGCAGTCTAAGCAATGAGCACTCAAACAGAGAGACCGGCATCGGCAAAGGCCCTGAGCAGCAAAGAGATTTTACTGCCCCAGGGAAAGAAGGGCAGTGAAGCCAGAGGGTGGTAAAAGAAGAAAGAGATGAAGTGAGAGAGGCAACCAGGGAATCATAGACGAGGCAGGGCCTTGCAGGTCTCAGCTTGCAGGCTGCACTTTGTTCTAAATGGAAGATTTAAGTAGGAGAATGAAGCAAGATCGTGGTCATCTCAAAAAGCTCTAGGAGCTGGGAGCACTCACCAGAACACTGATCCAGAGCTTCCTGACTCCCTTCTCAGGAAAAGGATCCCACACATCAGCGTTCCATGGCCATCCCCCTGTGCCCTGGCCAAGTATGACTGGCCAACCTGAGGCCCACAGTTTCCTCTTCCCAATGAAGACACTGGGGTCAGTGTGCCCTTGGGAAGCACCTCTTGTGCCAGGCTGTGTTTTGTCAATCACAATATTTCCCGCAAGCCCGAAGCTCTGTTGGTGAATTAGCAGAGCTCTTAAGTAAACTACCTCCCTTTATCCTCACAACATCCCTCCAGGTGGAAATGCAAGCTTACCACTTTCAGATGAAGAAGTTGAGCCTTAGAGATAATAACGCCTGGGGCCAGAGCCAGACCAGACCTCATGACTTGTTCCAGAACCAGAGCACTCATCACCCACACGTGAACTGCTCTGGGTGCTCCTGTGAAGTCTTCTGGAATGTGATTCTCAGCATCCTTTCTGCCAATCCCTGCTTTCTGCCAGAGTCAAGTATCCTAACTGATGCATAAGGGGCTCCCAACTAGCAGCCCACAGGGTTTTGTTTGTTAAACTATTTGCTAAGACTTTTTAAAAATCAAAAGATGCCCCCATTAAAATATGCCCCTCTGGCTTCTCTTGGGGAAAAAAAGCACATCTGACCACACCGGGCATACCAGGCCCTATAGAGAGCCAAGCTGGGTCTAAGGGGTAGCGTAGCATTTAGATGCTTTTCTGACCTTCCTGGCTTCACCCAGAGGCAGCAGGGCCTCCACCTGCCCTGCAGGGCCCACCTCCAGCTCTTTGGGTGGGGAAGCTAGAGCTAGCGCTTCTGCCTTCAGGCAGCCCCTGCACGGCCTGTGAGGCAACTGCAGGCTATGGGGGCTGCTCTCCAGCACCCACTGCCTTTGCATCCCTTCTCCTTCCCAGGCTTCTCAACTGTGCTCACTCAAGACCTCCATGAGGGCCTCTGGTTGCTGGAACTTTCCAGTATGCTCCTCCTTGTGGTCCCCACATGGCACCATTGGCCCCCTGCTATCCACTAAGAGATTATACTCCCTAGTTGAGAATACACAGCCCCCCAAAGATAAATCTGAAAGCACAGGCTGCCCCTGGGAGCAGGGGTGGAGGGTACATGGGGTGCAGGGGTTGGGGAGTGCCAAGAACTGTCATTTCAAGGTCTGGGGATGACTGTTCCAGGAGATGGGAGGTGAGAGTGTTCATCTGCACCTGTGCACACACACACACACACCTTGCCACGTACATGTGGTGATATGTGTGCACAAACGAGCACAGAGGCACACGTTGACCCCAGCCCCCAAACACCCACAGACCCAGACACCCAGACACTCTCTCCAGAGCCCACACAGTGCCTTGGCCTCCCTAATTGCATTTCTGGAAACGGGAACGAGGAAACCGAATGAGCCGGGTGGCACAGTTCCCCCATGGCGATTCCCTTCTCCGCTCTGAGTGGCTGCAGCAGCCAGGCTCTCAGCTGAGCCCTAGATTCCTTAGCAACCCTCCGCACTGCAGCTAATCCCCCGCTGTAACTGGCCTGTGGGCTCTGCCGTGTCGTGGCCTGCCCTGGCCATGAAGGCCGTAAACAGGACATGCCAGCTTACATAGGGGTTGTGGTGGCGGTGGGAGCCACTGGCCTGCTTGCCCGGGCAGCCAAGGCCCCCCTCACAGCAAGGGCCCCAGATTTTCTCCACCATTATTGAGCCAAATTGCCCTGCCCAAATCTCTGGATAAACTCAAGCCCTGTACCAACGGCTGGGCAGCAGCTTCCCAGAGGCTCTTCCCTTCCACCTTCCCCATAGGGCTGGGCTGCAGTGTTTGTCCTCCTCCTGACCTGCTCAGGAGCCCCTCCTCCAGCATCCGCCAGAACTCCCTGTTCCACACAGGCTCCCAGACTGAGCCCAGACAGAAGGTCACTGCTGGCCATAATGTTATCTTCAGCTGTGGGGCAGACAGATCACATTATCGGCCATCTTGTTACAGCTCAGGCTGACTCCCTCCGCTGGGCATTGACAGTGGAGATTTTGGGTCCAGCTGCGGTTCTCACTGACTCTAACCTGTGAGACAATAAGGCACACAGCGGAGCCGTGTCACAGGGCCTGATGGCCCCAGGGATGACCCAGTTCTGGTCTGAGGGGCCAAGGCCCTGCTCTCCTGCATCCTCTTGGACCACGGGAGAGGTCAGAGAATTGCAGAGCCAGGGTGGTGATGGGTAAACAGAGACTCAGCTCTGGGAGCAGCAGACAGTGAGGGACCATTTGGCTCCAGACCCATCTGAGGCTATCTGTCCACCGGGACTTCCCAACAGAGGGCAGCAGAGACATGGACACCTCCAAAAGTCGTCCTCCTCTCACCAGAAACTGGGGCTCAGCTTTGCTGGACCTTGGCCTTGCCGGATCCCCAGCCTTGGCTGGCCTATGGGCTCTGCCATGTCCTGGCCTACCCCAGCCCCTGGCCTTGACCTAACCAGACCCCAAGAGTTGCCTCTAGCCCCTCAACAAACTCCCGTGGGCTGCAGCCTCTGTGCTCCCCATGTAGCTCCAGCCTTGCCTCTCCCCTCTCAGAGAGTCTGAGGCGCCTGAGGAAATGCCTTCTGCAGAAGGCTCACTCCACCATGCAAGCTGTCACTCTGGAGAAAAAATAAAAGCCTCCCAGCATCGCTTGTAACAAACTTGGTCTGTTGTGCAACCTTGCAGTACAGAACGTGCGTGTGCCCAGTCTCCTCCGTTGCATAATTTTCCAGCTGTTTTCAGGACTATTTCATTCTTCGTCTGGCATATTTCACAAGCCATATATAAAAATTAGATACGTGTAAATATAAAGCTGAGCATATGTGTGCAATGAAACAGTAAGTGTGAAGCACAGGGAAGGAGGTGGGGGACCAGAGCTGAGCAAAAAGCCACATGAAACAAGTGTAAACATTTTGAATGCTGCCTTCTAGAAGTCTGGGAGAGAAAATGAACTTGGACTCAACTTAAAGTGAGAAGTTCATCCAGTAAAGTCAGTTTCAACCTGGTGCTGTTTGATTTCCTTATTCTCCGTTACTGTTTTGGTTTGTGTGGTTTCATTTGGTTCAGTTTGGTTTTTTAGAGCAATCCCTAAGAAGCCACCATTTTTGTAAAAGAAACACTATGGGCATCTTCTTGCCAAATGTTCTTAAAACAGCATCATCTGAGACGCCTTGGAAAGGGCAGAAGGGCATCAAGATGACAGGCCCCCTCCGTGACCTGGCCATCCTGTGCACAACCGCCAGCAGAGATGGGCTCTGTATGCCCTCCTGATGGAAATCTTTGGTTGCTGCAGGGCCCACTTGGGTTCTGTGTCACACGGAAGGACCCTCTCCTCCTAGAGCAAGGATCTTCCCAGGATGGTGCCTCTGACAGGAAGCAGCTGAACAGAGGGATCCCTGGGCCTGGCCAATCTGCACCCCAGACCATAAGCTGGAAGATTACAGGCAGAATTCTACTCACAGGAGTGTTTGGTTGGGACAGCACAGTGACATTTTTAATTGAGTCAGAAACACACATAAAAATTAGGAGATTAAGGATTTGAAATCTAGATTCTTGTCTTCTTTTGGAGAAAGACAAGGGTTACCACGGGCTTACAGCTCTACAGCTTGGCCGAGGCAGCTCTCCTGACAGGGCAGGTCTGGGGACAGCTGGGGCAGCTCATATGTAAACCAGAATGCAGGGACAGCAGCTCTAAGGGGAAGCTCATCTCCCAGAGGAGATCAGAGGCTTCTAAAAGGGTAAGCATGAGTACACGATGCCTCTAAGACCTGGGCTCCAAACTGGCCCACAGTTTATTTTGTTGGGACCTAACCAACGCCATGATAGGCTTCAGGGACTAAGGTAGGACTCATGGGAAAAGCTGAGTCATTGCCTAGTGAGGTCATCCCCGCGGATGCCAGGACTTGTCTAATCAGCATACTCCCCGTAACCTGGTTTGAGTTTATCAGGACGTAAAAGACATCCCCTGCAGCCAATAAAGATTAGCCAATTAGTAAATACTAGGAAACTCCTGCAGCCAATCAGCCCTTGCCAAATCTCTGTTCTAACAAGAACCTATAAATACTGCTGTAAATCTAGGCTCGGGGCTCCTTGCTCCACTCCACTGTGTTGGATGTGGCGGGAGCCCTAGCTCGACCTGGAAATAAAACCCCTTCATGCTTTTGCGTTGCTGTGGATGTCTTATTCTCTCAGTTTTGGAGACTTGGACCCTGGGCACAACAATTTCACCCACCTACCCTTGGCCACATGAGACATACAGACCAACCCCATGAATGGGGCAGATAGCTCTACATCCTGGAGAGAGAAGCTGCAGAGTCACGGGGCAAAGGATGCAGATACAGGACATATAGTGGACTGAGCAGTGCTCCCCTGAAAAATGCATGTCTGCCCAGAACCTCAGAAAGGGATCTTATTTGGAAAAGGGGTCTTTGCAGAAGTGATTAATTAAGATGAAGTCACACTGGATCAGAGTGTACCCCTAATCCAATCTGACTGATGTCCTTTTAAGAAGGGAAGTGGAGACACGCAGGGAGAATGCCGTGTGACAGTTGGAGGCAGAAATTAGAGGGATGTGTCTACAACTCAAGAAATGCCAGGCTTCTCTGGTGGCTCCATGGGAACGAATCTGCCTGCCAATGCAGGAGACATGAGTTTGATCCCTGATCCAGGGAGACCCCACATGTCACAGATCAACTACGCACCACAACTACTGAGCCTGTGCTCTAGAGCCCGGGAGCTACAGCTGCCGGAGCGCATGCATCCTGGAGCCTGTCCGCAGCAAGAGCAGCCACTGCACTGGGAAGCGCGTTTCCTCTAGAGAGTAGCCCCTGCCCACCACAACCGTGGAGGCTCAGGACAGCCAAAACAAACAAACAGAGATATGTTGAAAAAAAAAAACAGGCTCAGAAAATTCTCTTAAAAAAGAAAGAAATATCAAGGATTTCTGGCTATGAGGAGCTGGGAGAGAGTCACAGAACAGATTCTCCCTCGCAGAAGGAACTAACCTTGCTGACACCTTGATTTCAGATTTCTGGCCTCCAGTAAACCTCTGTCACGTAAAGCCACCCAATTTTGCGCTTATCTGTTGTGGCAGTCCTAAGAAACGACTACACGATGAGTAAAGAATCGGGACCGATGATAGAATCTTCTGCAAAGTGACGCAGTTACCCACCCACAGACAAAATACACTCATTCTCACTCAACACACCCAATCGTGGTGTCAAGCTTGAAGCGGAGAATCTTGTATTCTAAGTCAGATTCAATGCACCTCCCCTTGCTCCTAGGACCTAAAGAACTAAAGGAGAAGTTGTTTGTGCCCCTCCTCGCCTCCAACACCTCACACAGGCCAAGTTGGCCGTGATAGAACAGGGACATGTCATGCAATGAACACTTCCATTCAAATGGGAGGAGGCAGGGTGGGATGAACTGGGAAATGGTGATTGACATATACACACTACTACATTTAAAATACATACCAAATGAGGACCCACTGTATAGCACAGGGAAGTCTACTCCGGGCTCTGTGATGACTAAGTGGGAAGAGAATCTAAAAAAGAGTGGATGTACATATACGTATAACTCATTCATTTTGCTGGACAGTAGGAACTGGCACAGCAGGGTAAAGCAACCATACTCTGCTTTAAAGAGAAAAGGAAGGACAGGAGGCCCCAAACAGTCACTGTGAGTAAAAGTGCTAGTTGTTGAGTCATGTCTGGCTCTTTGCGACCCCACAGATTGTAGCCCGCCAGGCTTCTCTTTCCATGGGATTCTCCAGGCAAGAGTACTGGAGTGGGTTGCCATTCCTTTCTCCATGGGATCTTCCAGACCCAGGGGTCAAGCCTGGGTCTCTTGCATTACAGGCAGATTCTTTACCACCTGCGCCACCAGGGAAGCCCACTGGTCCACTCATGTGTGCGTGCTAGCCACTCAGTCACAGCCAGCTCTTCACTCTCTTGTGCACTGTAGCCCACCTGGCTCCTCTGTCCATGGGACTGTCCAGACAAAGATACTGGAGTGCGTATCCATCTTCTTCTCCAGGGGATCTTCCTGACCCAGGGATCAAACTTGGGTCTCCCGCATTGCAGGTGACTGGTTCACTATCTGAGCTGCCAGGGAAGCCCCACTGCTCCACTGCTGCTGCTGCTGCTGCTGCTAAGCCACTTCAGTCGAGTCCGACTCTGTGCGAGCCCATAGATGGCAGCCCACCAGGCTCCCCCGTCCCTGGGATTCTCCAAGCAAGAACACTGGAGTGGCTTGCCCTTTCCTTCCCCAATGCATGAAAGTGAAAAGTGAAAGTGAAGTCGCTCAGTCATGTCCGACTCTTAGCAACCCCATGGACTGCAGCCTGCCAGGCTCCTCTGTCGTTTTGGATTTTCCAGGCAAGAGTACTGGAGTGGGGTTGCCATTGCCTTCTCCTCACTGGTCCACTAGTTCACAATTCTTACATCCTATTGGAGAAACATTGCCAGGAACTTCTACCCTGGAGCAGGGAATATTGTGGAATCAGGCTTCAAGTCTACTCCCTGGAGCTGTGGTTCTTGGCTCTAGTCCCTACAACATCTTTCCTTCTCCATCATTCTCCTTGGTCACTTCCTTCTTGTCACATCATTCTTCTTGGTCACTTCTTGTTCACATCATACTTCTTGGTTACTTCTGAGAAGGAAACTCTAAAATGTGGCGTTCGTGGACGCTGAATGCTTTCTCAGCCTGCATCTTGCCCGTAACCAATCAGTGGCCCAGAGGTTGTTTCCATCTTGAGCAATTTCAGTGTCTTTTGATCCAAATTGGCAGAGCATTCAATACCACAGTAATCCAAGTCTAGGCTCCAACCACTAACAGAAAAGATGCTGAAGGTGAACGGTTCTATGAAGAAATACAAGACCTTCTAGAATTAACACCCCCAAAAGATGTCTTTTTTATCACATGGGACTGGAATGCAAAAGTAGGAAGTCAAGACATACCGGGAGTAACAGGCAAAATTGGCCTTTGAGTACAAAATGAATCAGGACAAAGGCTAACAGAATTTGTCAAGAGAACGCACTGCTCATAGCAAACACCCTCTTCCAACAACACAAGAGAAGACTCTACACATGGACATCACCAGATGGTCAACACCAAAATCGGATTGATTATATTCTTTGCAGCCGAAGATGGAGAAGCTCGATACAGTCAGCAAAAACAAGACCAGGAGCTGACTGTGGCTCAGATCATGAACTTCTTATTGCCAAATTCAGACTTAAGTTGAAAAAAGTAGGGAAAACCAGTAGACCATTCAGGTATGACCTAAACAAGATCCCTTATGATTATACAGTGGAAATGACAAATAGATTCAAGGGATTAGATCTGATAGAGTGCCTGAAGAACTATGGATGGAGGTTCGTGACATTGTACAGGAGGTGGTGATCAAAACCATCCCCAAGAAAAAGAAATGTAAAAAACCCATATGGTTGTCTGACAAGGGCTTACAAATAGCTGAGAAAAGAAGAGAAGCGAAAGCAAAGATATACCCATCTGAATGCAGAGTTCCAAAGAATAGCAAAGAGAGATAAGAAAGCCTTCCTAAGTGAACAATGCAAAGGAATAAAGGAAAACAATGGAATGAGAAAGACTAGAGATCTCTTCAAAAAATTACAAATACCAAGGGAATATTTCATGCAAAGATGGGAACAATAAAGAACAGAAATGGTATAGAGCTAACAGAAGCAGAAGATATTAAGGAGAGGTCGCAAGAATACACAGAAGAACTATAGAAAAAAGATCTTCGTGACCCAGATAACTACAATAATGTGATCACTCACCTAGAGCCAGACATTCTGGAATATGAAGTCATGTGGGCCTTAGGAAGCATCACTATGAACAAAGCTAGCAGAGGTGATGGAATTCCAGTTGAGCTATTTCAAATCCTGAAAAATGATGCTGTGAAAGTGTTGTACTCAATATGCCAGCAAATCTGGAAAACTCAGCAGTGGCCACAGGACTGGAAAAGGTCAGTTTTCATTCTAATCCCAAAGAAAGGCAATGCCAAAGAATGTTCAAAACTGCACAATTGCACTCATCTCACACAATAGCAAAGTAATGCTCAAAATTCTCCAAGCTAGGCTTCAACAGTATGTGAACTGAGAACTTCCAGATGTTCAAGCTGGATTTAGAAAAGGCAGAGGAACCAGAGATCAAATTCCCAACATCCGTTGGATCATAGAAAAAGCAAGAGAGTTCCAGAAAAACATCTATTTCTGCTTTATTGACCACCCCAAAGCCTTTGACTGTGTGGATCACAATAAACTGTGGAAAATTCTGAAAGAGATGGGAATACCAAACCACCTGACCTGCCTCCTGAGAAATCTGTATGCAGGTCAAGAAGCAACAGTTAGAACTGGACATGGAACAATGGACTGGTTCCAAATTGGGAAAGGAGTACGTCAAGGCTATATATTGTCACCTTGGTTATTTAACTTATTTGCAGAGTACAAGCTGGAATCAAGATTGCAGGGAGAAATATCAATAACCTCAGATATGCAGATGACATCACCCTTATGGCAGAAAGTGAAGAAGAACTAAAGAGCCTCTTGATAAAAGTGAAGGAGGAGAGTGAAAAAGTTGGCTTAAAACTCGACATTCAGAAAACTAACATCATGGCATCTGGTCCCGTCACTCATGGGAAATAGATGGGGAAACAGTGGAAACAACGAGAGACTATTTTCTTGGGCTCCAAAATCACTGCATGTGGTGACTGCAGCCATGAAGTTAAAAGATGCTTGCTCCTTGGAAGAAAAACTATGACCAACCTAGACAGCATATTAAAAAGCAGAAACACTACTTTACCAACAAAGGTCTGTCTAGTCATAGGTATGGTTTTTCCAGTAGTCATGTGTGGATATGAGAGTGGGACCATAAAGAAAGCTGAGCACCAAAGAATTAATGTTTTTGAACTATGGGGTTGGAGAAGATTCTTGAGAGTCCCTTGGACTGAAAGGAGATCAAACCAGTCAATCCTTAAGGAAATCAACCCTGAATATTCATTGGAAGAGCTGATGCTAAAGCTCCAATACTTTGGCTACCTGATGTGAAAAACTGACTTACTGGAAAAGACTGATGCTGGGAAAGATTGAAGGCAGGAGGAGAAGGAGATGACAGAGGATGAGATGGTTGGATGGTGTCACTGACTCAACGGACATGAATCTAAGTAAACTCTGGGAGTTAGTGATGGACAGGGAAGCCTGGTGTACTACAGTCCATGGGATCACGAAGAGTCAGACATGCTGGAACTGAACTGAACTGGGGGGCTTTTGTCAATACGGCTCTCTCAAAACTTGTGGAGTTCCTACGTATTTGATTTAATGTGCCAAAAGCCACATTCCCACTTCATTTCAAGACATGTCTGTCTGTGCACTTAATAAGTACTGTGGGCAGCTCAGGCTGATTTAAAGGACCACATCACTGATCTTTCTAGTAACTTTAAGCACCATCTAGTTCTTCCAGAGGCCTTCACAAGTGCAAGTGCTGTGCCTTGATTCACTCTAGACCCCCAAGCTGTATCTTAATAGCCATACCCTTGATTTGACTTTTCTCTCAGGCTATGTTTGGGAATCTTTTATTGAATGGAGAAGATGGAGATTAAAAATAGTTTTATTTTTCAACACAGTAAGTCTAAGATTTTCCAGACTCTCTTTCTTCACTCTAACTCTTTCTGAGACCTGAGCAGTCAAGAAGAGCTGACTCTTCTTTGTAGCCTGCTCATGCCTGCAACATTCTACCTGGACACTCTCAGCCCAAAGCCACCAGTATATTAGGTACACTTTCCTTCCTCCAAGTTATTTCAAGTGACAGTTTTTAGCAAATATCCCACCATTCCATAATACAGGCCATCATTTTTTCAGCCTCCAGTAACAGTTTCTTGTTCCAGAGCCAACGCCGCAGATTGCAGGTTTAACTTCCGTAGCCGTTACCCAGTGCTGCACTAACACTGGATGCTAAACCACCTTAGAACCTGGAAACCCAGAACAACAGTAATGGTTGCTCAGACCCACGGCTCTGCTCTCCCTATGTGCACCCTGGGCCCCGGGGAAGCCTGTCTCATGGAGGACGTCAGGAGCTTCTAGGAAGAGAAGCATAAAAGCACGATGACCCCTGTGGACTGGGCTCCAAACCAGCACACGCTCATTTCCACTCTTGTTCCATGGGCCAGGAAAGCCACATGAGTGGGGCAGAACACCTACTCCATCCTAGATGGAGAAGTTACAAAGTGACGTAGCACAAGGGATGGAGAAAGAGATGGGTAAGGAGCGGGAAAACGATGAAATCCAACACATCTTAGATTCAATTTTCCTTACTTGACATCTTTCATATTATGAAAGTAGTAGTTGTTGTAACAAGTGAAACAATTCCAAATCATGTGGAAAAAAAGCAAGTATCTCCTCCCTGTGAACCTCCCAGTTTCCCCTCCTGGATAGAGAAGAATGGATCGTGCAATACATGGGGAAGCCAGGGAGAGTAAGGAGAAGCAGGAAGGGGCTGTCAGCTTGCCGGGCAACTCTCTGGTACTGCTTTTAACCCACAGGAGAGTGGAATGCTCTTTCCGCTGTGGTTTTCATGAATTACAACACCCCNCCCGCCCACCTCCACCACCATGCTCAACACAAAATTCCTAGTTTGTTCAGATGGCTTTCCCTTCTGTGTTAGTATCCTGTTCAGTTCAGTTCAGTTCAGTCGCTCAGTCGTGTCCAACTCTTTGCACTGTGGCTGCTACAAATAAATCAGCACCAAACAGGTGGCTCAAAACAACAGAAATATATTCTCTCCCAGTAGGCCAAAATTCCAGAGGCCAAAATCAAGGCATCAGCCAACCTATCCCCAGAGACTCTAAGGAAGATTCTATTGCTCGACTTTCCCAGCATTTCTTGGCTTGTGGCTGCAACGCTCCAGTCTCCGCCTCTTTGATCTCGTTACCTGTGTGCGTGTCCAGTCTCCCTTGGTCTCCCTGTTATCTGGACACTTGTGCTTGTATTTAGAGCCCATCCAGATAAATCAGGACAACTCCTCATCTGCAGTCCTCAAATTTAATCATATCTGCAAATAAGGTCACATTTCACCACTTGCAACCAACCGGCCCTGGCAAACCACAGGAGTTGGCCAAGACCACATTCAGAATAGGCAGAGGCAAGTCAGCAAGCTGGGATCTTGCCCACCAGGAGCAAAGAGAAGACGTCCAGGGAGAGGCAGCGTGGACAAAGGCAAGCAGGGTGAACATGCGTGGAGTGTCCAAGAAATTACTCCAGGTCTCAGCTATGTTGCCTCCTCAGAGACCATGAGGGGTCACCAAAGGGCACAGGCGTTTCCTTTCTGTCCTCTGAACCCACAATTAAGTCCAAGCCAGGTGTCACCTTTTCCTAATGAAAATATCTTTTATCAGCGGAGCTGCCTCTGTAAAGGAAAGCCCTGCTTTGATGAAACCAGTGCTTTAAAATGAAACATTTTATCAAAAGCAATAATACAATCCCAGGGAAATTAAACCAGGAAGACAGACATTCTAAATGCCCCAGACTCTGGTTTTGATTTTCTAAATTTCCAGTTAAATTAAAGTTGTCCATGGAGCTTCAACACTTGGCTTGCCTTCCTGAAGGGAAATGCTCTGATATCCCTCCCTCAACACATCTTCCTCCTGAAGAGTTCTCAGAGGTTGGTTGTAATTCTCACCCACAGGCTGGTTTCAGCCCAAGGACTGGAAGTTAGAGAGATATTTGGGTACCAAAACTATTCACTGGGTAAGTAGGGAACCCACTCCATGTCAGGACAGCACAGCGGCCCCATCCAACCACAGGAAGGATCAGAGGTTGACAAGAACCGGTGGCTCAGCCATAGCTATGAGACAGTGACAGGAGCTGACTTGGGCAAAAAAAGAAATTGATAGTTTGACAAAATTAAAAATTCAGGGACTGTTTGGCCTTGGAATATGACATGATGTCCCTGGAGCCCAGTTTTTTCCCTCTAACTTTAGTCTCCCTTTCCTTTGGGTCACTCCCTTCTCAGGCAAGAAGTCTCTTCATGGTGCCAAGAGGGCTGCAGCTCCAGCTTCACACTCGCACAACCTCAAACTCTGGGGGAAAACCCTTCCTGCTCCAAGAGCTCAGATTGAGTCCTAGCTATCTGATGGGCCCCAAAGGGGTCAGATACCCATTCCTGAATCCATTCCCTGGTTAGGAGAGGCCAGGCCTGGGCCATGTCATTCACCCTTTAAGCCAGGGCTAGGCCAACTTCACCCTAACTACATGATTCATAGAAAAGGGGTTTAAGTGGCCCCTGTACCACCCTAACAGTTCTGACTTAGAGCGAGACTGTTAAATCACAAAAGAGGTTCACTCTGATAGCCTGAAGTTCGTGAGTGATGAGATTAGACTGAACCTTGTCTCCCATTCTCACGCGCTAGCCAGACCCTGGCTTGGGAAAGGCCAGGTGAGCAGTGACCCCTATGTATCTCTTTCTCTGCTGCTGGGCGGCACTGCCCTTTGGCTGGAGTCAGGGACTCCTTCCTACGCCTGTGCTAGGCCCAGCTCCAGGCATCACCTGGCCTGAGACCCCAGTTACCAAACTAGGTGTGTTTACCCAACACACAAGCCAAATGCTAAGACCTTGAGGTCTGCAGCAGAGGGTTTATTTATGAGGCAGCCAAGCAAGGAGGTAGGAAAACAAATCTTAGACTGACCTACTGGAAGGCTAGGGGCTCAGGAATTTATGGCATAAAGCAGCAGGCTGATCTGAGGCATGAGGAGAAAGGGGAAAGGTGATTGGAGATAAGAGAGAGTGGAGATAATCTGATTCTGCGCAGGCTCAGCTTAGCAACAGGCTTCTCCACGGGTCATGCGCTCAGAAGAAGTATGGCAGCGGGGCACACCCAGGGTGGAGTGTTTAACCCTCTGACGTCAATAGGTCCCTGAGTGGACACTCACAGGCCAGCTGGAGGGTCAGTGGTCTTAAGCCGTCTTAACTTGGAGTTTGAACTAGACACAGCTGACTCCAAGTTCCTGGAAAACAGCTCAGGCAAATTTTGTTTAGGCTGCATGTGCTCTTGGGGGACCCACAAGATTTTCCTAGCAAAAATTAAGGTGAGCTTGATCAGCAAAGGCAGGTTACACTTGTACTGGATCCAACTGATCATCTCTCTAGTTTTCACAGGTAGGGTGCTCAGAGACGGGTGATGCTCAGCCCTGTCCTGGCCCACTCGGTCGGCCTTGCTCACTCCTCTCCACTTCCCAGTGTCCATTCCAGCACAGCGATAGGTGAGAGGATCCTGTGGGACCTGAGGAAAGTCTATTCCAGCCTCTCATTGCAGCAGCCTAGACTAGACCACCAGGAGGCTCTGAGACTGACGCTGGAGCCCGCCTTGGATGGGTTAGATCACACGAGAAGATGCACTGTCCTGCCTTTCATCCACCCAGGCTTCTCACTGTCCCAGGATCCAGCCGTTCTTACCCCGTCCCCACACAAAGGTCGTACTAGGCTCCTGCTCATCTGAGTGCCCACCACGCCCTGGACAGGCCTCCAGAGAAGCCCCTCAGATGGGACAGGAGTGTCTGACGCACATCTGGGTCGCCAGTGGCTGGCATAGCATCAGCATTCAGTAGGTGTTCAGTTTATCTCCCTTCCCCTCCAACTCTTACCTTCCTCAGCTCAATCACCAGTGGGGGCAGGATATTCACCCCCCACCTGCAGACACCATCTCTTCCTCCCAGGCCTACAGCCCAGAGCGCAAATCCACAGCACCTCATGGGTGGGGCTAAAGCCACCTGTGCACATGTCCAGATCACACGTGGGAGCTCCTGGGGGTCTGGCGTCAGACCTGAAATTAGAGGCCTCAAACAGACCATTCACAAGCCCAATCCAGTTCATGGGCTGGTTTATTTGCCCCTTCAGAGTTTTTTAATTTTTTAAATGAAAACCAACATTTAACCATTAGGGAATGTCGTGCATGAGTTGTGTTCCCCCAGAAATTCATGCATAGGAGTCCTGAACCTCAGAATCTCAGAAGTGACTATTTGGAGACAGTGTCTTTGCAGAAGAGGCATAAGGTAAATGGGTACCCGCCCTGGTGGCTCACTGGTAAAGAATTTGCCTGCAATGCAGGAGACCCAAGTTCAGTCCCTGAGTCAGGAAGATCCCCTGGAGAAAGGAAAGGCACCCCACTCCAGTCTTCTTGCCTGGAGAATTCCATGGACAGAGGAGCCTGGCGGGCTACAGTCCATGAGGTTGCAAAGAGTCAGACACCACTGAGTGACTGGCACATTCTCCCTTTCTCACTTAGCCTTCTCTGGCTTCCCGGGCGGCACTAGTGGTAAAGAACCCACCTGCTAATGGAAGGGACATAAGAGACCCCGGGTTGATCCCTGGGTCGGGAGGATCCCCTGGAGAAGGGAAGGGCAACCCGCTCCAGCATGCTTGAGTCGGACTCAACTGAGCGACTCCCACTGTCGTTTCACCTTCACTTCTCAAGGTAAAATGAGGCTATATGGATGGGCCCTCATCCTATCTTGCTTGCGTCTTTATAAGAACAGGAAATTCTCATACACTGAGAGACACCAGCCAGGCACATTCAGAGGGGTGACCACGTGAGGACCCCGTGAAAAAAAGCACCTGCAAGACAAGGGCTGCAGAAGAATCAAGGTCGCCGCCACCCGGATCTTGGCTCACCAGCCTCCAGAGCCATGAAAAAATACATTTCTATTGTTTAAGTTCTCCAGTCTATGGTCGTCTGCTATGGCAGCCCTGGCAAATGAATACAACAGGATTCCACCCAGAAATCTGGACTTGCAGCTTCTCTTGAGCTATCAAGAGTCGGCATCCAAGGGCCCGTGTCCTCATACAGCAAACTAGCTACAGCCTGGAGCCAAGAGATGCTACTCCCTCCCCACCAGGCTCGAGCTCCCCCACCACTGTCCCGCAGGGCCACTTGACCTGGGGGCTTGTGACGCCAGACCTCAACGAAGGGTGAGTTACAGCACAGTTGCCCACCCAGAAACACGCTCCTGCTGCCCTTCTCCCCTGCCAGCCTATCCCAAGTGCGACGGGGGACTCAGCCCTGGAAGATGGTCCCTCTCCATGACCAAGGCAGTGATCCTGGTGAATTCCCTGACGCAGAATTCCCAAGATAATACTGATCTGCCACCAATAATTCTCAGGCTCTAAAGTCCCATTTCCCACCCCAAATGGCTTCTCTTCCCAGGCTCCAACATCTCACCAGGGCCGCCCTAGCCTGGAGGCTCTGGGAGCCTGATTGGGGGCTGTTTCCACAAGGCCTCCTACTGCAGATCAGAGAGACTTAGCCCCAGGCAGCTGCAGCAGGTTCAGCCCTCTTTTACCAAGGCTGGACAAACAGAAGGTGGCTTGACGGGGACCCCACTCCCTTCTTTGGGGCAGACACAGGGCTGCCTCATTCGTGGTGCGCACGTGCAAAGTTGCTTCAGTTGAGTCCGACTCTGTGTGACCCCTTGGATTGTGGCCCTCCAGGTTCCTCTGTCCATGGGATTCTCCAGGCAAGAGTACTGGAGTGGGCTGCCATGCCCTCCTCCAGGGGATCTTCCCAACCCAGGGACCAAACGCGGGTCTCCTGCGTTGGGAGGTGGGTTCTTTACCACTAGTGCCACCTGGGAGGTTACCCAGTCATTCGTGGGGCACCAGTCAATCTGCTGCTGGCTGGAGCTGCCGGCAAGCAGGCCATGCTGGGCCCAGTGGAAGTAATGCCAGCCCTTCCAGGAAGCCCCAAGTGGCCCTCTGGGATAGGGGTGCACAGAGGTGCTGGCATGTCAGCGCCTCAGCCCCACTGCCTAGAGCTCGCCATCCGTCTGCCAACTGTCCCACCGGAGCTGCCTCTGCGCTGCGTCTCAGCCCGTTCCCCTGCCGGCCCCCTTGCTGAGCCACCCCGGCTGCTCCAGGCTGGCAGCTGCTTCCAACCTCTCTTCACCAGCTCCTGGCAGCAGCCCGGAGCCTGCCCCACCCTCTCCTGTCCTTAACCCCCTCTGCCCTCAGGGCTGAGTGCATACCCTTTCCTGCACTGAGAGGCCTGCAGGCCACCACTCTGCCCTCCCTCTGCGCCTCCAAGTAGTGTCAAGGCCCCCAGTGCTGTGCCTCTGCTTTTAAGACCTCTCAAGTGGCCCTGCCTCTCTGCCTTACCTGGGCTGCTTCTTCCACCTGGAGTTCTCACCTCTAGGGTCTACCCCAGTCCTACCCATTCAACAGGAAAAAAGGCCCACGTATGCAGGGACACAGATGCAGGACCTCACCCATCACCAGGGATGTGCAGACAGGATACCTCCCGGCATGTATCACTCTGCAGCTGAGAATGACATTGCCAGACCTCAGGAAATGGTCCTCTCTCAAGCTGCTGAGCAAATATGTATCAGGGCAAGCTAGTCCACTGAATCTCCGTGAACTCATCTGGCGTCTTAAGTCCTTCCTGGGTGCAAGGAGTGCATGCCCACCTCAGCATCCCTCACGTGGAGAGAGAGAAGGGGAGATGTCTCCGAATCCAGAT
>SJYQ01000747.1:81524-103689 GCA_006410935.1 Redunca redunca
CCCCACCCTGCACCCTTCCCTCCCCCACTCGCCCTGCTCCCCACTTCCTCCTCCTCCCTGGGGCCATGCCCCTGGGAGCCTGTCATTCCCGCTCTAAGGAGGGCCCTTGGCTCACCAGGGCTCCAGTGCTGTTCACCTCATTGCCTCTTTAGAGTTTATAGATGGAACTCTAGAGGGTTCCATCTATAAACTTCACTATGCCTGCTCTGTGTCCCTGGGCTGAGTGCTGGGGCTTGGAAATAACAATAATATCAGCAGACCTCACAGATTCTGAAGGTTCAGTTGCAGACCATTCCAATAAAGCAAATACTGAAATAAGGCAAGTCCTATGGATTTTTTTTTGGTTTCCTAGTGCACACAATACTTACATTTATACTATAGTCTATTGTGTGCCACAGCATTATATTTTTAAAATGTACATACCTTAACCAAAAAAGCACTTTATTGCCAAAAAATTCTAACTATCATTCAACAACACAGGATTGCTACAAACCTTCCCTTTGTAAAGACTGCAGTATCTATAAAGTTGCAATAAAGCATAGCACAATGAAACAACATATGCCTGTAGTTAACGCTTGTATTCATAGGACTGCTCTAACAAAGTACCAGATCAGGTAGCTTAAACAACATAAATCTATTTCCTCACAGTTCTGGAAGCTAGAAGTCCAGGACCCAGGTGTGGCCAAGACTGGTTCCTCCCAGGCCTCTCTCCCGGCTTGTGGATGTCTGTCTCCTCCCCGTGTCCTCATGTGACCCTCCCCCTGAGCATGTCTGTGTCCTAATTTCTTCTTATAAGGACACCGGTCATACTTGATCGGGGCCTACCCTAACACCCCCATTTTAATTTTTCTCTTTAAAGGCCTTATCTCCAAATGCAGCCATATTCTGATGTGCTGGGAGTTAGGATCGCAACATATGAATGTTGGAGACACAATTCACCCTGTAAGACTTGCTGAGCACCTTCCCCCTCGTCTCATTTAATTCTCCCCACAGCCCTCTGAGGCACACACCATTTGCATCATACAGATGAGAAAACTGAGGCTCAGAGAGGTCAGGGCAGTCACCCCAGGGCACCCAGCCCTCCTGCTGCCCAGCTCTCAGCCCTGCAGTTGCCTGTTTTCTCCAGCACCTTCTCAGCACCCACAGTGCACACGCCTTGTCAGTCCCTCCACTGGAAGCCAAGTCCATGGGGGTAGGAGTGGATGGTTCCCTCCCTGATGTCAGCACAGAGGTGTTAGATGAGAAAGCGGGCATTTTCAAGCTAACGTCGTCCTTGCCCTTCAAGGACCGTGGCCCCCACAACAGGCTTCTCTTTCAAAGTCTGGCTCAGAGCTGAACCCCCTGGCAGCCAGCCTCAGCCCTCCAGCCCCAGGCCTGCCCAAACACAGGAGCCTGAAGAGCCCCTTGGTAAAAATCAATGCCTTGCCTGGCAAGCAGTCAGGCCTTTCTTCCCAGGCCTCCACCGTATCCCAGCAACGACACGCGCATCCTCTTGTCTGCAGGCTACTGAGAAGATGCTGCTCTCAGAAGCCAGAGTCCAGCCAGTTCCAGCTGGAACCACTGAGCCTGCAGCCTTGACTCAGGGCTCCCCTGGGCTCACCTCCTGGGCCGGAGGCTGACCCTCAGCGAGCAAGGCTGAGAAAGGTGTCCAGGCCCAGGACCCCACAAAGTGGGGCCCCAGGGTTCTGCTGCCCTCCAAGCAGGTGGTAAATCCTCTTAGACCAGGGTAAATTGCAGGGAGCACTGTCTAAAATGCGAGCAACTAAGATTTGAGTCTGTAAATAAATGCATATGTAAGATGTCTCATGGAGATGTAGCTGCTTGAATCGGAAAGGTATCACCATCCTGCAGAGAGACCAGCTACAGAAGTGAGCACTAAACCAGCCCAGTGGAAACCCCGGGCCATCGCCTCCCTGTTTGGTCAGAGCTACTGCTGGATATCAGCTTGTATGGCTGGCGTACCTAATTCCAGCGCTCAGGGAGCCTGATCAGCAGCACGACCTTCCATTGGTGCCCTGCTGAGTGGGGCGGCCAGCCACTGGCACCAGGGGAGGAGGCAGATGGCAGGAGCCCACCCCAGGCTATCTGGACTGTCCTGGGCCCTTCCACTGTCCCCCACCCAGAGCCACGTATTTTTAATTTCCTTATTTTACTCTTTCTTCTGTCTTGTTTATTGAGAAGAGGGCAACAGAGGATGAGATGATTGGATGGCATCACCAACTCAGTGGACATGAGTTTGAGCAAACCCCAGGAGATGGTGAAGGACAGGGAAGCCTGGTGTCCTACAGTCCACGGGTTTGCAAAGAGTCAGAAACAACTTACTGACTGAACAGCAACAAATGCTATTTACTCATGCAATTTTAACTTTGAAAAAATTCTGTTGTTTTTTTCCTGTTTTATCTCAGCCTTTCATCATGGAAGCTGTCAGTTCATTTCATCTAGAGTGTTTCCCTTACCTTGTTTTTACAATTTATTGTTTGATTTCCAAGAGTGGCCTAAGCCATGGGGAAAGACATTTTTGGAGGGAAGAGTCAGGTTTCAGAGGCTGGCAGACCCTGACCCAGGTATGGCTCTGCAAGCTGGTGACCTGGCCTCTAAGGTTCTCTTTAGGTCTCTGTGTCTGATTCCTTATATGAAAAAAGGAGATAGTCATATCTTTGGCGAAGAAGCTGGCCTGAGGGAGACCCCAGTGGCAGACAAAGGAGGATCTGGGCATGCCAGGCCTAAGCCCAAGGTCGCCTGGGTATAGCCACAGTTTGATTCTGAGTCTTTGAGCTGGGGATGAAAGGGAAAGAGCCCAGCAGGGGGTGGTCTAGAGAGGGAGGACTTCAGCCAGTGACTAGGTCCCAGAACCATGAAAACGCCTCATTTCCCATCTATGTGACCAAAGAAGAGCTTCCTTACAGAGCAAGAGGTGTGCCCAAAGGAGCCTGGCTTTCATAAACAGCCTGCAACTTCAGAAGAGAGCAAACGCACAGCTCCCGCAGGGCCCCTCTCTGGTGGAGCACCTGTACCAAGGCAGGCAGGTGTCAAAGAGTGTGCCCAGGCAAGGCGGGGAGCCGAAGCCACCTGGGGCTGTGGGTGAAGCTGGAGATGGGAGGTGCTCAGCTAGGCTAAGCAGCTTGGATGTCACCCTGAGTAGATTTTTGTCAGGAATGCAGGAGAGGGATTGAGTGTCCTCGGTTTAACCACAGTTTCTCCATTGTTTGAGGAAAGAACATATTAGATCTCATATGATTGTTTGGGGAAAAAATGTCTCATCTACTCAGGCTGGTGAGCAGCATGCAGAATAGACTAACAGGACAGGACGCAGACCACAGGACCCAGAAGTAGGGCGTGGGATGGACACAGAACATCCCTGATCAGTAACAGAGAATAGGCACACATCCCAGCATCAATAGTATGTGCACTGGCAGGGACTCCATAGTGGCTGAACCCCTAGAGCTCAGCATCTGGGCAAAGCTCTACATCCAAACCAAGCCAGGCAGGCTGGAGCTGCTGCTGTGGACAGAAGTGACAGGGAGCTGCAGGGGGACGAGCCCAGGCACGTGCCCGGGTGCCACCACAGCCCTGTCTCAGCACCCACCCCACCTCCTATCCATCCGCCCAGAATCCTGGTGCTCTTTCCAAAACCTGGAACCGCTCCCTGCATTGCTCACTGAAACCCAAGTCCCATAAGATTCAGGGCAACTCCTTTGACCTGATCTTCAAGGTCTGTTATCCAGCCTAGACCACGCTTCCTGGGTTCCCCACCACCACCAGCTCCACACACCTTCCTGTTCTCCAAGGACAGGGTCTTCAGACCTGGGTCCACACTCACTAGCTCTTGATGCAACCTTAGGCGAGGCAGTTACCTGCCTGTAAGATGGAGAAGCAGTGCCACGATGTAAAGTCAGTCTGCTGCAACGGGAGCAGGCTTCCCACTGCTTCTTCTGCCTGCTGCTGGCCACCTCCTCCCAATTGCCCGTGACTGGGACGAAACTAGGTCCTAAGAGAGCCAGCTATGCGTCCCTGGCCTTAGTGGGTCCAATCAGTGACCCTCAGTGTTCTGGAGTGGAAAGGCCCTCTATCCCATGGGTGCCTTGGGAGGAGATGGAGCTCTTCTCCGAGAGGGAGTGGTATGAAGGTGGATGGTTGGGAGCTGTTGCCATGGAGTGGGGAGAGGGCAGCTAGGCTAAGGATGAGCCCAGCATTCAGAAGGAGAAGAGCCAAGAGAACCCCAGCGGACTGGAGCTGGTTCTTAGTGATGTCATTGCAAGCCTCTCTGGACTTGTCAGCAACATGAGCCAATAAATTCCCTTTAGCGCTTAAGCCAGTTTAAGCAGGATTTTCTGTCACTTACAGAAATTCCCAGTGGAACCCTCAGGAGCCCCAACCCTGGGCATGGCCATGGAGCACATACCATCAACTCCATGAGCTCATCCGGGGTCCTGGGGCAGATACCTGCCCCGCATCCCATCTGCCTCCTGAATGCTCAAGACAAAGGCCATATCACAGGCAGCTTTGCATACTCAGAACCTTGGTAGGGCTCCAATGTGTAAGCTTAATTAATGGTCAATCTCAGACGGACGCAATTCAGAATTAAAGTAGGGGGACACCCCAAGATTCAGCCTGCATCCCAGTTCCTCCTGAACCTCCTCACCAGCTAGAAGAACATGCAAGTGCTGAGAGAGGGTTTTGAAAGAGAGTTGGGGTGCATCTGGAAGCTTCTGTTTCATCCTACGAATACAGCCCCCTCCAATGTACAGGGGTGTGGAATGCCACCCCCTTCACTTCTAGTCTACTGAGGGCACTTTCATGGGGTCGCTTGGAGGCTTTGGGCACTGAAGACTGAGGTCGGACCCCCCAACTTGGGAGCCAGTGCCAGCTGATGGAGGGACCAGTGTCGTGTTCATGGAAGCAGACTTCGGAGGGAACTGCTGTCCTGGGGTCACCCTGCCTCCTAGTGCCCCAGGACCAAGGATGCTCCTGAGACCAGATGTGTGGGACACGGAGCCCCCAGGCTGAGGGGATGTGGAGCTCAAAGGGAGTCTGCACGCAATGAATCTGCAGGAGCAGTGAGGGCAAGAGAAGAGGCCAGTGGGGGAAAAAGCACACGGCCCACCTGCTAAGCAGCCACAGCGGCCCCTGAGCATCCACCCCACCCACCCCCTCCTGGGGAAGCGCTCTGTCTCTTCCTGGGGGACCCGTGGGATGGGGGACTTTCCACCCCAGGAGCCCCACGGGCATGGAGCTGGAACCTTCCAGTAACCGTCAAACAGCACACGTGAGAGAGACAGCCCAACGTAGGCCAGGCCAAGAGCAGGCAGCCAGCCCACCCTGACTGGCAAGGTCGGGGGAGAAGCTCCACAGGAGAAATGGCAGAGGGCAACCTCAGCAAGTTCCCACGGCAGGACTCCAGCCAGAAGTCAGCCCAGCCGGGGAAAGGCAGAAGTGGGGCCATGCTGCCGAATTAAGGATTTAGTCACAGCCTTAACCTGGTTGTGCTGATTTGGGGATGAAGTCTGTGAGAGACCCATCACCGGAGAGAGAGCTGAGAGGGCCTGAGACCGGCCCGCATTTTCCTCCAGAGAGGGCTCGGTGTCGGTGTCCTCCAACCACACACACCTTAAGAGGAAGGTAGGAGAAAAACACTGTTGCAGTTTGGTTCCATTTCAAGGCGAGCTTGCTCCCCAGGTTAGTTGCATACATGTTTGGCTTCCTCCAGCGGTGCATGAATGTACCCGTCCCCCACATCTCACGGGCACAAAGTTTTACGTCATGCATTTATTTTTTATAACAATAACTGGGAAAGGTGAAAATGCATTATTAGTTGGCATTTTTTAATGATTTAAAGTGAAGCTTCTTCAAACAGTGGTTTATCGCTTTAGTTTCCACTTAGATAAACTTCCCGTTTTACCTGCTTTGGACACTGTGTCCTGGAGGATGAGAGGTGTAGCAAGCCTTTATGTTTATATTAACTTTCTCATCATCTTTACGGAAGCTGTTATTTCCCATCCGTTGCTGCTTTTCATCTTGGTTGTGTTCCATTTTCCATTTGCAGAGCCGCTTTTGTTTTGCTGTCATCCTGTCCCTTGTCCCATCACTGGGTCAAGGCACAGGCTCTGAGGCTGGTGGACTGAGTTCCAAGCTGGTGAAGCCCCTGTACCACAACTTCAGGCAAGATCCTTACCTCCCTAGTCAAGAGCATCGTGTGAACAGTGGAAATAGTAGCCAGTGGCCATGAGCTATAGAAAGAACGATCTCTGTCAAGCTCACTGCACAGTACAGAGTCCCCAACACACAGTAAAGCATTTGACATCTTCAGGTCACCACCGCCGTCACTTAGTGTTTTCTTCCTTCCAGAGTCGAGACAGCATGCAAACACTTTGCCATATCACTTGTTAATTTAAATTTGAAATCATGAGGAATGTATCATAATGTCTGGGGTATGTCTGGCCACCTCAGGCGAAGAGTTGACTCATTGGAAAAGACTTTGATGCTGGGAGGAATTGGGGGCAGGAGAAAAAGGGGACGACAGAGGATAAGATGGCTGGATGGCATCGCTGACTCGATGGACATGAGTCTGAGTAAACTCCGGGAGTTGGTGATGGACAGGGAGGCCTGGCATGCTGCAATTCATGGGGTCGCAAAGAGTCGGACATGACTGAGCGACTGAACTGAACTGAACTGGGATATGATTGGGTCAAGATTTCCTTTCTCCCTAGATTAGAATCCCATTTTCCCACCTACACTTATTTAATGGTTCTTCCATACAGGGACAGATGACTTATAAGTTTATTTTAAAACCTGGAAATTGCTTGCCTATTCATTTCCTTATTTATTAATATTTGAACTTCAGCTTCAGATATTTGTGCTAAAACCATACTCCTCAGATCACAGCTTTGTTAACACAGATGCAGGCAAGCCCCTGATTAATTTTACCCCACTTAATTTTTCCCTTCTTTCCATCTACTCTTCTCGCGGCCTCCCTCCACGGGCACATGCTCTGTCTGATTCAGTCTTAAAGATGCAGGCTTCCCTGTGTAGCACGCATGGAACACTCCTCACGCTGCCTTACATAAACAACTTTGAGGTACAAACTCCACTCCAATCCTACTTTCTTCTCTTAAAACGGTTTTGGAGCTCTGTTTATGGAACTGTATGAATAACTGGTCCAGAGCTCCTTCATGTTGCTTCGTACACAATAGTTTGCACTCAGCACGTAGGACTTGTCAGGTCCCTGTGGCTGTGAACCTGGAGCTGTCTCCAGCATCCTGCTGTCAGAAACAATACCATAATAAACACGGCCCGTGTGTGCCTTCAGGCACCCCTGCGGGAGCGTCTCCAGAACTCCTGGATCAAAGGACACGTTCGCGAAACTGAAATTGTTGCCAGCAGCACACCCCCAATCAACCACTCCTAAAAATCCCCGCACACATCCCACTGATGCTTGGTGCCACCCCCCTTTCCAATATCGCCACTCTGCTGGGTATCCAGTGGCATCTCACTGTTGCTTTCACCCGTGTTTCCTTGACCCCTGGTGTGTTCAGATCTCTTCAAACACTTGTTGGCCACTTGGGCATCATCTCCTTATTAGTTCAGTTCAGTCGCTCGGTCGTGTCCAACTCTGCAACCCCATGACTCGCAGCACACCAGGCCTCCCTGTCCATCACCAACTCCCAGAGTTCACTCGGACTCACGTCCATCGAGTCGGTGATGCCATCCAGCCATCTCATCCTCTGTCGTCCCCTTCTCCTCCTGCCCTCAATCCCTCCCAGCATCAGAGTCTTTTCCAATGAGTCAACACTTCGCATGAGGTGGCCAAAGTACTGGAGCCTCAGCTTTAGCATCATTCCTTCCAAAGAACACCCAGGGCTGATCTCCTTCAGAATGGACTGGTTGGATCTCCTTGCAGTCCAAGGGACTCTCAAGAGTCTTCTCCAACACCACAGTTCAAACTCATCAATTCTTCGGCCCTCAGCCTTCTTCACAGTCCAACTCTCACATCCATACATGACCACAGGAAAAACCATAGCCTTGACTAGACGGACCTTAGTCNATATTGCTGAAGCCTGGCTTGGAGAATTTTGAGCATTACTTTACTAACGTGTGAGATGAGTGCAATTGTGCGGTAGTTTGAGCATTCTCTGGCATTGCCTTTCTTTGGGATTGGAATGAAAACTGACCTTTTCCAGTCCTGTGGCCAGTGGCTGAGTTTTCCAAATTTGCTGACATATTGAGTGCAGCACTTTCACAGCATCATCTTACAGGATTTGAAATAGGTCAACTGGAATTCCATCACCTCCACTAGCTTTGTTTGTAGTGATGCTTTCTAAGGCCCACTTGACTTCACATTCCAAGATGTCTGGCTCTAGATTAGTGATCACATCATCATGATTATCTTGGTTGTGAAGATCTTTTCTGTACAGTTCTTCCATGTATTCTTGCCACCTCTTTTTAATATCTTCTGCTTCTGTTAGGTCCAGACCATTTCTGTCCTTTATCGAGCCCCTCTTTGCATGAAATGTTCCCTTGGTATCTCTAATTTTCTTGAAGAGATCTCTAGTCTTTCACATTCTGTTGTTTTCCTCTATTTCTTTGCATTGATCACTGAAGAAGGCTTTCTTATCTCTTCTTGCTATTCTTTGGAACTCTGCATTCAGATGCCTATATCTTTCCCATTCTCCTTTGTTTTTCGCCTCTCTTCTTTTCACAGCTATTTGTAAAGAACTGTCTTTTCCTCCCCTCTCCCATTTTTCTATTGTGCTGCATGTCTTTCTCTTAGTAACTGGCAGAAGACATTTCTATATTCTAAAAAGTAATCCCTTAGCAGTTGTGCGCATCACAAAGGTCACCTCCCAGTCTGCACTCTCTTGGCTTGGGCTGTGGAGTTCTTCACTGAACAGATATATTTAACTTTGATTTAGCCAAAAGCATCGATTTGTCACCTCTGATTTGCATTGTGGTCAGTTTTGTTTAAAAAAAGTCTCTCCACCACTCTAGATCTCAAAAGATGTTATCCTACATAATTTTCTGCTGGCTTTAAAGCTTTACTTTCCATCTGCCAGCCTTTAATCTATCCAGAGACCCCCCTAGGATGTTGGGGTGAGGTAAAGTCCAGTTTTAAAGCCCATTTTCCCAGCCTCGTCCACTGAATAGCCTGTCCTTCCCCCCTTTCTTTGTGATGCCACCTGTACCATATTCCAAATTCCCATGTACACCAGGTCTGTTTCAATTTCTCGGTTTCATGCTATTGACATCCCAGTCTATCCCATGACCAGGAACATAGCCTCCAGGACATGCCGTGACAGAGAAATTTTGAAAGATCAAGTTACCTCTTCTTTTGTTGTTTTTTTTTTTGTTTTGACAAATATTCTGATTTATTACTTGTCTACAACAGCTGAGACCTATTAGGCTTCGTTCTCAAATTCTTTATTCAAGATACCATGAATATCTGGGTTAATGTGTCTCAATCTTCACCTGGTTCAGCAAGTGCTGCAGAGGGCCAGGGACCTTGAGGAAAGTGCTGTTACCCTGCAAGCCTTCTCTCTCTCCTCAACAGTCCTTGCTCTGCCCAAGCAGGGCTTTTCCCAGCCAGGAACTCTCCAGAAGTTCCTCCCCTCACCTGACTTTTCCTGGCTTCAGTGGGCGGTAGGCAGGCGTGTTCTTTTCATATGCAAAGAGTTCTGTGTTCTTCCATTTGGCCTTTCATGGGGCCCTTGAAGAAGTCTGATCAGCAAACTAGACTGGTTGTTTATTTAATCATTGGAAACACCCTGTTTGCCTAATTTCTTTTTTCTAAAACAAGAAATGAAAAACTTTTTCATACCTGTTCAGATTCCTTTCTCATTGACAGCCTTTTTTGCTTTTATATTTCCTCATCTTTCAAAAATAAAGAAGATGGAAAGAGTCAAGTAATATGTGAAGACAAAAAGTAGGAAAGGATTAAACGTGAAAGAAAAGGGGTGAAAATGGAAGGTTGCTAAATTTACTTCCTTGGAATGTAGACTGATGGCAGATGGACACTGGATCAAAGCTGGGGGGAGGGCATCCCACCACATCTCCCAGACTCCAAGGCTCCTGCCATTTCTTTCACTCCAGGGCACCTAGTTTGGGGCTCATGGCCCTCCTCCACCTTGCGGTGACCATAATGGGATTGAATTTGCTACTTGATTGTGAAGGACAGGGAAGCCTGGCACGCAACAGTCCATCGGGTCGCGAAAAGTTAGACACCACTTAATGACTGAATGACAACAACAACAGCAATTTATGAACAATTTTGATAAACTGGAGTACAAATTTTGGGGAAGGAAAAATGGCAACTGCTCCAGTGTTCTTGCCTGGAGAATCCCAGGGACAGCGGAGCCTGGTGGGCTGCCGTCTATGGGGTCGCACAGAGTCGGACACGACTGAAGCAACTTAGCAGCAGCAGCAGCAAGAGTACAAAGTAAGGTGGAGAGCTAGGATGATGTAGGGTCTGGAAACCTTGTCACATGAGATATAGTGGAAAGACCTACATGTTTTTGGCTTGGAGTGACTTACCTCTTCTTATTCCTTGATTCTACCATATACATTTGGCAATGAGTTTGTTGATTTCCTCAATAATTTCAGCTGAAATTTTGATCTGGATTGCATATAATGCCTACATGAATCTGGGAGACTTGAGAGCCTTTTAACAGTAAGAAATCTCACCCATACACACAGTAATCTCTCCTTTCGTGTCATATACTAGAAGTTTCCATTTTTTTACAGCAAAGTCCTCTATATTCTTTGTCAGGTTGACCTCAGGATGCTTTTTTGCCATTGAAAATGGTGACTTTGTAAAATTTCTTGATCATTTTTCATTAAGAATGCCATAGAATGCCATTTCTGAATAGCAGTATTTTTCCAGTACATTTGCTGCATATATGTTTCCTCAGTTCTTTTTCAGTAAAGATAATTTGTTTGGTTGATAATGTCTCATTGTTTGACAGGACCAGTTGAGGGTTTGGCTAGTAGCTAGCTGTTTTTGGATTGTTTGAAGAGAACCCTATAAATTTGTAGTCTAGGGGTAATTCTGCTGTTGCTTCAAAACCTGGAGTTTCAATAGACCTTTAAGTACTGATTCTCTTACAAAGTTAGGTGGAAACCAAGGAGCCTTCTATATTTTCCACTCCAAAATTGAATCAATAAAAACAGAACTCCATGCTTTAGAAAAAATATTTACAGGCTTTTCCTTCAGTCAGTTTATTAGTTTATTGTAAAGGACAGAACTCAGGAACAATTGAATGGAATAGATACTTTAGGGGATGTGTAGGGAGAGAGTTCCATGCTTTATCTAGATGTACCACCCTCCCAGCATCTCAACATGGCCACTGGGACTTATTTTTTAGGTGGTTGTTGCTGACATTACAGGAGGCTGTTGGTGTTTGTAAGCTGATGATGAAAATTTGTTTAAGTGACTTGTTGGTTCTATTATTTGGTCTGTTAATTGGATTGAGTTTAATATATATGTAACGTTATTCCCTCTTTATAATGAGGATTTAATCTCTTTCCTTCCAATTCTGACAGGTATTATGTCATTTCCATTCCAGATAGTATTGGTGCCAAAACCCCAAATACGGTGTCAACAGCGGGGGACGGTATGGGCCTTATCACCAGGCCTTGCTCACAGTGCAAATGCTATCCCCAAGTATCTTGTCTGCTGTAGGCTTTTGAAATATAGTAGTTGTTATGAAGGTAAAAAAGTGTCTATCTATTCCTAGTTTTATGATAGTTTTTAAAAAATCATGTGTAAGCACTGGAGTGTTTTTCTGAACCTGGTAAAATAATTAAGATCACCACTTTATTAAAAAATATAATATTTAATTTCATTTATGCCAATGTCACCATCTATTAAAGAAATTAATGATCACTTTTTCAAATGCAGCATTGAAAATAGTATTTATAAGTGTTTACTGATTAAGTGTGGAGTAGGAAATGGCAACCCACTCCAGTATTCTTGCCTGGAAAATTCCATGGACAGCAGTCTGGTGGGTTATAGTCCATGGAGTCTCAAAGATTCAGACNACGAATACCTAGAAAGATTTGGAGAAGGCAGGAAGACCCTGTAAGGTAACCAATCAGGTGGGGAGGATGAAAAACTAGCCTGGTCCACAAGCTCTATCCCAGCCCTGCTGGGGACACTTCGCAGAAGTGGAGACGCCTCTGCACGTAAAGAACTAAAGGGAGACTTCAGGGACAAGAGCGCATTTCTGACTGCGTGCACAGGAGAGATGGCCGCAGGGTTGGGAGGTCCGCTTGCTGTGGCCGAGGAATGGGGTGAAGGGCTCTCAGAGTGACCGCTCCTCCTGGCCCCACAGGCAACCCAGAACTGGAGCACTGGTGTGTGCCGCAGCTGGGCAGGTTAGGGTCGGGCCCACTAGGGTGACCTGAAGGAAAGCGTCAGTTCAGGGCGAATGGCTGGCTGGCCTGGAGCTCCTTCCCTCCCCTCCACAGCCCCACAGTCACTGAGCGCCAGACAACTCCAACCCAACAGAAAAGTTCTCAGAAGGGTGCGTTCCCTAGGGCACTACAGACGGTGCATGAGCGGCAGGACTCCTTATTCGGGAGGCGGCTCAGAATAGCCATCAAGCCCAGACCATGAAGGCCACACTGAGCTCTTTGCACTGGGGCCCAACTTCAACCCCCAAGAGGTGGCCCAAGGCACTGAAACTAGCCTCCTCCATACTGTGCCCAGCTTGAAAGATGTGTGATGCCCCCAGGGAAAACTGGCAATGGTGACTTTCACCGGGTCTTCCCTGGTGGATCAGTCTAAAGAATGAGTCCACAGTGCAGGAGACCTGGGTTGGATCCCTGGGTCGGGAAGATCCCCTGGAGGAGGGCATGGCAACCCACTCCAGTATTCTTGCCTAGAGAATTCCCGTGGACAGTCTAGCAGGCTGTAGTCCATGCGATCGCCAAGTGTCAGACACAACTGAGCTAAGTACACACATCTTGCTCTGAACCAGTAAAGAATGTGAACCAGATCTGTAAACTTGTAGTCCATAGGCAAACCCACATGTGGCTTTGTTTCACTGGTTCCATGTTTTTAAGCTTCTGGAAATGGATTGCTCGACCAGAGAAAGTGGTCTCCACTGGCCACAGACCCCTCCACTCTATTTTGTTCAGTATCTAGCTTGATTCATTTATATTGTATATCTGGCCCCTCTAGGCGTTCCAGTGTGCAAACCCAACTTAAATACAGTTCAAGGTTCTTCCTGCTTTTATGGATTCAACGATGGTTGTTCTGATTTCGTGCCCAGGGTCCGCTCAGGAAATAAGCCACGTGATCTCCATTTAGGATAAAGGCTGTTCTTGCTTTGCCAGAACACAGTGGGATGGAATCTGAATCAGAAGATGACCCTTCTGTGTGTAAAGCACAGTTCTTCTCCCTTTGAGTTTTCCTTCATTAACTTGCTACGGAAGGGTCTTTTCCCAGAGCCCTTGGGGAAAATGAATACCTTCTGAGTAGACTCAGACAACCACATCAGAGCCAACCCCTCAGGAAGTCTGTCCATATAATTGCCTGGTGGTGGCCCTGTGGCTAACCCCAGCCCAGTGAATTCACGGGAGATGTGCTGGCTTGAATCAAACAGCCTCTGAGCTTTATTTATGAACAAAACAGATGACACCAGAATGTTCTCTTCCCCTGGATCTCATTGCCCCTTAAATTTCAGGAAGAGGGGTCACCAACTCAAGCGTGGATAACAGAAACAAGTGAGGTTTGACACATGTGAGAAAAACCACACCGTCCACTCAGCATATCCTTCCATTTTTGTAAGAGGCATGGGTGGAGGCACTTGGATTCATAGAAATGAAAACACCAACAGCAAAAATGTGAAGATGAACAGCAACCATTAGTCTGGATAAATACTGCCATTTGTCAGTTCCAAGTAGACAGATATGATTCTCCAGAGCAATAAAATTTTCTGATGTTTTAACGTTGGTTCATTTAAAAACAACCACCGCCACACTGTGTTGGTACTGTCTACCTTCGGTCATGATGGAATAATTGCCATCACACTTGCCATTCTGCCTTCAACAGATTTTTTAAAATAAATCTATTTATTTTAATTGGAGGTTAATTACTTAAACAGATTTAATGGAACCAAATACATAAGGAAAATGCTGTGAAGTGTTGCTGTAGCCAGCTCTGGACTGCAGCCCCTAAGAGGAGGAAGCACATGAGGTGAGCCCCAAGCCCTGCCTGGCCTAGGACAGTTCCCCCAACCACAGAAAAGAAGGAGCCCGATCTCTTCTACCAGAGGGAGCACAAACGCTGGGTTGAGAAGGCAGAGGTTATTTAGAGCCATTGCAACACCTAACATGTAAAGATTTGAGCAACATGGAGAAGGGAACTGGCTGAGAGCTTGGCTTCACAGGTACGGAGAAAGACCGAAAGGCCCCGCGGAAAGCAGTTGACGTGGCTGAAAGCAGAGCCGAGATACTAAACGTCACACCAGCAGACACTGGCTTCCCTGGTGCTCAGAGGTTAAAGCGTCTACCTGGCATGCGGGAGAGCAGGGTTCGATCCCTGGGCCGGGAAGATCCCCTGGAGAAGGAAATGGCACCCCACTCCAGTACTCTTGCCAGGAGAATCCCATGGATGGAGGAGCCTGGTAGGCTACAGTCCATGGGGTCACAAAGAGTCGGACACGACTGAGCGACTTCACTTTCTTTCAGCAGACACTGGAGCTCTGGTCCAAGCAGATGAAAGAGACCTCATTAAGGCATTCATCTGAGACGTAATATTTATTCCAACATCTCACAAGTAAGAGTCATGTCCTAAAGAAGCGGTTCCAAATTGGAAGGGTGAGGTGCTTTTTCTCCTCCCTCAAAGAACGTCTAGCAAAGAGATCTGTTTTTTACTGTCACGATGAGACATACTGGTGCTGTGTGTGCTTCGTCGCTCAGCGGCGTCCAACTTACTGCCGCCCTTTGGACTATAGCCCACCAGGCTCCTCCGTCCATGGGATTTTTCAGGCAAGAGTACTGGAGTGCCTTGCCGTTTCCTTCTCCAGGGGATGGGAAGTACTACTGCCATCTAGTGTGCAGAGCTAGGAATATTGCTAAACATCTCACAGTTCACAAGATAATCACACACGACGAAGAATTTTCCAGCCTAAAAATGCCAATAGTGTCAAGGCTGAGAAACCCCACCCTAGAATAAGTGCGACTCTGCTGCTGCTGCTGCTAAGTCGCTTCAGTCGTGTCTGACTCTGTGCGACCCCAGAGATGGCAGCCCACCAGGCTCCGCCGTCCCTGGGATCTCCAGGCAAGAACACTGGGGTGGGGTGCCATTTCCTTCTCCAATGCATGAAAGTGAAAAGTGAAAGGGAAGTCGCTCAGTCGTGTTCGACTCCTAGCGACCCCGTGGACTGCAGCCTTCCAGGCTCCTCCGTCCATGGGATTTTCCAGGCAAAAGTACTGGAGTGGGGTGCCATTGCCTTCTCCAAGTGCTACTCTAGACCTTTGCAAAAGTTCGTAGCTAGCCTCCCCAGTGATCTTCACCTCCTATTATTCATACCTTTGTCTAGTTCCCAACCACTCACATGGAAAAGCTCAGATGAAGTAGGACAGAGGTCTCTGTCATAGCCAGAAATGAGAACAGGTCTACCAATAAGCACGTGAGTACTCTTGAAAGCATATTTTGCAACTATGTTGGAGTCTTAGATGACTATAGCCCCAAATGATGGCTCACTGCAACCTCATAAAGAGTTCTGGAGCCAGAACCATGAAGCCAAGTCACTCCCAGATTCCTGATCTTCAGAATGGTGTGATAATAAATGTTGTTTTTAACTGCTAAGTTTTGGGGTAATTTATTACACAGCAATAGATGAACACAGCAATCTTTGCCCTAGCAAAGCCTAAAACTAAGTCTTGTTAATTGTCTGCCAGAACAAAACTCAAAACTCTTATAAAAAAAAAAAATGCATAGTTCCTTTAAAAAAATGCAGATTCCTTAAAACGCATAGTTTACAATGTTTAGGAATACAGTAAAAAAAAAAAAAAGTACTAAGCATGCAAAGAAATGAAAAAAATGACTCATAATGTTTTTTTAAAAAGCAGTTAGAAACAGATTCTGAGATGATCCAGATATTGGAATCAGCACACAGGATTTTCTTTAAAGCTATTAGAATTATGCTAAAAACTTAAAGAAAAATATAGTCCAAATGAGTGACCATATGAGGAGAAGTCCACAAAGAAACAGAAATTATGAAAAAGAAGCAGATGGAAATTCTATAACTGAAAAGAAAATATCAGAAGTCAAAAATTTACTGCTGCTGCTGCTGCTAAGTCACTTCAGTCGTGTCCGACTCTATGTGACCCCAGAGACAGCAGCCCACCAGGCTCCCCCGTCCCTGGGATTCTCCAGGCAAGAACACTGGAGTGGGTTGCCATTTCCTTCTCCAATGTACAAAAGTGAAAAGTGAAAGTGAAGTCGCTCAGTCGTGTCCGACTAGATTGGCTTAAAAGCAAATTTAAGATGGCAAGAGAAAAAAAAAAAAACCAAGTGAACTAGAGACAGATTCATAACAATTTCCACTCTGAAGAAGAAAGATTTTTTCCAGAGAAATGGTATGGGGAGGGAGATGGGAGGGGGGTTCAGGACTGGGAACACGTGTACACCTGTGGCGGATTCATGTTGATGTATGGCAAAACCAATACAGTATTGTAAAGTGAAATAAAGTAAAAAATAAATTAATTAATAATAAAAATTTAAAAACATGAACAAAGTCCCAGTGATCTGTGGGACAATGTTAAATAGTCTAACTTAAGTCCGATTCAGCTCTCAGAGGAAAGCAAAGAAAGAACAAGAAAGAAACAGTTTTTAAAAAAGTGATTGAAATTTTCTTAAATGCATTGAAAAACATTAACTTGCCAATTCAAGAAACTAAGTGAACCCCTAAGCAGGCTAAATACAATGAAAAGCACAAGTACATTATAATCAAACTGCTGAAAACCAAAGATGAAGAAAAAACTTTGAAAGCAACAAGAGAAAAATGACTAAATAAATACAGGAGAGGAATGACACAAAGACAATTATCTTCTCATTGAAATGATGGAGACCAGAAGGTCACAGAATAACACTGAAATGAAGAAAGAAAAAATTGCATTCTAAGAATTTTTATCCAACAAAAATATTCTTTAAAAGGAGAGCAAAATAAAGACATTTCAGATTTTTTTAAAGTTGAAAGAAATGGTTACCAGCAGATATGCACTATAAGACCTACTGAAAAGAGTTCTTAGGCTAAAGATAAATGATACCAAATAGAAACAGATCTACAGGAAAAAATGACAAACACTGAAAATGTTATATGTAAATTTAAAACACTAGATTTCCCCTTAATTTACTTAAAAGACAAATGCCCATTAAAAGTGAAAATAGTAACATTATAAATTGAGGTCTATACTATGGTTTTTCCAGTGGTCATGTATGGATGTGAGAGTTGGACTGTGAAGAAGGCTGAGCACTGAAGAATTGATGCGTTTGAACTGTGGTGTTGGAGAAGACTCTTGAGAGTCCCTTGGACTGCAAGGATATCCAACAAGTCCATTCTGAAGGAGATCAGCCCTGGGATTTCTTTGGAAGGAATGATGCTGAAGCTGAAACTCCAGTACTTTGGCCACCTCATGCAAAGAGTTGACTCATTGGAAAAGACCCTGATGCTGGGAGGGATTGGGGGCAGGAGGAGAAGGGGATGACCGAGGATGAGATGGCTGGATGGCATCACGGACCCGATGGACGTGAGTCTGAGTGAACTGCGGGAGTTGGTGATGGACAGGGAGGCCTGGCTTGCTGCGATTCATAGGGTCGCAAAGAGTCGGACATGACTGAGCGACTGAACTGAACTGAACTGATACTATACATAAATTAAAATGATGGCTACATCACAAAGGATGGAGAGGAAACTGAAGTTAGGCTGTGCATTGCTCTTCATCCTGTTCGTGACGCCATTTGTCTTGCTGTTCACACTGTCCTCACTGTTTGCTGAACCCAGGGTAGGCAAGACACGAGCTCAGAGGCTGGAAGAAGGCTTGAGAAGCTGTAGGAGCTGGAGACACATTTATTCTCTTCTGGCTGGTGGAGCAACAGCCATAGCATAACCTAACACAACACAACCTCTCTCCCGGCTGACACAGCAGCTGTAACAGCATTCTCTCCTGGCTGACGCAGCACCCGTTCCACAGTTCTCTCCTCTCGTGGCTGACCCAATAGACACAGCCATGTAGCAACAATAACACCTCCACCTTTTAAGTGGAGCTCACATATATGTACAGCCCCCAGCCCATGACTAAGCAAGGACCTCGTGACGTGCATGCGCAGTGCTACAAACGATCTCAGCTGTTACATAGTCATTATTTACAAAATGTGGGGTGAAAGAGCCTGAATACGCAGGCCATCTTGGCTAATATGCTGTCTCGCCACATACTGCTATTAGTTTCTTATATTTGTTAAGTTTGAATAACAATGTGGGAAGTGAAATAATATTAATTATAATTAGACTGTGATGAATTAATAACACATAATCCTTAACGAAAAGAAAAAGAAAAATAGCTTTGATGCCAATAAAGAAGACGAAAAAAAGAATACAAAGTATTCAATTAATCCAAAAGAAAGCACAAAAGAGGAAGAACACAAAGCAGACGGGACAAATAAACAAATAATTGCATGTCATACTTACAGCTCACTATATAATTTGGTAAAACTGAGCTGAATACTGTAATTAAAAGGAAATGGTTGTCAGAGTAGACTCTTTAATTAAGTTATTTATTTTAATAAATTTATTTAATTTACTTATTAAAGTTATTTATTTTACTTTACAGTAAAAACGATGCCCAGACTTCCCTGGTGATCCAGTGGGTAAGAATCTTCCTCCAATGCAAGTTTCAATCCCCGGTCTGCGAAGATTTCACATGTGCGGGACAAGTAAGTCCATACCCCACAACTACTGAAGCCACACTCTAGAGCCTGCATGCTGCAACTACAGAGCCCACGTGCCTCAACTGCTGAAGCCTGAGCACCTAGCGCCTGTCCTGGGCAACAAGAGAAGCCCGCACACCACAACTAGAGAGAGGCCTCACTCGGCAGTGAAGACCCAGTGCAGCCAAAAATAAGTAAAGAGGTGCAAATTTAGTAAGTAAAAAATAAAAACAATGCCCAACTGTATAAATGTGAAATATAAAGCACAGATTAAAGATAAAAGGATGGAAAAGCATGAAAATGGTAAAAATAAGAAAACTGGTATGGTTACATTAAAATAAAACAAAGCAGACTTCAAGGCAAAGCATTTCCACAGATAAAGGGAGACATTTCACAATACCACAAGAGTTAACTCAGCAGGAAATCATTAAAATCTTAATTTTGCACCAAATAACTGAACTTCAAAATTCATAAAGCAAAAACTGAGTAACAAAATGAGAAAAATAAAAAATTTGCCAATCATGACTGGAGATTTTGGCACCTCTACCTCAGTAATTTACAGAGTGAGGAGACAAAAAAAGAAATAGTAATATAAAAGATCTGAACCATATTATCAACGATCTTGCTCTTACTGACATTTTCAGAATATCTCCCTGAACGATTTTAAAATACACATTTTTTTTCAAGTGCACATGAACACTTACCAAAATAGACCATATACTGAGTCATAGGTCTCAATAAAGTGCAAAAGATTAAAATCTTATAGTATGTTTTCTGAGAATAATGGAATTAAATTAAAAGTCAGGAACAATAGCTATCTAGAAAATCCTCCTAAATATTTGAAAAGTAAACATTCTTCTAAATGAAAGTGAAAGTTGCTCAGTCATGTCAGACTCTTTGCGACCCCTTGGACTATACAGCCCATGGAATTCTCCAGGCCAGAATACTGGAGTGGGTAACCTTTCCCTTCTCCAAGTGATCTTCCCAACCCAGGGATTGAACCCAGGTCTCCCACATTGGGGGCAGATTCTTTACCAGCTGAGCCACAAAGGAAGCCCACAGATACTGGAATAGGTAGCCTATCCCTTCTCCAGTGGATCTTCTTGACCCAATAACTCATGACAAAAAATTAGTAGGGAAATTAGAAAATATTTTAACTAAATGATGATGAAAATAAAAAGTAACAAACTTTATGGACTGAACTTAAAGCAGTGAAATATTCAATCATAAAAGTCTATAATAGAAAAAAAAGATTAAAAATTGATAGCTCAAATTTACACTTTACCAGTCTGAAAATGAGAAAACATTAATCCCACAATGAGTAGAAGGAAAGAAATAATAAAAACCAAAGTCAATTAAATAAAAACAAGCAAATAAATAAAAATAATAAAGCCAAAAGATAACTCTTTGAAATGATTAATAAAAAATTTTAAAAGCCCAGCAAAACGAATCAAGAAAAAAGGAAAAACTTAAAAATATCCTAAACAGAAGATAAGACATCACTACAGAGCCAATAGATATAAAGTATAAAGAATTATTATAAACAACTTTAAATAAACTCAAGATTTTAGATGAAATGGACAAGTTCCTTAAAACAAATCTACCAAAAATGACACACATGAAAAAAAGAGACAATATGAACAGCCTTATTTTTTACTGTCCTACTGCTTCACAGCCAGTCCCAAAACTTAGCAATTTAAAAAACAAAAGCAACAATCATTTGTAGCTGCTGAATTAACTGACTTCAGTTGGGTTCTCCCCATCCAAGGATGTGGGCCGGGATGACTCAGCCTGCTTCTCTCAGTTGGCAGACAGGCCACGCTGGAAAGTCCACGGATGCATTACTCACATGTCTGGTACCTAGCACTCCTTCTCTTGAGTTCCCTCTTAGCCATGCAGCCTCAGAGCAGTCATATTTTCTCTATTGTGGCTGACGTCAAGAGGGAAAGCATGAGCTGCCAAGGCTCCTAAGGGACAGAACTTAAACTGACTTTCATTTTCCCATATTCTATTCGTCAAAGTCTTAAGACCACCCTAGCCTCAAGAGAGGATGTATGCAAAGGAATGCACACAGAGGGGTAAAAAATGGATGGCATCCCAGTTTAGAGATCCTCTACCACAACCTAAATCTATTAAATAACCATAACCTAAAACTCCCCCCACCACCCCACGAAAAAAGAACTGAAGCCCTAGAAGATTTCAGTGCTTCAGTTTAGTTCAGTCCCTCAGTCATGTCTGACTCCTCGTGACCCCATGGACTGCAGCACACCAGGCTTCCTTGTCCATCACCAACTCCTGGAGCTTGCTCAAACTCATGTCCATCAAGTTGGTGATGCCATCCAACCATCTCATCCTCTGTCATCCCCTTCTCCTCCCGCCTTCAATCTTTCCCAGCATCAGGGGCTTGTCCAATGAGTCAGCTCTTCACATCAGGTGGCCAAAGTATTGGAGTTTCAGCTTCAGCATCAGTCCTTCCAATGAATATTCAGGATTGATGTCCTTTAGGATGGACTGGTTAGACCTCCTTGCCATTCAAGGAACTCTCAAGAGTCTTCTCCAACACCACAGTTCAAAAACATCAGTTCTTTGGTGTTCAGCATTCTTTATGGTCCAACTCTCACATCCATACATTACTACTGGAAAAACCATAACTTTGACTAGACAGACCTTTGTTGGCAAAGTAATGTCTCTGCTTTTTAATAGGCTGTCTAGGTTGGACATAGCTTTTCTACCAAGGAATTTTTAATTTCATGGCTACAGTCACCATCTGTGGTGATTTTAGAGCCCCCAAAAATAAAGACTGTTACTGTTTCTATTGTTTCCTCATCTATTTGCCATGTAGTGATGGGACTACTACAGCAAAAACAAGACCAGGAGCTGACTGTGGCTCAGATCATGAACTCCTTATTGCCAAATTCAGACTTAAATTGAAGAAAGTAGGGAAAACCACTAGACATTCAGGTATGACCTAAATCAAATCCCTTATGATTATACAGTAGAAGTGAGAAATAGATTTAAGGGCCTGGATCTGATAGATAGAGTGCCTGATGAACTATGGACAGAGGTTCGTGATATTGTACAGGAGACAGGGATCAAGACCATCCCCATGGAAAAGAAATGCAAAAAAGCAAAATGGCTGTCTGAGGAGGCTTACAAATAGCTGTGAAAAGAAGAGAAGCAAAAAGCAAAGGAGAAAGGGAAAGATATAAACATCTGAATGCAGAGTTCCAAAGAATA
>SJYQ01000747.1:103747-193576 GCA_006410935.1 Redunca redunca
CAAACAAAGCTAGTGGAGGTGATGGAATTCCAGTGGAGCTGTTTCAAATCCTGAAAGATGATGCTGTGAAAGTGCTGCACTCAATATGCCAGCAAATTTGGAAAACTCAGCAGTGGCCACAGGACTAGGAAAGGTGAGTTTTCATTCCAATCCCAAAGAAAGGCAATGCCAAAGAATGGTCAAACTACCACACAATAGCACTCATCTCACACGCTAGTAAAGTAATGCTCAAAATTCTCCAAGCCAGGCTTCAGCAATACATGAACCATGAACTTCCAGATGTTCAAGCTGGATTTAGAAAAGGCAGAGGAACCAGAGATCAAATTGCCAACATCCAATGGATCATGGAAAAAGCAAGAGAGTTCCAGAAAAACATCTATTTCTGCTTTATTGACTATGCCAAAGCCTTTGACTGTGTGGATCACAATAAACTGTGGAAAACTCTGAAAGAGATGGGAATACCAGACCACCTGACCTGCCTCTTGAGAAACCTATATGACAGGTCAGAAAGCAACAGTTAAAACTGGTAATGGAACAACAGACTTGTTCCAAATAGGAAAAGGAGTCCATCAAGGCTGTATATTGTCACCCTGCTTATTTAACTTATATGCACAGTACATCATGAGAAATGCTGGGCTGGAAGAAGCACAAGCTGCAATCGAGATTGCTGGGAGAAATATCAATAACCTCAGATATGCAGATGACACCACCCTTATGGCAGAAAGTGAAGAGGAGCTAAAAAGTCTCCTGATGAAAGTGAAAGTGGAGAGTGAAAAAGTTGGCTCAACTCTCAACATTCAGAAAATGAAGATCATGGCATCTGGTCCCATCAATTCATGGGGAATAGATGGGGAAACAGTGGAAACAGTGTAAAAGACTTTATTTAGGGGAGCTCCAAAATCACTGCAGATGGTGATTGCAGCCATGAAATTAAAAGACGCTTACTCCTTGGAAGAAAAATTATGACCAACCTAGAGAGCATGTTGAAAAGCAGAGACATTACTTTGCCAACAAAGGTCCGTCTAGTCAAGGCTATGGTTTTTCCTGTGGTCATGTACGGATGTGAGAGTTGGACAGTGAAGAAAGCTGAGCACCAAAGAATTGATGCTTTTGAACTGTGGTGTTGGAGAAGACTCTTGAGAGTCCCTTGGACTGCAAGGAGATCCAACAAGTCCATTCTGAAGGAGATCAATCCTAGTATTTCTTTGGAAGGAATGATGCTAAAGCTGAAACTCCAATACTTTGGCCACCTCATGCGAAGAGTTGACTCATTGGAAAAGACCCTGATGCTGGGAGGGATTGGGGCCAGGAGGAGAAGGGGATGACCGAGGATGAGATGGCTGGATGGTATCACTGACTCAATGGATGTGAGTCTGAGTGAACTCCGGGAGTTGGTGATGGAAAGGGAGGCCTGGTGTGCTGCAATTCATGGGGTCGTAGAGTTGGACACAACTGAGCAACTGAACTGAACTGAACTGAGTGATGGGACTGGATGCCATGATCTTAGTTTTTTGAATGTTGAGTTTTTAGTAGACTTTTTCATTCTCCTCTTTCACTTTCATCCAGAAGCTCTTTAGTTCTTCTTCATTTTCTGCCATAAGGGTGATGTCATCTGCATATCTGAGGTTACTGATGCTTCTCCCAACAATCTTGATTCAAGCTTGTGCTTCATCCAGTGTAGCATTTTATATGATGTACTCTTCATAAAATTTAAAGAAGCAGGGTAACACTATACAGCCTTTATCTACTCCTTTCCCAATATGGAACCAGTCCATTGTTCCATGTCCAGTTCTAACTGTTGCTTCTTGACCTGCATTCAGATTTCTCAGAAGGCAGGTCAGGTGGTCTGGTATTCCCATCTCTTTCAGAATTTTCCACAGTTGATTGTGATCCACACAGTCAAAGGCTTTGGCATAGTCAATAAAGCAAAAGTAGATGTTTCTCTGGAGCTCTCTTGCTTTTTCGATGATCCAGCAGATGTTGGCAATTTGATCTCTGGTTCCTCTGCCTTTTCTAAATCTAGCTTGAACATTTGGAATTTCACAGTTCATGTACTATTGAAGCCTGACTTGGAAAACTGTGAGCATTATTTTGCTAGCGAGTGAGATGAGTGCAATTGTGTGGTAGTTTGAGCATTCTTTGGTATTGCCTTTCTTTGGGGTTGGAATGAAAACTGACCTTTTCTAGTCCTGTGGCCATGCTGAATTTTCCAATATTGCTGGCCTATTGAGTGCAGCACTTTCACAGCATCATCTTTCAGGATTTGAAATAGCTCAACTGGAATTGCATCACCTCCACTAGCTTTGTTCGTAGTGATGCTTCTTAGGCCCACATGACTTCGTATTCCAGGATGTCTGGCTTAGGTGAGTGATCACACCATCATGGTTATCTGGGTCATGAAGACCTTTTTTCTATAGTTCTTCTGTGTTTTGGTGTCACCTCTTCTTAATATCTTCTGCTTCTGTTAGGTCCATACCATTTCTGTCCTTTATTGTTCCCATCTTCACATGAAATACTCCCTTGGTATCTTTGATTTTCTTGAAGAGGTCTCTAGTCTTTTCCATTCTATTCCAAAGAATATCAAGGAGAGATAAGAAAGCCTTCCTCAGTGATCAATGCAAAGAAATAGATTTCACTGGTACGTGCTATCAAACATGTAAGGACGAAAGCTATCAATCTTACAGACCTAGTGGGCTTCCTTGCTTATCAGTTGGCTCATTGACAAAGAATCCACCTTCTAGTGCAGGAGACAGAGAGGCATGGGCTCAATCCCTGGCTCGGGAACATGTCCTAGGGAAGGAAATGGCAACCCACACCAGTGTTCTTGCTGGACAGAGGAAATTCGCATGGACAGGGGATCTTGGCCAGCTACCGTCCACGGGTCAGAGTCAGACATGACTGAGTCACTGAGCACACACGCATGCATGCATGCACACACATATGCGAAAGCAAAAAATCCTCAATAGAAGATCAATACATAGAATCCTGGCAACACATGGAAATGACAGCAAATCATGGCCAAGTAGATTCTAAGAAAGGCAAGTTTTTGAATGTTGATTCAAAAGTGAATCTATAATTCATCCTGTTAATAAAATAAATGAGTAAAATCATATGTAATTATTTTAATAGATGCAGGGGGGAAAATGACAAAACTTAACATCAATTCATGACCTAAATTCTCAGCACACTAGAAATAAAAATGAATTTCCTCAGTTTGATAACAGTTGCTTATGAAAAGCTACAGTTAGCATCATACTAAGTAGTGATATACTGAATGCCACACTCACAGCTTCTACTGAGCATTTTGCTGGGGGTTCTTTGAAAGCATGCAAAATGAATAAAAGGCAGAAACATTGGAAGGAAGTCAATAAAACTGCCTTTGTTCATAGAAAATGTGATGTTCTGCGTAGATAATCCTAAAGAGTCTACAAAGCAAACTCACGAGGTCAAAAGCAGAAATAATAATTGCATTTTATATACTAGCAATAAAAATTGGAATATAAATATTTTAATTTACAATAGCATGGAAAAACATTAGATACATAGAAACACATCTAACAAAGGGTACTAAAGACTGTCACACTGAAAATTATAAAACCCTGCTAACAGAAATTAAAGGAGACCTTCTTTCACACATTAAAACTAGAGGTACACTGATTATTTTTTAAGATATAACTGACACTGTTAAGAAGAAAAAATAGAAATCCTTTACATTCCTATACACTAACAATAAAAATATCAGAAAGATAAATTAAGGGAGCAATCCTGTTTACCATTTCAACAAAAGAACAAAATATCTAGGAATAAACCTACTTAAAGAGACAAAAGACTTGTACACAGAAAACTATAATACACTGATGAAAAAAAAATCAAAGACAACACAAACAGAGAGAGATACCATATTCTTAGACTGGAAAAATCAATATGGTCAAAATTACTATGCTTCCCATAACAATCTACAGATTCAGTGCTGCTGCTGCTGCTGAGTCACTTCAGTCGTGTCTGACGCTATGTGACCCCATAGACAGCAGCCCACCAGGCTCCCCCATCCCTGGGATTCTCCAGGCAAGAACACTGGAGTGAGAGCAATCCCTATCAAATCACCAGTGGCATTTTTCACAGAACTAGAACCAAAAAAAAAAAAAAATTCACAATTTGTATGGAAATACAAAGACCCTGAATAGCCAAAGCAATCTTGAGAAAGAAAGATGGAAACAAACTCCCTGACTTCAAATCATACTACAGAGGTACAGTCGTCAAATCAGTATGGCACTGGTGTGAAAGCAGAAATATGGGCACCTTATCTTTGACAAAGGAGGCAAGAATATACAATGCAGAAAAGACAGCCTCTTCAGCAAGTAGTGATGGGAAAACGAACAGCTATGTGTTGTTTTTTTTTTTAATGAAATTAGAATACTTCCTAACTCCATACACAAAAATAAACTCAAAATGGATTAAAAACTTAAACGTAAGGCTGGAAACTATAAAGCTCTTAGAGGAAACCATGGGCAGTATACCCTTTGACATAAATTGTAGCAAGATTCTCTCTGACACACCTAGGATAATGGAAATAAAAACAAAAATAAATAGATAGGACCTAGTTAAACTTAAAAGCTTTTACACAACAAAAGAAACTAAACAAGATGAAAAGACAGCACTCGGAATGGGAGAAAATAATTGCAAACAAAGCAACTGACAAAGGGTTAATCTCCAAAATATATAAGCAGCTCATACAAATAAGAAACACACACAGCCCAATCAACAAATGGGCAGAAGACCTAAACAGACATTTCTCCAAAGAAGCAATACAGGTGGCCAATAACATTTGAAAAGATTAACATTAATAATTAAATCTATGATGAGATATCACCTTACACCAGTTAGAAATGCCATCATCAAGAAATCTACAAACAATGAGTCCTGGAAAGGATGTGGAGGAAAGGGATCCTGTTAGTGGAAATGCAAACTGATACAGTCATTATGGAAAACAATATGGAGATTCCTTTTAAAAACTAGGAATAATAGTACCACATGACCATCAATCCCACTATTGAGCACATACTCTGAAAAAAACATAATTATAAAAGACTCATGTACCCCAATGCTCATTGCAGCAATATTTACAGTGGCCAGGACATGGAAGCAACCTAGATGTCCATTGACAAATGAATGGATAAAGAAGTTGTAGTATGTATAAATGTACCAGGGAATATTACTCGAGCACAAAAGGAACAAATCTGAGTCATTTGTGGTAAGGTAGATGCACCTAGAGCCTATTACACAGAGTAATGTAAGTCAGAAAGAGAAAAACAACTATAGTATATTAATGTATATGTATGCATATTATGGAGTCTAGAAAATGGTACTGATGAATCTGGTAAAGAACAGACTTGTGGATGCAGTCGGAGAAGGTAAGGATGGGACAAACTGAAAAAGTAGCGTTGACACTATCACATGTGAAATAGTTAGTGGGCAGTTGCTAAATAACACAGGGAGCCCAGCCTGGCACTCTGTGATGACCTGCAGGGGTGGGAAGGGAGTAAGGGAGGTTCTTGAGCTAAGGGATGTGTGTGTGTGTGTGTGTGTGTGTGTGTAATTATAACTGATTCTCACTGTTGTACAGCAGAAACCAACACAAAATTGTAAAGCAATTTTCCACCAGTTAAAAAATTAATAAAATTTCAAAAATAAAATAAATACAAAACGGAGTGATTTGTTCCCAGAACATCAAACCACAATCTCATCGCAGTTTCAACATCTCCTGGGGGTATGAAATTTTATTGTTTTTGTGCAGCAGTATCTTTAATTAAGTACAGACTTTTTCAATCATGTCACCTAGAGGTCATTTTATCCTCTGCTGTTTGGCTATGAGTCTCTTGTCTCTCTCCTCAGCAATGGTAAGGTGGACACTCTTTCCATGGAGAAGAGAGATCCACAGTGTTGCCTTTGCCAATAATGAAAATGTTGGAAAATCCGGTGTCAAACCTGTTGCCACTGGCATCTTTCACATGAGCTACAAAACAATCAGGGTGTTTCTTGCAGTTGGTGATCATATCAATTCTTTCCAGGTTAGCACCTCCAGAAACCATGCACAGGTTCCCAGTGTCAAATTAGATGAACTCAGTAATTTTGCCAGTCACCAGATCAGTTTGAATGGTGTTATTCACCGTGATGAGGGACTCAAGGTGGCTGATGGTGCAAACCTTATGGGTCATCAGATGCAGAATTCCTTTTGCCCCACAAAGATCTTTCTCACTTTGTACAACTTATACCTGGCCTCTTTGGGTGTAACGCAATGAACAGTAAAAGATGACAATTCTCTCCAGTCTTGTCAATGCTAATGATATCCATAAACCCAGCAGAGTAGTTTATATCAGTGCAGGCCTTGCCATCAATCTAAATGAAACACTGCACACAAATCTTCCTTATTTCATCTCCTGTCAAAGCATACTTAAGTCTGTTCCTTAGGAAAATTATTAGGAGGAGACATTCCCTTAGATCATGGGGACCAATAAATGGATGAGAAGCAAACACACCACTCAGTTTATCCAGCATCCTATGCTTTGGAGCTGTTATACACTTCAGGTGCTTCTTGACACCATGAGCCATGACTTCGCTGGGCATAAAAGAGCTGGGAAAGTGAATTTTAAATATGTAACCTGAAATTTCAGTAGTCTACTGGTCCCATCACTTCTTGGGAAATAGATGGGGAAACAGTGGCTGACTTTATTTTGGGGGGCTCCAAAATCATTGCAGATGGTGATTGCAGCCATGAAATTAAAAGATGCTTATTCCTCGGAAGGAAACTTATGACCAACCTAGATAGCATATTCAAAAGCAGAGACATTATTTTGCCAACAAAGATCCGTCTAAAGGCTATGGTTTTTCCAGTGATCATGTATGGATGTGAGAGTTGGACTGTGAAGAAGGCTGAGCGCTGAAGAATTGATGCTTTTGAACTGTGGTGTTGGAGAAGACTCCTGAGAGTCCCTTGGACTGCAAGGAGATCCAACCAGTCCATTCTGAAGGAGATCAGCCCTGGGATTTCTTTGGAGGGAATGATGCTGAAGCTGAAACTCCAATACTTTGGCCACCTCATGCGAAGAGTTGACTCATTGGAAAAGACTCTGATGCTGGGAGGGATTGGGGGCAGGAGGAGAAAGGGACGACAGAGGATGAGATGGCTGGATGGCATCACTGACTCGATGGACGTGAGTTTGAATGAACTCTGGGAGTTGGTGATGGACAGTGAGGCCTGGCATGCCACGATTCATGGGGTCACAAAGAGTCAGACATGACTGAGCGACTGAACTGAACTGAACTGAACATGATAAAGACCTCTTCTGTTTCCTTCCCTCCAAGCAAAGATGGCCTGGCTTTTTAAAAAATCCTTTCTTTTCTTTTGCTAGTACCTTCTTCCCTGCTTTCTTTCTACCTATAAAAATCTTCCATTTTAAGCAACTCCTTGAGCATCCCTCTGTTTACTAGATTGGATGCTGTCTGACTCCTGAGTTGTTGAATAAAGATAATTAGATCTCCCCACGGAGGAGCCTGGTAGGCTACAGTCCACAGGGTTGCAAAGAGTCGGACACGACTGAGCGACTTCACCTCACCTTGACCAAAAGAAAGAAATGAAAGGAGACTAATACTAATCGAAATACATACCACATTCATGAATCAGAAGATTCAATAATGTTAAGCTATCAAACTTCCCCAAATTGATCTTAAAATTCAACTTACAATTGACCATTGAACAACTCAGATTTGGACTGAGCAGATAGGCAGCTTTTTTCCAGTAAATACAGACTACAGAGCTACATAATCCACAGTTGGCTGACTTTGCCAATACAGAACCATGAACACAGAGGGACATCTGTAAAGTTATACTCAGATTTTCCACTCCAAGGACTGCTCTTCAATGGTCAACTGTTGCAGGAAGGTAAACCCCTTCCAGGGCCCAAGACTGGGCTCTTGCCTAATACTCAGAAATTAATTGTCTGAGGAGACACACATGCTGACAAAACAAGAGACTTTATTGGGAGGGGATGCCTGGGCCTTCAGTCCATGAAACCTCAAGTTCAAAATGAAGATAACAAGTGATGAAGGAGTTAAGAAAGACTGCTGTTAGAAATGCAAGTCATTGTGACAAGGAACTAGGGTCTCCTGCATTGCAGGCAGATTCTTTTTTTTTTAAGTTATTTATTTTTTAATTGAAGGATAATTGCTTTACAGAATTTTGTTGTTTTTTGTCAAACATCAGCATGAATCAGGCAGGCAGTTTCTTTGCTGACTGAGCCACCAGGGAAGCCAGGAAACTATAAAGACTGCTCAAAATTAGACCACCCAATTAGCAAGGTGAAACTGAGCTAAATGCAAAAGATACCAAACTAAGTAAAGCAGAAGAACAAACAAGTAATCTAGAAGACAGAATAATGGAAATCACCCAATCAGAACAGCAGACAGAAAGACAAACTTATTAATTTAGCCATGCCACATGACTTGCAGGACCTTAACTCCACGATGAGGGATTGAACCTAGGTCCCCAACAGTGGAAGCATAGAGTCCTAATCACTGGACCAGGGAATTCCCAGAAAGACAATTTTTTTTCAAACAATGAAAACAATGTACTGGCAATCGCACAGTGGCTGGGAAACCAGAGCTTTGACTGTATGGACTTTTGTTGACAAAGTGATATACATGTATGTATATGTATAACTGAATCACATGGCTATACACCTGAAACTAACACAATGTTGTAAACCAACTCTATTTCAATTAATTTTTTAATGAAAACACAAAAGGAAAAGCAAAAAGAAGAGAGGAACAAAGAAGAAGTACAAAATCAACTGGAAAACAAGCTTTAAAATGACGATAAGTATATACTTATTGATAATTACTTTAAATGCCAAGGACTAAATTTTCCAATTAAAAGACATAAAGTGGCAGATTGGATAACAAAACAAGAAGCTACAATATGCTGCCTACAAGAGATTCACTTTAGGGAGAAAGACACACATGGATTTAAAGTGAATGGATGGAAAATGCAAATAGAAATAGCAAGAAAGTAAGGATATCAATACTCATATCAGACAAAATAGAATTTAAAACAAAGACCATAAAGGAAGACACTACAGCATGATAAAAGGATCAATACAAGAAGGTCTAACACTTATTAATGTATATGCACCCAATATAGGAGCACACAATTATATTTTTAAAAATACTAACAGACATATAGAATAACTGATGGGAATGCAGTGATAGTAGGATATCCCACTTTCATCAATGGACAGGTCTTCAAGATAGAAAATCAGTATGGCAGCAGAGATTCTAACTGCCATCGTAGAATAGTTAGGCTTAATATCTATAGGAAACTACATCCAAAAGAAACAGGATTTATTCTTTTCAATTGCACATGTAACATTCTCTAGGATAGATGACATACTAGGACTCAAAACAAGCTGTAACAAATTTAAAAGGATAGTAATTATTTTAAGCATCTTTTCCAACCACAATGCCATGAAACTAAAAATCAACCACAGAAAGAGAAATAAGAAAAAATTGGATTACATGAAGACTAGTAACAAGATACTGAAAAACCAATGTCAATAATGAAATCAATAGAAAAATTTTTTAATGCTACCAAAGCACCAAACAATGAAAATACAACCATACAAAGTCTATGGCAGGCAGCAAGAGCAGTTCTAAGTGAGAAGTTCATAGCAATAGAGCCCTTTCTAAAAAAAACAAAAAAAAAACAAGAAAAATCTCAGTAAACAACCTAACCTAGCACTTAAAAGAATTAGAAAGAGAAGAATGAATAAAACCTAAAGTCAGCAGAAGGAAGAGAATAATAAAGATCAGAGATGAAATAAATAAAATAGAGGTTTAAAAAAATAGGGAAAAAATTCAATAAAACCAAGAACCAAAATAAACAAACCTCTGGCCAGGTTCACAGTGTGAGGACCCAAATAAACAAAATAAGAAATAAAACAGGAGAAAAATAAACAACCAATACTACAGAAATATGAAATACCATGAGAAAATATTTTGAACAATTATATGCCAACAAACTGAAAACCCAGAAGACATGGACAAGTTTCTAGAAACATGCAACCTGTCAAAACTGAATCAAGAAAAACACATAATTTCAACAAATTGATCACCAGAAGAGAAATATAATCTGTAATTTTAAAACTCTCTGAAAACAAGACCAGATGGCTTCACTGGGGAATTCTACCCAACACACAAAGAAGAACTTATACCTATCTTTCTCAAACTTCCAAAAGATTGAAAAGGAAGAACTCCCAAAGTCATACTATGAAGCCACCATCACTCTGATATCAAAACCCTACAGAGACAAAAAAGAAAATTACAGGCCAATATCTTTGATGAATACAGATGCAAAAATCCTCAACAAAACATTAGCAAACTGACTCCAACAACATATAAAAAGGATCATACACCACGATCAAATTGGATTCATCTTGATCCACTTTGGATATCCAAATGGCAAGGGTCATAAGGATATTTTAACATATGCAAATAAATCAACATGATACAACACATCAACAAAAGAAACGACAAAACCACATGATCATCTCAATAGATGAAGGAGAATTATTTGATAAAGTTCAACATCAGTTCATGAAAAAAGCTCTCACCAAAGTGGGTATAGAGGGAACATATTTCAACATAATAAAAGTCATTTATGGCAAACTCATAGCTGACATAATACTAAATTGCAAAAAGGTGAAAGTTTTCTCACTAAATTCTGGGAAATGACAAGAATGCCCACTCTCACCACTTCTATTCAACACAGTATTGGAAGTCCTAGCCACAGCAATCATACAATAAAAAGAAGTAAAATATATCCAAATCAAAAGGGAAAAGGTAAAATTGTTACTATATGCAGATAACATGAAAGACTGTGTAGAAAACCCTGAAGACTCTATAAAAACTATTAGGCTTGTCAATGAAGGTAGCATGACACAAGATTAATATACATAAATCTGTTGCATTTCTTTAAATATCAGAAAGATAACGTTAAAAAGCATTTAAAACTGCATCAAAAAATAAAATACTTAGGAATAAACCTAACCAAGGAAGTGAAAGACTTACACACATAGAAATATAAAACAGTGATAGAAGAAATCAAAGATGATTCAAGGAAAAATATCCCATGCTCTTAGACTGGAAGGATTAATATAGGTTAGCAATACTGTCCAAAGGAATCTACAGATTTAATTCAATTCGTATCAAATTACCCATGACATTTTTCACAGAACCAGAACAAATAATCCTAAAATTTATTGGAATCACAAAAGACCCAGAATTTCCCAAAAATCCTGAAGAAAAAGAACAAAGCTGAAAGCATAACCCTTCCACACACTTCAGACAATACCACAAAGCTAACGTAATCAAGACAGTATGGTATTGGCACAAAAACAAACCAAACACACACACACACACAAATCAACAGAACAGAATTGTTGTTCTTGTTCAGTCACTAAGTCATATTCAACTCTTTGTTTGAGCCAGCCCATGGACTGTAGCATGCCAGGTTCCTCTGTCCTCCATTGTCTCCCAGAGATTGCTCAAATACACATCCATTGAGACAATTATGCTATCTAACCATCTCATCTTCTGCCATCCCCTTCTCCTTTTGGCTTCACACTTTCCCAGCAACAGGCTCTTCAATGAGTTGACACTGGGCATCATATGGCCAAAATACAGGAGTTTCAGCTTCAGCAGCAGTCCTTCCAATGAATATTTAGGGTTGATTTCCTTTAGGGTTGATTGGTTTCATCTCCTTGCAGCCCAAGGAACTCTCAAGAGCCTTCTCCAGCACCAGCACTGGAAAGCATCTATTCTTCAGCACTCAGCCAGCTCTACAGTCCAATTCTCACATCTGTACATGACTGCTGGAAAAGCCATAGCTTTGATTATGCAGACTTTTTGTCAGCAAAATGATGTCTCTGCTTTTTAATATGTTGTCTAAGTTTGTCATAGCTTTGCTTCCAAGGAGCAAGCATCTTCTAATTCATGGCTGCAGTCACTGTCCACAATGATTTTGGAGCCCAAGAAAATAAAATCTGTCAATGTTTCCATTTTTTCCCCATCTATTTGACATGAACGAAAGGGACCGGATGCCATGTTCTTAGTTTTTTGAATATAGAATTTCAAGTCAGCTTTTTCACTATTTTCTTTCACCATCATCAAGAGCTTCTTTAGTTCCTCTTCACAACTGGCCATTGGAGTGGTATCATCTGACTATTTGAGGTTGCTGATATTTCTCCCAGCAATCTTGATTTCAGCTTGTGATTCATCCAGTCTGGCATTTTGCATGATGTACTCTGAATTTAAGATAAATAAGCAGGGTAACAATATACAGCCTTGATGTACTCCTTTCCCAATTTGGAACCAGTACATAATTCCATGTCTGGTTCTAACTGCTGCTTCTTGATGTACATACAGGTTTCTTAGGAGGCAAGTAAGGTAATCTGGTATTCCCATTTCTTGAAGAATTTTCCACAATTTGTTATGATCCACATAGTCAATGACTTTTGTATAGTCAATGAAGCAGAAGTAGATGTTTTTCTGGAATTTCCTTGCTTTCTCTATGATCCAGCAAATGTTGGCAATTTGGTCGCTAGTTCCTCTTCTTTTTGAAACCCAATTTGTACATCTGGAAATTCTTAGTTCACATCCTGCTGGAGCCTATCTTAAAGAATTTTTAGCCTAAATTTGCTAGCATGTGGAAATGAGCACAATTGTACAGTAGTTTGAACATTCGTTGACATTTCCTTTCTTTAGGATTGGAATGAAAATATATTTTCCAGTCCTGTGGCCATACTGAGTATAGCACTTTAACAGCATCATCTTTTAGGATTTGAAATAGTTAAGCTGGAATTCTATCACATCCACTAGCTTTGTTTGTAGTAATGCTTCCTAAGACCTACTTGACTTCGCACACCAAATGTCTGGCTCTAGATGAGTGGTCACACCATTGTGGTTATATGGGTCATTAAGATCTTATTTTTATAGTTCTGTGTGTTCTTGCCACCTCTTCTTATTCCCTTCTACTTCTGTTAGGTCTTTGACATTTCTTTCCTTTATTGTGCTCATCTTTGAATGAAATGTTCCCTTCATATCTCCACTTTTATTGAAGAGATCTCTAGTCTTTCTCACTCTATTCTTTCCCTTTATTTCTTTGCATTGTTCAATTATTCTCTGGAACTCTACATTCAGTCGGGTATATCTTTCCTTTTCTCCTTTGAGATATTTGATTTAGGTCATATGGGCTTCCCTGGTGGCTCAGAGGTTAAAGCGTCTGCCTGCAATGTGGGAGACCTGAGTTTGATCCCTGGGTCGGGAAGATTCCCCTAGAGAAGGAAATGGAAACCCACTCCAGTATTCTTGCCTGGAGAATCCCATGGACAGAGGAACATGGTGGGCTACAGCCCACGGGGTCGCAAAGAGTCAGACAGGACTAAACGACTTCACTTTCACTTTCATACCTGAATGGCTCAGCAGTTTTCCCTTTGTTATTGTTGTTGTTTAGTTGCCAAGTTGTGTCCAACATTTTTGTGACCCCATCATGGACTGTAGCTCACCAGGCGCCTCTTTCCCTGGGATTTCCCAGGCAAGAATCCTGGAGTGGGTTGCTATTTCCTTCTCCAGGGGAGCTTCTCCACCCAGAGATTGAACCTGTATATCCTGCTTCGGCAGGTGTGTTCTTTACCACCACCAGGCAAGCCCTAGTGGTTTTCCCTACTGTCTTCAATTTAAGCCTGAATTTTGCAACAAGGAGCTCGTAATCTGAGCCACAGTCAGCTCCAGGTCTTGGTTTTGCTGACTGTGAAGTGAGGTCACTCAGTCGTGTCTGACTCTTTGCGACCCCGTGGACTGTAGCCCGTTCAGGCTCCTCTGTTCATGGGATTTTCCAGGCAAGAATACTGGAGTGGGTTGCCATTTGCTGACTGTAGGTTTCTCCATCTTCAGCTGCAAAGAATGTCATCAATTTGATTTCAGTATTGACCATCTGATGACCTCCCTGTGTAACATCATCTTTTGTGTTTGCTGTGTCCAGGGTGTTCTCTTGACAAAATTCTGTTAGCCTTTGCCCTTCTTCATTTTGTACTCCAAGGCCATACTTGTGTGATACTCCAGGTATCTCTTGACACCTTACTTTTGCATTCCAGTCCCCTGTGATGAGAAAGACATCCATTTTTTTGGTGTTAGTTCTAGGTCTTCATAGAACCGGTCAACATTAGCTTATTTGGCATCAGTGGTTGGGGCATAGACTTGGATTACTGTGATGTTGAAGTGTTTGCCTTGGAAATGAACCAAAATCATTCTGTCATTTTTGAGATTGCACCCAAGTACTGCGTTTTGGACCTTTTTGGTGACTATGAGGGATACTTCAATTCTTCTATGGGATTCTTGCCCACAGTAGTAGATTTATTGGTCATCTGAATTAAATTCACCCATTCCCATCCATCTTAGTTTACTGATTCCTAAGATGTCTAGTCAAGGCTATGGTTTTTCCAGTGGTCATGTATGGATGTGAGAGTTGGACAGTGAAGAAAGCTGAGCACCGAAGAATTGATGCTTTTGAACTATGATATTGGAGAAGACTCTTGGGAGTCCCTTGGACTGCAAGGAGGTCCAACCAGTCCATTCTAAAGAAGATCAGTCCTGGGTGTTCTTTGGAAGGACAGATGCTGAAGCTGAAACTCCAATACTTTGGCCACCTCATGCGAAGAGTTGACTCATTGGAAAAGACTCTGATGCTGGGAGGGATTGAGGGCAGGAGGAAAAGGGGATGACAGAGGATGAGATGGCTGGATGGCATCACCGACTCGATGGATATGAGTTTGAGTGAGCTCCGGGAGATGGTGATGGACAGGGAGGCCTGGTGTGCTGCGATTCATGGGGTTGGACATGACTGAGCGACTGAACTGAAAGGGTCCAAGGGCATCTTTTAGAGCTAGAAGAAACCTCAGAGGTCCTGGAGTCCAGCACTTCATCTCATCACTGATGGATGAGGAAAACAATGAATTCAGATCATATATTTAGTGGTAGAGCCAGAACTAGATAGGTACTGCTCTGTCCTAGCCATTGTTCTTGTTTAAGAAGACTTGACTAAGGCATGCCTGGAGAACACAAGTTTACACCTTCAGCCTGGAAAGGGGCTACTTGGAGACGGCTACAGAATGGTTTCAGAGGTACTTGACCCAAAAGGAAATGGAAATGCACATTGCCCGCTTAGTATAGATCTTCACTGCTCTCTCCTCTGCTTTATAAGAGAAAACAGCTCCCTGTTTAGCTTCTCTGGAGAGCTCTAATTTGTCTAAGTGTTGTGGCTGCCCTGAGTTGCAAGTATTTTATCTTAGCCTAAATTATTTTGGTTGTGGAAGGTAAAAATAGTGATTGCTGCTCCATATATCACATTTTAAAAGTTTGTTTTACAAATGAAGATGAATTAGAACTCTAGAGTAAGCTTTACTGGGCTGACATGACAAATCACTGCTAAAAACTCATCTAAAATTGTGGTGGGTTGAGAAAGTAATCTGGATGTTTGTTGAAGACCAGATTCTCATATTTCCTCTTAAAGGACAGGTCTAGAGAGCAACAAGTAACCATGGTTGGTGGGGAAAATGACAGTTTAAATTTCTTTATCTGCATATATACCCTTGACTTTAGCTGCCATTCCCTGTTCTCTTCTCTTTTGCTATTTACTGCCCTGTGGCTTCTTCCGTGGCCAGTTAAAATAGCTTCTTTTTCTGCACTATCCTCAGAGAGGTCTTCTTTAGCTTAGCTCTGACTGGGTCACTCTTCTTTTGGGAAACCTTGGATGCGTCTCCATCACCCAGACTACAAGTCAGGTATTTCAGCACATTGCACAGTTCCCTGCCCCCATGATGTGGCCCCGGACTGTTTATTTTTCTACTCTTGTCCTGCTTCCCCACACCCAAATATACACCACACCGCTGTGGAGCTGCTTTCAGTTATACTTTTTAAAAAAATTCGTTATTTATTTATTGGAGGATAAATGCGTTACAGAACTTTGCTGTTTTCTGTCAAAGCTCAACATGAATCAGCCATAGGTATACATATATCCTCACCCTTTTGAACCTCCCTTGCTTTCAGTTCTACTTTTGCTCCTGGTCTTTTCTCTGGAATGGCCTATAATCGTTTTAAGGCTTCAGTTAGGTTAATACTTCCTCCAGGGAACCTTGTTATCCATATCCTTAATCAGAATTATTTTTTCTCCCTAATGCTTCTGGAGTTTCACCACATTTTGCCATTGTTGTTTAGTTGCTAAGTTGTGCATGGTCTCTCTGAGACCCTGTGGGCTGTAGGCTCCTCTGTCCCTGAAATTCTCCAGGCAAGAATACTGGAGTGGGTTGCCATTCCCTTTTCCAGGGGATCTTCCTGACCCAGGGATCGAAGTCTTGTCTTTCATGCCTACTGCATTGGCAGGCGGCTTGTTTACCACTAGCACCAGTTGGGAAGCCCAAGAATACTGGAGTGGGTTGCCATTTCTTTCTCCACAAGATCTTCCAAACTCAGCGATCTAACCCATATCTCCTGCATTAGCAGGCAGATTCTTTACCGTTGAGCCACCAGGGAAGCCCCCAATTGCTGGGGCTATTTGTTGACTGCTTCCCTCACTATAATAAAAGTTCTGTAAGAGGAACTCATTTATTTTTGCTTTAATACCCATTGCAGTGTTTTATACAGCATTGTCATTCAGCATTTGTTGGACTGAGTTAGGCAAACCATAATTTATAATTACCCTTTTATTCTTTTCATTCATGACTGTTTGAAATAGGCGTTTGAAGCCACAGTTGAAGCCATATTTAGTTGTCCTGTTCATGTTGCGATGATAGACAATAAAAAGCCCACCTGAACCCTAACTCATTGGTATTTATTTAATGTGTGCTAAATGGATATTTGCTGAATGTCACTGTGCAGAATACTGTGTCAAGTGCTTGGACTTGAGAGGAACTCAGGAAATAAGAAAATATGAGAGAAAGTCTCTGTCAGTATAGTGTAAAACTGCTTAAACAGCTTTTACCAGCCAGCCAATTTAGCATTAAAGCGTTTGATTGTCTCTTCCCTTTGAAGTGGGGTAGGTATCTTCCCCATTGATGGGTAACAATGGGAGAGGTCATGTAGTCAGTGACAGAAGCTAGATAGGAATCCAGGTTTTTCCTTTACTAAACCTACTCCTGTTTTGGACTTTCTTCGCCAGCAGAGACTAGCCCTCAGAGGTATTTTAAGGCAGGTCAGTTGGACAGCATATGAATCATACAGCCCAAGAGAGGACATCGCAGTCCCTTCAGAGGTGGGAGCTGTCAGCTTGGCTTGACCATGAGTCAGCATCTGCTTTTGGAGCGCCCTGGAATGCTCCCTGGACCTGGGTTCTTGGAACCTCAGCAGCCATCCCCATCTAACCAGATCACTTAGTCCATACCGTCCATCCATCAGGTGCTTCCAGAACCATGGGACTAAACTCCTGCTGTGAGAAACAGAGCTGACACTGTCTGCTTTGTCCTGCCCCAAGCTGCTGCTGGACAGGCCTGCCGTGATCTGGCCCTGCTGTTCTCCTGCCGCTCTTCTCTTTGCTCTTGATTCTGGCCACGCTCCTGGCTTGGTCCGTCAGGCCCCCTACCCCCGACACCCGGGGCTCTTCACATTTGCTGTTTGCTCGGACTGAAATTCCCCTCTTGTTCATTGCACTCGTGCGTCTAGCATGCGCCTATGCCTATTAGAACGGAAGCCCAGAAAGCCCAGACAGCAGGGCGTGCTGCTTGCTGTTGCCTCCTTTATTTCCTGTTGGGAAGCCTTTGAAGTGTGTTCCTGATGCACGCTGTCTGGTCACCTAGCTCCAGCTCACCATGCCTATAGCCTAGGTCTTCTGCCTGATACTATTTAAAAAAAATTTTTTTTTAAGTACCCGCCAATAGTGTAGGAGGGTTCCCCTTATCCCCATGCCCTCCCCAGCACTTGTTATTTGTAGACTTTTTTATGATGGCCATTTTGATTTACGTTTCTTTGATAATTAGCAATGTTGAACATCTTTTCACGTGCCTGTTGGCTGTTTCTGTATCTTTGGAGAAATATCTGGATAGGTTTTCTACCCATTTTTTTTTTTTTTGTCTCAAACATTTTTGTAATACTTTTATCTTTTTCTTCCTCCCATTTTTTGATTGTCTTTTCATTGATACTATTTCTTCGTTGAGTCTTATTCTCATGAGATCTTGTGATGGAGACAGGTTGTAGAGATGGTGCTGTTGGATTTGCTTAATATCACTAAGATTTTTTAGACATGTGTCTCAATTTTTTAAAGTTTGAGGGTATAATCTGTGTGTGTGTATACGTATATATGTATATGCTTTCTTGTCCAGCAAACTTTTTATCATTAAACTGATTTATCACTAAAGGATTTGATTATGTTGTTATGAAGTATCATGTACCTGTATATGTAAATCATGTCAGTATAATAGAATTCAAAACAAAAGTAGGGATTATGGAATGATAAGAAAGATGAGACATATACTTAAAAATGTGGCTTCTTTAACACTATAAAACCTTTTGGTTCTTACTGAATGTTTGATTTTTAAAAACCTTACTTAAATGTGATGATTCATGATCTTGGTGATATTACTTTTAGTGATGATATAAGGCTGAAGGTTTGCTTCTGTTAATAAGTCTCTCAAATCTTGATTTAATGACTGTATTTGAAAAAGTTATTGCCCTAAATGATCCAGGTACAAGAAACTCATCATTTGTAGTATTTATCTAATTATGAGAGTCCCATCCCCCAATTATAGCTAGGAAATTTTCATCTTCTTTGTTGTCCATCAGCTGTTTTTGCAAACCAAGGTGCTCCATTTGTTTATTTATTTTTTAACTAGTGGGTTCAAAACCCACTGAAAACCCTCATTTGGAATTATTTACAGGTTTTTACAAGTTTCTATTTATGAGTTTTATAGTTTTTGGCAACTAAGTTACCTAACAATGGAAACATTTTCAAAGTATTATTTTTAATATTTAATTTGTTAATTTGATTTGAATACATGTATTCATTTTCTTTCGACAGCAAATCACAAACTTCTTTTTAAAGTGAAATATTTTCAAATGCACTGAAAAATTTACACGAAGATAATAAAGAAAAGACATACTTTCTTTTTTTTATATATATTTATATTTATTTACTTATTTGGCTGCACAGGGTCTTAGTTGTGGCATGTGGGATCTAGTTCCCCAACTGGGGATCAAACCCAGAGCCCCAGCATTGAGAGATCAGAGTCTTAGCCACTGGACCACCAGGGGAGTCCCCAAAGACAGACTTTCTAAAAGACAAAATAAGAGGTATAAAAGTCGTCAGGTGTTAACAGAGCAGACTCATCAGCATTCAGTCAAGTCTAACAGGAGAGTTGACTCAGAAAGCAAAGCATTTACAGGCTCACTATTTAACCTGAGAACTATGAAGAATCATATAAAACGGTGGACTTTCAGGTCTCGTATAAGCAGGACTCTGATTAGGTATGAGGGCATTGCTTCTATTTTTTCTTTCGTCCATGCTGTGTGGCCTGTGGGATCTTAGCTCCCCCGCCAGGGAGTGAACACAGGCCCCCTACAGTGGAAGCACAGAGTCCTCACAGGGACGTCCTGGGGACATTGGTTCCAAAACGAATCATGTATGCTTTGAGAGTTTTGAATGATGATGGAAGAGGATGATAATACTAAAAAAGATCAATTTGCACTGGCACCTGGCTATTAAAAATGATCTTTTCAGAGCATAGGGTTCCTTTTAAAAAAAAAGAAAAATTTTTTAAAATTTATTTATTTGGCTGCCTTGGGTCTTAGTTGCAGCATGCAAGATCTTCTTGCAGTGCGTGGGGGTGCACAGACTGAGGTGTTCAGAGAGAGAGAGAGTGAAGTCGCTCAGTCGTGTCAGACTCTTTGTGACCCCATGGACTGTAGCCCACCAGGCTCCTCTGTCCATGGGATTTTCCAGGCAGGAATACTGGAGTGGGTTGCCATTTCCTTCTCCAGGAGATCTTTCCGGCCCAGGGATCGAAGTTGGGTCTCCCGCATTGCAGGCAGGCTCTTTACCATCTGAGCCACTAGGAGTTGTTCAGAGGCGAATGGAATCTTAGTTTTCTGACTAGAGATCAAACCCAGATTCTTAGTCACTGCACCACCAGGGAAGTGGTTCTTTTATTAATAAAAAGCAGTTATTTTCACATGGATACCCCGTGTGAAACTGCAGGAAAAGTCTCAAGAGTGTCTCTGAACCACTGATAGTTCCTATAGTAACCTTAGTGCCCTACATAGTAACCTTGAGTGCCCCGGGATGTCCAGCAGTGCGCTTTAGTCCCATCCTGTGTGGTCCCACATTCATTTTGGTTGAGTATTCATTTTCACAATAATGGTGACAGGAGATTCTGCCACTTGGCCTTTTGTATGACTTGTGGCACCTTTTTGTAGAGCTTCAGTAAGGTACGACTTTTTGTCTAGTACACACATGGAAGCGTAAGAATATTTGTATGTGTCCTTGAAGTTGGGCTGTGCTTCTTTATTTCTTTAAGCACTTTAATCAGTCTGTAAGTATGCTTTCTGGTCTCATATCTCCCCTCCCTTCCCCGTTTCTTCCCTCCCCTCAGCTGAAGAGTAAATTTGAGAAACCTGGTTGACAGAAGTAGATAGGGTCAGAAGAACTTTTGTTATATCAGGTTCACTTACTATTTTTATTTTTAACTGGAGTATAGTTGCTTTACACTGTTGTGTCAGTTTCTGCTGTGCAACAACATACAGCCCCTATACGTATACATATATGCCCTTCCTCTTGAGCCGCCTCCTTGCTTTCCCCGCAGCGTCCCGGCCTTCTAGGTCCCACAGGACGCAGAGCTGAGCCCCGCACACTGTGCAGCAGCTCCCTGCTCGCTGTGTATGGGCACATGGTCGTGCGTATGTGCCAGGGCTGCTCTCAACTCATCCCACACCCCTGCCCACAAGTCCATTCTCCACATCTGTGACTGCATTCCTGCCCCGGCCACTTAGTGTGTAATCTTTTAAATTGTCGAAATTAGTTTGTAATCTTTTAAATTATCAAAATTATTTAAATTGTCAAAACCTGATATGTCTTTATGAATCAACCAACTCAACACTTAGCTCCCTTTAATTTTGTTGAGAGCAGAAAACTGGAAACCTCCGGGTTGGAAAAGGGTTTGTGGCCCCCTAATTAGGTCATTCAGTTCACAGTGTCAGCACTAGTATTTCGAGTCACCCCTCATGGCCACTGATGCAGGAAACTTGGGCTCCAGTCCAGCTTTGCCAGTTACTTCTTGCCTATGTTCGAGGGTCCTGTCAGGCCGTAGCATTTCACAGTTCTGCACCTTGCCTTGAGTATCCTATAATTGTTTTCTTACCACTGATCACCCAGACGAGGTGCTTCTCGAATCCTCAACTCCGAACCTGCAAAAGCATCTGTAATCTTTCGTTGGGGTTCTGAAAGACTGACTGATGTCTCTCGCCACTTGCCAGCATCCACCTGAAACCAGAGTTTTCCAGGTCAGCAGGTCCTGGGGCCATGTGTGTTTTCCACCTGGACTGGATTTTTCCAGTCCATTGCTCAGTTATCCCTTCTAAAGCTAGTTTTCAGGCCTTAACCCAGTTGCTTTGGCTGTTGCTAGGAGATCCTTGTTCCTGTGCTGGTGACATTGTGCTCCCTCTCCTTGGGCATCTCTTCACTAGGATTGGATGGTAGACGCATTGCTCAACTCAGCATCGTTGTACATGGTAGATGGCTTAGGTGCCTGCTTAAGAAGGAAGGCAGGAAGGAAAGTTGCTCAGTCGTGTCCGACTCTGTCACCTCACGGACTATACAGTCCATGGAATTCTCCAGGCCAGAATACTGGAGTGGGTAGCCTTTCCCTTCTCCAGGGGATCTTCCCAACCCAATGCAGGTCTCCTGCATTGCAGGCGGATTCTTTACCAGCTGAGCCACAAGGGAAGCCCTGTTTAATTTAAAAATATATATATATATATAATCAACCTTAGTACTTTACTGTCAAGTCTTACTAGCAATGCCTCCTAATTTTGTTTAATGAAATGCTTATTGATATAAACCAGATCTTAAACTCAAGAAATGCTAGAACGCTAGATCTTTTAAACCACAGTTATTATCTTAGAGGGAGGTAGATGCATTGTCTTTTGAGAAAAACTATCTTTGCTTTAGGCACCTTGCATCCATCTGAGTGTAGGCCTTTTGTAGCATGGAGTGGAGTTGGTGACGTGCTGGAGCCATAGGATGAGAAAACACTGTAGGTAGCTTTTTAGGTTCTTCTGAATTTAGGGTGGCCTGTAGGCAACATTCTGAAACAGAGATTTGACGTGAAAGTCATGGCCCATAGCCGTATGTGTAATTTTGTGTTATCCCGTTGGGGTTATTAGTGTTCTCTTCATCAACACAGATGATTATATGTATTACTTGAGTTTCTGCTGTGAAACAGCCAGGTTGAGTCCGAGATGTTGCCATTTAAAATGTTTTCTTTTTTTGACAAAAGAAGTGCAGATACTTTGTAAACTGAAACAGTTACGGTCTTTATTATTCTAGTACATTTATGATAGGGCTGATACTAAGCAGTAGTTCTGAGCAGGAACAGAACTGGGAACCCAGGGCAGAGACCCTGGGCCACAGGTTGCCTGCCAGTCTGGGTGGCTCACGAGCTGGCGCCTCTCCTAACAGGGGCTTTGAAACCAGCCTGGCGTTTGTCAGAGCAGCTGTGACGTGATCACCCTTTGCTTCAGTGGAGGTTCTCTGAGGGTCTGTCTCTGTGGTGCGGTGTATTGGTTGTCTGTGGGCACTGTCTCCAGAATTTCTACGAAAGTTGCATTTGGTGAGGAGACTGCTGTTTCAGGTGGGCCGAATCTCCTGGGGATCTGTTGGTTTTTCCATTGAGATAAAACACGTTTTTTAAGACACATTTTTTATTGAAGTATAGTTGATTACAATGTTGTATTTATTTCTGCTGTACAGCAAAATGATTCAGTTATATATACAGATATATCTCGGCTTCCCTGGTGGCTCTGGTAAAGAAGCTGTCTGCCAAGCAGGAGACTCGGGTTCAATCCCTGAGTCAGGAAGATCCTCTGGAGAGCGAAATGGCAACCCACTCTAGTACTTTTGCCTGGAGGATCCTATGGACAGAGGAGCCTGGCAGGCTACAGCCCATGGGGTCGCAGAGAGTCGGACATGACTTCGTGACAACATACAGACACACACACATACATTCCTTTTCATATTCTTTTCCATTATGGTTTATCCCAGAATATTGAATATAGTTCCCTGTGCTATACAGTCAGACCTGTTGTTTATCCATTCTGTTATAATAGTTTGCATCTACTAATCCCAAACTCCCAGTCCATCCTTACCTTCCCACCTCTGCCACCACAATTCCATTATCTATATCTGTAAGTCTGTTTCTGCTTCGTTGATAAATTTGTTTATGTTCTATTTTAGATTCCACATAGAAGCGATATCATGTGATGTTTGTCTCTCTCTTTCTGGTTTATTTCACTTAGTAGGCTATTGTCTAGGTCTGTCCATGTTGCTGCAAGTGGCATTATTCTGCTATGACTGAGTAGTATTCCACTGTGTGTGTATACTTACATACATACACCACACATAGCACATACATCTACTCATCTGTCAGTGGACATTGGGATTGTAAAACATGCCATTTTGACTAGTCACTGGTTTCATTTTCCTCTGCCCGCTCTGTAGAGAAAGTAAGCATTTGAAAGCATAGGGATCGGACTCTTGAGTGATACATCGTAGTTGAATGAGAGGCAGTGAGTACTCTTCTGGAAGGCGATGCAAGGGGAGCCCTCCTTGTCTGCCTCTGGATGATGTAAGCCAGAGGCTGTGCTGGGTTGACCCTTTGGGTTCTGGAGGGACAAGAGCAGGAGACATGCTTGAAGTGGAGAAGTTTGTGTTTTGGACATCTGAGAAAGGCTAAATCCCCAACCTGCCACAAGGCTCCTTTTGCAGGTCTTGATGTGATAGAATCAAAGCTTTGTGATGCCTCTCCTTCCAGCAAGGATTGAAGTAGAACTCCCGTAGGTCCAGATGGCCCCATGGCCTTTGGAGTCAGCATGCTTGTGTTAAGACCCCAGGTCTATCACTATTCACCTGTTTCTTCGGAACCCCTTTCTACGTCTGTGAGAAGGAAATGATGACTAGTTTGGAGAGTTGCTAGAATCCCACGAGAAGGCGCAGAAACATGACAGGAGGTTCGCGGCGGCACCCTTGCCTGCCTGCACTGCGCTCGCGCTCCGCCGCAGCTGTGCTGTCCCGGCAGGCTCTTTGGCCGTCGTGCTGCACCTTCCGACAGCACAGCACCATGACGCCTGAGCCTGGTGCTGTCCGGGCTTGGCGGCATTGACAGCGATGGTGTGTGATTCCACTTGCTCACTGTGATGCTGGTTCCTTGAGGCCACGACCTGTCTTCTTTGCTGATAAGGCCATGACTAGTCAGATATTGGCCTTTCTTTTTCTCATCACCAGCTTGCTAGTAGCTTTAGTGATTCTGTTCTGTAGTTGTTAAGGTGAACCTTTTACTTTCTTTTCTTTTTTTGGTTTGGCCCAAATATGCAGGATTTTAGTTCCCCAACCAGGATGGAGCCTGCACGCTCGGCAGTGGAAGTGAGGAGTCTTAACCACTGGACTGCCAGGGAATTCCTGTGGTGGTCCTTTTTTTGAAGAAGTGAACTTGTTTTATAAAGGGTAGTTAGGGATGGGAGCCGGAGAAGGCAATGGCACCCCACTCCAGTACTCTTGCCATGGGTGGAGGAGCCTGGTAGGCTGCAGTCCAGGGAGTCGCTAAGAGTCAGACGCAACTGAGTGACTTCACTTTCACATTTCATTTTCATGCATTGAAGAAGGAAATGGCAACCCACTCCAGTATTCTTGCCTAGAGAATCCCAGGGATGGGGGAGCCTGGTGGGCGGCCGTCTATGGGGTCGCACAGAGTTGGACACGACTGAAGTGACTTAGCAGCAGCAGCAGGGGTGGGAGGAGGAAGCAATTTTTCAACATTACTTTCTTTGAAAGCCCTTTTAATTAAAAATAGAACACACAGGAATGTGTGTAAATTACAGGTGTGAGGTTCACTGAATTATGACAAAATGACTACACCTGTGTAGGTCCTCATGCCCCTTGTCATTGCGACCCCTCATCCCAGCTGTGTTTTGATTGCCTGTTAGAGGCAAGGCAGTATTTGATAGCTGTAGGGCTGGAATCTAGGAACTTAGCCTCGCGTAGGAGACACACGTATGTAAATACGCCACCGCAGCTTTCAAGACTGTCCTCCCCCAAGAGAAGAGCTCATGTTTCCACTGGTTCATTCCGTAAACATTTATTAACTTTTGACCCAGTGCCAGGTATGCAGTTAAATGCTATGAATTACAGCAGTGATTAGATAAAGCCCTTGGCCTCAGTGGGCTTACGTGTCTAGGTCTTACTCACCAGTGCTGGCCTAGCACCGAAACACGATGCAGTTGTTCAGTAAATGTCTTCTCAACCCCAACTAAAAATACTCCCTGTCCTCTTCTCCGGTGGCATTCACCCTCTTGTAGTCAGCTGTTAGACCTCTGATTTTCTTTTCCCATGTCTTTAAAACTTTTGGTTTTTCTTGAGATATAGTTGATTTACAATATTATATTAGTGTCAGGTATACAACATAGCAATTCAAGTTTTTTGTAGATACTCTCATTTATAGTTACTATAAAATATTGGCTATAATCCCTGTGCTGTACAATATATCCTTGTAGCTTATTTATCTTATACATAGTAGTTGGTACCTCTTAATCCTCTATCCCTGTTTGCCCCTCCTCCCTTACTGGTAACCACTATTTTGTCCTCCATATCTACGAGTCTATTTGTTTGTTGTTGTTGTTATATTCACTCACTTATTTTATTTTTCAGATTCTGCATGTAAGTGGTAACAGAGGATATATGTCTTTTTCTGTCGGATTTATTTCACTCAGCTTGATACCTCAGTCCATCCAAGACCTGACCTCTAGATTCGAGGATCCTGAAATGTAGGTTATCCATTCTAGCCTCTTGCACAGAAAGGACTTAGTCTGATTATTGAAGGTGTGACAAGTGCCAAGTAAATAGTACAGTCAGTAAGTACCGTTAGAGGTTCCGAGGAGCTGGAGTGTTGATGGCTGTGGTAAAGCTTTTCTTGCTAAAGTCGCCAGTAGTCACTTAGTCGCTAAGTCCGTTAAAGCTATTGATTCCTTAGTTTACTTTTCTGTGACGTTTGAGACTGACCATTTTCTCTGGGAAGTCTTTTGATTTCACCTCTCTAGGCTAGCTTGTTTTCTCCTGTGTCACTGTTCTTCCTCAGTCACCTCTGAGGGTTTTTTCTGCCTGTGAGTGTGTTATGCCTTAGAACCCCCTCTCGGCTCACTGGTTTTCACCCTCTGCATATTCTGTATCCTCCATTTGTTGGTGATTCCCAAGTGATTTCTTGCCCCGAGCCTGTTCCTGGGTTCCTTTCCCACTTATGCAGCTGTCTCCTGGGCATTGCCCACTGATGGTCCTGAACTAAATTTATTCAGAACTAGACCCCAGTACCTAACCTCATCTGCTTCCAGTCACAGGTGCTGCACTACAAGTATTTTCTCTCCAAATGCAAGGGGCAGCAACCCTGTGTCCTCTCTCTCACTCTCCAGCCTCCTCCATCCCCTTACATCCGTCCAGACTCCCAGGGTCCCAGCAGTTCTACTTGGTGAATTTCTCTTGGATTTACCCCACTCCCCTCCTTCCCTGCAGGCTTCTCTGGTAGCTCGGGTGGTAAAGAATCTGCTTGTAATGCGGGAGACCTGGGTTTGATCCCTGGGTTGGGAAGATCTCATGGAGGAGGGTATGGCAACCCACTTCAGTATTCTTGCCTGGAGAACCCCCACAGACAGAGAAGCTTGGTAGGCTACAGTCCATGGGGTCACAACGAATCAGACACAACTGAGCGACTAAGTACAGCATAGCTCCTCGCCTGCATCTGTTGTTTCTTGCTTGGATAACTCTCCAGTGGCAGATGTCCCAGCAGCCAATCTGGGACTTCTTTCAAAACATTCTCCACATTTTTGCTGGAGGGGTCATTCCTCAGTGCAGTTCAGTCGCTCAGTCTTGTCCAACCCTTTGTGACCCCACGGACTGCAGCACACCAGGCTTCCCTTTCCATCGTCAACTCCTGGAGCTTGCTCAAACTCATACCCATTGAGTTGGTGATGCCATCTGACCATCTCATCCTCTGTCGTCCCCGTCTCCTCCTGCCCTCGGTCTTTCCCAGCATCAGGGTCTTTTCCAAGGAATCAGTTCTTTGCATCAGGTGGCCAAAGTATTGGACCTTCAGCTTCAGGATCAGTCCTTCCAATGAATATTCAGGACTGATTTCCTTTAGGATTGACTTATTTGATCTCCTTGAAGTCCAAGGGACTCTCAAGAGTCTTCTCCAACACCACAGTTCAAAAGCATCAGTTCTTCGGCACTCAGCTTTCCTTATGGTCCAACTCTCACATCCATATGTGACCACTGGAAAAACCATAGCTTTGACTAGACGGACCTTTGAGGGCAAAGTAATGTCTCTGCTTTTGAATATGCTCTCTAGGTTTGTCATAGCTTTTCTTCCAAGGTGCAAGTGTCTTTTAATCTCATGGCTGCAGTTACCATCTGCAGTGATTTTGGAGCCCAGAAAAAGTCTTTCCCTATTTCCATTGTTTCCCCATCTGTTTGCCATGAAGTGATGGGACCAGATGCCATGATCTCTATTTTCTGAATGTTTAGTTTTAAGTCAGCTTTTTCATTCTCCTCTTTCACTTTTATCAAGAAGCTCTTTAGTTATTCATTGCTTTCTGCCATAAGGGTGCTGTCATCTGTATTTCTGAGGTTGCTGATATTTCTCCTGTCACTCTTCCAGCTTGTGCTTCCTCCAGCCTGGCATTTTGCATGTTGTACAACATGCATTTTGCATGTTGACATTGCCTTTCTTTGACATTGGAATGAAAACTGACCTTTTCCAGTTTCCAGGAGGGGGTCATGCTTGTCATGCCCCCACAATTCTTGGTGTGCGGCTCTTCTTTGCCTTCTTTGCCTTCAGTCTTGCTGACAGGATTGCCTCCCTCCTAAGCTTATGGCTTAGTCTCTCCAGGCTTACTTTGTGTCTCCCCATAGACCAGGCCTGTCCTTTCCTACCCAGTCATCAGCTTCCAGTTCCCAGATCCCAGAGAGCTCACCTCCATATTTCTGGATGTGCGGCTGCTTCTGTTGTCCCCTCCACTTTTGTCTGTTCTCTTCAAAAGGAGGTGTTCTCTGTCTGCTGGGCTCCGAATCGAGGTTCCTATCCTGCGTTCTCCTCCCTCTGGCATGGTGTTCGCGGTCCCCCATCCTGTGGAAACCCTGTAATCAAGTCCCACTGGCCTTCAGTGTCAAGTTCTCTGGGGTTCCTGGTCCCTTTGCCGGAACCCCAGGCTCAGAACCTTCACAACAACAGGAGAACGTCTTAGGTATTATTGTTCTCCAGTTTGTGGGTCACCTACCTGATGGGTACGGCATTTGATTTTATCGTGATTGTCTTTGGACGTGGGTATCTTTTTTGGTGGGTCCCAGCATCCTCCTGCTGATGGTGGTTCAGCAGCTAGTTGCAGTTTTGGTACTCTCAAAGAAGATGAGCACGTGTCCTTCTGCTCCGTCCCCTTGGACCACCAGCCACCAGCACACTGAGCAATGTCTTTCCTCTGTTTACCTCTCTGTGCCTAGGAGATCACAGGTACTCAAAATACTTGAGTGAATATAATGAGTTTTTTTCTTTCCCCCTTTTTGGCCATGAGTAGAACATTAAGTTATTGTATGGATTTATCTGGGTAACTTTTTTTTTTCATTCTAACATCAGAATTTGAGGTCTGAAAAGTTAATCTTGCCTATATATATAATTCTTGGTTGATCTTCATGGTGCTTGTTCTCTGCAGAGCTGAATGTTAGGCTAATGTTGGTAGGACCTGTACCAGCAGGAGCCGTGCTTGTGGACGTTGCATCTGGCTGACCCCCTGCTCTGCCTGGGACATGAGTGTTGAGCTGTGTGGAGGGAGAAGAGCACGCACTGGGACGGCAGATGAACTGTGCTTTGAGGTTTTGGGACATAGGACTAGTGTGCAAAACTGATTTCATGCATCTAAGAGCTACTAGTGCATGTCAGAAGTTACTATACATGGCTGTGGAAAAGAAAGTCAGCTTTAAATGAACTCTGTATTTATAGGAAAAATCCATTACTTTTCTCTGTGCTCTTAGGTAGATATTTCAGTTTCAAATTGTTGGGCTCAAATATTTTGAGGGTGGCACAGTCTTATAATTTGTTAGAAAGAACAAACTTTTATCTTTTGCCGCTTCTTTTTTTCTTAATCAGAAGTAACACAGGCTCTTGTAAGACATTGACGTGACATGTGGGAGTGCCTGCAGCCACTCTGTTCTACTAGCTTATTGTATTTTCCTTCTGTCACTTAATACTATCTGAAATTATTTGTATGTGTGTTTCTTATCTATTTCTTTTCAAAACACTTTTACAAATAATAGGGAATATTTTTCTGAGCACTGACTATGTGTGTTCCAAGTATCATATATGTATTAACTCCTTTAATCCTTTTAAGAGCCCTGAAAGGTAAGTTACTGTAATTATCCCTGATTTCCAGGTGAGGAGCTTATAGTACAGAGTAGTTAAGTAAGTCTTAAGTGCATAAACAGTATATGGTGGGAATGACATTTAAATCCAAGCAGTGTCTGGTGGCTCAGTGGTAAAGAATCCACCTGCCAATGCAGGAGATGTAAGAGATGAGGGTTTGATCCCTGGGTTGGGAAGATTCCTACTAGAGTTGGAAATGGCAACCCACTCTAGTATTCTTGCCTGGAAAACTCCATAGACAGAGGAGCCTGGTGGGCTACAGTTATGGGGTTGCAAAGAGTCAGACATGACTGAGCCATGTGCACGTGTGCACACATGCACCCTGACTCCAGTGTCTCTGTCTCTCACACACACACATACACACACCCCTGACTCCAGCGTCTCTCTCTCTCTCTCACACACATATACACACACCCTGACTCCAGTGTCTCTCTCTCTCTCACACACACACAGATATACACACACCCCTGACTCCAGTGTGTCTCTCACACACACACAGATATACACACACCCCTGACTCCAGTGTCTGTCTCTCTCTCTCACACACAGATATACACACACCCCTGACTCCAGTGTCTCTCTCTCTCTGTCTCACACACACACATACACACACACACATATACACACACCCTGACTGCAGTGTCTCTCTCTCTCTCTCTCTCACACACACACACATGCACACACCCCTGACTCCAGTGTCCTAAACCCTACTCTGCTCTGCTGAGTCTCAGTGTAAGCTCTGTAGGACAGGCGGCTTGCTTCTTGCAGCTCCCAGCATGATGCTTTGCACTGGTGCATGGAATGAACATGAAATATACCAAACAAAAAGTAAGAATGAAGTATTTTTTCAACACCCTTCTACAGTGCAATTTGATTGTTTTCCTCAAAAAGCTTTTTCTTTTCAATTATGAGCATACACTTATTCATAGATAAAGTCCTTTTACATAAACATTACCGTCTTGGGAAACATTTCTATTCCTCCATGACCACTTGGGGACTCTGTCTCTCGATGTGACATTGTCGTAGCTATGCAAGAATGGACAGGACTGATATTCTTTTATGTTACCTAAATGTTAGTCTCCTTGAGATGTGGGGGACAGTTTAGCTTCATCAGCAATATCCTGGGGAGAGGAGTGCTGCTCCAGATGGCTGCTGCCACCTATTTTCTGTCGATTCTTACTGGCAGTTGTCATTCCTGTAGAGAAAATTAATGGTGCTAAATTCTGAGGGCATACCTACTTGGAAGGGGCTTCCCAGGTGGCGCTAGTGGTAAAGAACCCCCTGCCAATGCAGGAGACATAAGAGATGCAGGTTTGATACCTGGGTTAGGAAGACCCCTGGAGAAGGGCACAGCAACCCACTCTAGTACTCTTGCCTGGAAAACCCCATGGACAGAGGAGCCTGGTGGGCTAGAGTCCATGGGGTCAAGAGTCAGGCACGACTGAAACAACTTAGCATGCATACGTACTTGGAGGTTTGAGTGTGTCGGTTACTGACTCTGATCTTTTCCCATTTCCTATAGTTGTGCTGATGAGAAAAAAAGACTGCTTAAAATTTTCTTTGTGGAACTTCCCTAGTGGTCCAGTGGCTGAGACTCCACACTCCCAATGCAGGGGGCCAGTGTTGGATTCCTGCTCAGGGAACTAGATCCCGCATGCCACAACTGAGAGCCTGCCTGCTGCCACCAAGAGTGAAGATCTTGCATGCTGCAACTAAGACCCAGAACAGCCAAACACATTTTTAAAAAATTAAAGTTATTTTTTCTTTGTGTAATAACATGTTATAATAATGTTTGAGAAGTCATTATCATCTTTCCTTCTGTTCCCCTCCAGTGGGAGCAGAGGGTCTCCCTGTGGGATAGGGACTCTTAGGTTAGCATGGGGTCAGCTGCCAGAAGACCATCAATTTTTTAAACTATGTAGCATCTTGTTAAGTGTGCATATTTTGCTGGAGGAGCTTTCTATCCCAGAATCAAGTGTGAGGACACAAAAAGCCCTTTTTGATATAGATATTAACACACTCTCATTCTCTGGCTACAGGGATCCTGGAGGCTGACTTCATTTAGAGATTAGAAGTATATTTCCTAGTCTGAGAAAATGAGGTGTGTGTGAGTAAAACTTCAGAGAGGGTCGTTTGGACTTTTCCTCATTAGGGCACAGAGGTTCTCACTGATTGAGGGAACATGTGGACTCAGCCTGTGTACAGGGGGCACCTGTTCAGATTAAATAACCACTTTGTTCTGATAGCAGTGTCATGCCTGCTTTTCTCCCCATCAGAGCCTTCTATCATATAGACTGGAGATAGCACACACCCTCATATTTAACTGGCTATTTTTATTTCCATATGCTGCTGCTTGTGTGCAGGTATCTGATTGAAAATTTAACCTGTATAATACTGTGGTAAGAGTTTAAAAATGTGTTTGCTATATAAGACAAATAGTCCTGCCTTAGCTCTGCTCCTACCTAGTGCAGGGGTCTTGGGCAAAGCTGCTTGCTGTGCCTCATTTTCCTCATCTGTAAAATGGGCACCAAAATAGTACCTCTCAAAAGAGGTGAAATAACACATACAGTAATAATACAGAGAAAGCCACTGAAATGTTACCTGGTATATAGTTAATAGCCAATAAATGTTAGCTCTTAGAAAGGTGAGGGTGATGACGACAATGAGGATAACTACCCCTTCAGCAAAGCTTATAACCCCAAATAAGTCCTTCCTCCACTCCATCCCATCTCCCCAGAGACAGGCACTTCCAATTCCTTCGATTATTTTGCTGTTTCAAAAAATCACGTTTTCACTGATATTTTCTGCTTTTCTCCCCTCTCAATATTAAGCATGCTTTATTGACTTCCTCTTGTAGATGGTGAGGTTTTCGCTAACACTTAAACTTTCCCTATGTCTCTTCTAATATAGTTAAGTGTATCATTTTGGTTAGAGCGACATTTAGAGTATTATGATGATCATATAGACTTTGTTCATACTGAGTTGTGGGATTGTGTTTGAGAGTATTGGGTGTTACCAGATTTTTCGAGTGCTATGCTGAGTTGTTTGCTATGACCAGTGCATTCTCTTGGCAAAACTCTATTAGCCTTTGCCCTGCTTCATTCCAAATTCCAAGGCCAAACTTGTCTGTTACTCCAGGTGTTTCTTGACTTCCTACTTTTGCATTCCAGTCCCCTATAATGAAAAGGACATCTTTTTTGGGTGTTAGTTCTAAAAAGTCTTGTAGGTCTTCATAGAACTGTTCAACTTCAGCTTCTTCGGTGTTACTGGTTGGGGCATAGGTTTGGATTACTGTGATGTTGAACAGTTTGCATTGGAAATGAACAGAGATCATTCTGTCGGTTTTGAGATTGCATCCAAGTACTGCATTTCGGACTCTTTTGTTGACCATGATGGCTACTCCATTATATCTCCTACGGCGGGATTCCTGCCCCCCGTAGGAGATATAATGGTCATCTGAATTAAGTTCACCCATTCCAGTCCATTTTAATGTTCGCTGATTATCTCCTGTTTGACCACTTCCAATTTGCCTTGATTCATGGACCTGACATTCCAGATTCCTATGACATATTGCTCTTTACAGCATCTTGCTTCTATCACCAGTCCCATCCACAACTAGGTATTGTTTTTGCTTTGGCTCCATCCCTTCCTTCTTTCTGGAGTTATTTCTCCACTGATCTCCAGTAGCATTTTGGGCACCTACTGACCTGGGGAGTTCCTCTTTCAGTATCCTATCATTTTGCCTTTTCATACTGTTCATGGGGTTCTCAAGGCAAGAATACTAAAGTGGTTTGCCATTCCCTTCTCCAGTGGCCCAAATTCTGTCAGGCCTCTCCACCATGACCTGCCCGTCTTGGGTGGCCCCACGGGCATGACTTAGTTTCATTGAGTTAGACAAGGCTGTGGTCCTAGTGTGATTAGATTGACTAGTTTTCTGTGATTATGGTTTCATTGTGTCTGTCCTCTGATGCCCTCTTGCAACACCTACCATCTTACTTGGGTTTCCCTTATCTTGGACGAGGGGTATCTCCTCACCGCCACCCCTCCTGACCTTGAACGTGGAATAGCTCCTCTAGGCCCTCCTGCGCCCATGCAGCCACCGCTCTTTGGACGTGGGGTTGCTCGTCCCGGCTGCCGCCCCTGACCAACACCCTCTTCCAACAACACAAGAGAAGACTCTACACATGGACATCACCAGATGGTCAACACCGAAATCGGATTGATTACATTCTTTGCAGCCAAAGATGGAGAAGCTCTATACAGTCAACAAAAACAAGACCAGGAGCTGACTATGGCTCAGATCATGATCTCCTTATTGCCAAATTCAGACTTAAATTGAAGAAAGTAGGGAAAACCACTAGACCATTGAGGTATGACCTAAATCAAATCCCTTATGATTATACAGTGGAAGTGAGAAATAGATTTAAGGGCCTAGATCTGATAGAGTGCCTGATGAACTATGGACAGAGGTTCGTGACATTGTACAGTAGACAGGGATCAAGTCCATCCTCATGGAAAAGAAATGCAAAAAAGCAAAATGGCTGTCTGGGGAGGCCTTACAAATAGCTGTGAAAATAAGAGAAGTGAAAAGCAAAGGAGAAAAGGAAAGATGTAAGCATCTGAATGCAGAGTTCCAAAGAATAGCCAGAAGAGATAAGAAAGCCTTCCTCAGTGATCAAGGCAAAGAAATAAACAACAGAATGGGAAAGACTAGAGATCTCTTCAAGAAAATTGGAGATACCAAGGGAACATTTCATGCAAAGATGGGCTCGATAAAGGACAGAAATGGTATGGACCTAACAGAAGCAGAGATAGTAAGAAGAGATGGCAAGAATACACATAAAAACTGTACAAAAAGGATCTTCATGACCCAGATAATCATGATGGTGTGAGCACGCATCTAGAGCCAGACATCCTGGAATGTGAAGTCAAGTGGGCCTTAGAAAGCATCAGTATGAACAAAGCTAGTGGAGGTGATGGAATTCCAGTTGAGCTGTTTCAAATCCTGAAAGATGATGCTGTGAAAGTGCTGCACTCAAAATGCCAGCAAAGTTGGAAAACTCAGCAGTGGCCACAGGACTGGAAAAGGTCAGTTTTCATTNTGGGAAAATAGTGGAAACAGTGTCAGGCTTTATTTTTTGGGTCTCCAAAATCACTGCAGATGGTGACTGCAGCCATGAAATTAAAAGACGCTTACTCCTTGGAAGAAAAGTTATGAGCAACCTAGATAGTATATTCAGAAGCAGAGACATTACTTTGCCGACTAAGGTCCGTCTAGTCAAGGCTATGGTTTTTCCAGTGGTCATGTATGGATGTGAGAGTTGGACTGTGAAGAAGGCTGAGCGCCAAAGAATTGATGCTTTTGAACTGTGGTGTTGGAGAAGACTCCTGGAGTCCCTTGGACTGCAAGGAGATCCAACCAGTCCATTCTGAAGGAGATCAGCCCTAGGATTTCTTTGGAAGGAATGATGCTAAAGGTGAAACTCCAGTACTTTGGCCACCTCGTGCAAAGAGTTGACTCATTGGAAAAGACTCTGATGCTGGGAGGGATTGGGGAAAGGAGGAGAAGGGGACGACCGAGGATGAGATGGCTGGATGGCATCACCGACTCGACGGACGTGAGTTTGAGTGAACTCAGGGAGTTGGTGATGGACAAGGAAGCCTGGTGTGCTGCAATTCATGGGGTCGCAAAGATTGGACACGACTGAGCGACTAAACTGAACTGAACTGATTCTGAGGTGAAAAAAAATGAGTTGGTTATTGTCAGTTGCCCTTGCTTATGAAGTTAAAGGTTGTCATACGGTTGCTGGCTGTTTAGAATTATTTTGTGACTTGCTTATTTTTCTCCTCAGCTGTTTAGTTTTACCTCATTTGTTTGTATTACCATACTGGAATCTGAGAAAGAGTTGGTAGAGGTTAAACTTTTAGAAGAAATGTTGGGCTTTAGATAGCCTGGGAACTTGGAGCACACATGGATTTCTGTGGGTCTGTCAGCTCTTGTTACTAGCTGCCTTAGCCTTAGGCTTCAGAAAATACAGTGGGCCTGCCTGTATTATACAAGTTGGGACTTGTACAATCTAAGTTGGGACTGCCTAGATGGATGTAGAATGAAATGAGCCCAGTGTGGGAACAGACAGACAAGTAACAGGATTATGGAAACAAAATACGAATGACAGTGGGGAAAAGCTGAGTCTCCAAAGTGTGCTCAATAGAATGGCTAGGCAGATTCTCATAGATGGAATGTCCATGTTGATTTACTTGGTACAGTTTGCCCAGCGTGGGGGCAGGGGCGGAGTATAAGGACAAAGCTGGAGTTGTGGTCTTGTGGATCTCAAGTGTTTACCAGCGAACCAGACAGAGGAGGTCAGGCAGTGTGGTGCCTCTGCTCTGAGAATCCCAGCTGCAGACAAAACATTCTCTTTGTACAGCACCGTGTATAGCACATGGTGAAACTGTGGGTTCTGGATCTAGGAAAGGAGTGGGGGAAAACCGCAACCAAAGCAGAAGTTTTCTCTGGAGTTGCAGTTAATGAAGTAGTCTAAAGGGATCCTGGCCTCTGAGATGTGGAGGGGAAGGGGCAGGGCCATGGGGGTGTTAAGGTGGAGAGAGGAGGAAGCCAGGGTCTTACTAATTACTGTTTTATATAGAATGGTCAGATCCAGCGTTGAGAGAGAAACATTTGAGAGAGATTCATTTCTGCCTGTCTCATCTTTAGCTCTAACCTTTTTGTGTTGGAGGTTAGTGACCAGTTTTGTTGGGTGATTGTAGTGAGGGTTTGTAAACACAGGAAAAGCTGGTTTTAGCTGGAAAAGCATGTCTCTTGGAGTGAGTATCAGAGGGCTACACAGTAGGTGTGGGGTCACAGTAGTTCTTGCCCTTCTTTTTGGGGTGATGCCTTCCTCCACATTTTTCATCCAGCCTTTACCAGGTTTTTCTGAATAGTTACTAGTAAATCATAAGGGTCTGTAACTTGGTTGGTCATTTTTTATATCGTGATGCTGGTGGTGATTTAGTTGTTAAGTTGCATCTGAGTCCTGGTGATTCCATGGAATATAACCCACCACACTTCTCTGTCCATGGGATTTCCCAGGCAAGAATACTGGAGTGGATTACTGTTTCCTTCCCCAGGGGATCTTCCCAACCCAAGGACTGAATCTCAATCTGCATTGCAGGCAGATTTTTTTTTAACAGTTGAGCCACCAGGGAAGCCCTCTTCCATATCAAATAGGTATAATTACGAACACTCATTATTCAGAGAGATGGACTGGATTAACAGGTGAGAGGTGTGACTGCCATGACCCAGAAACAGTATGGAAAGCCAGGAAAAGAATCTGAGATTGCTCCATGTCCCCAAACAGACACTTTCCTTCCTTAGGAATTTAGCCCTGAAAGTCCCTTCCAGGTCATGTCGTACCAAGTTGTTGGGAAGGTAAACCCAAGATTCTGTCCCTCTGTGATGTGTCTCACGTTTGGAGCGGACCCAGCACACTGTATCTCTGAGATTAGGTCATCCTGCCAGCCCCTTGGGGAAGCATTGTGAGGATGGTTCTCTCTGGTTTATTTTTTGTCTCCTGGCTTCATAAGCACGAAGATTCTCAGGCTCTTTCCTTTGTCTTACTTTCCTTTTGAATGTTTGTATGGAAGCTTTTGTTTTGTGCCGCTGGTTTTTGTTTTCCTGGATCTGAGTGTGGTTTTTAGGGAAAACTTCAGTGCCCAAACTGGATACCTGGCACAGTCTGGCTTAAGTGGGACATTCTGAAGCCTCCTCTTAGAGGGTGATGAGAATCAAACGCAAGCCGGTACAGCGCTTGTGGTTTTGAGTCAGACATCTCTCAAATAGCGAAGCGAGGTCTCCCACTTGAAGACTCTGGTTCCCCAGGCTGTGCCCCTCCCGGGGCCCTGGTGCTAGTCTCTTTTCTCTCAGTTGCCCCTTCCGTTGTGTGAGTTACACGTCACGTGAATATCTTCCAGTCCCGAGTCTGGGAGCCCCAGGGGCCGCCAGAGAACTGACTGGTGGTGTGAGGCCCTGTGGCCCTTGCAGCTGGTGTAGCTGTGTGTGCCCTCCCCCAGGCCCCACCCCGCCTCTTAAACTGTACATTGCTAACTCAGCCTCCTTTCCTTTTTTAAGATGTGTTTTTTGAATCTTTATAGATTAAAAAAAAAAAAGAAACCTGCTTTATGCTCTGTTGATGTTCTGATTATTGTTCAGCTCTTCACCCTGAAGCAGCTCCCTGCATCCATAGCTCTTAATTCACCATATTTTTTTTTCTGTTTTTTGGCTGTGCCATATCTTTTTGAGTCTATAAATAATACCTTACTTGCTTTATTTTAGCCCCCAAATTGTTTTCTTTATACTTCTGTTTTTCCTACAGATTCTTAGCACTTATTGGAGCCTCCTGTAGAGGGACATAGTTGAAAAGATTTTAACTGGGTTTGAAAAGTAATTAATAGTTTGCTAGGTCTTTATCTCTGGAATGATGTAGGGTCTAGCTAGCTCTCTTCAGGACCTCTTTCCACGAATCGTGGGCCTCAGTGTGTAAAGGTGAGCTCCAGTGAGTCAGGCTTTCTGAACTCATTCCACAGATGCCTGTTTCTAGTCCCTCTGAATCTCCATTTACTTGGCAGCAAAGATGAACTCCCAAAGGCACTTACATACAGCAGCAGGTCATACTTCCTGCATCTTGTTTCAGAACAGCTCACAGTTGAATGAATGCCTCTCAGTCGGTGCAGAATCCGCTGTGGTGGGAAGTAAAACTGTGCTCACATATGGGTTCAGTCACTTCCCAGTCTTTGCATTTTCTGTCACAAGCGCCTTCTGTGCTAACTGGGGCCCACGTGACCTCTGTCAGTGGAATTGCATACCCCAGGATTTCTGAAGATGTCTGAACACCTGCGGGGTGGTAGAACATGTGCTGTTTGAGACTCGCTTTGGGTGATGTGCTGGGGTCTGAGACTGGTGTGTGGAGGCAGGGACCGCCCCCGCCCCCGCCCCATAATGTAGAACATGGAATGTGGTGAGAGCCGAGTGGGGCAGCGAGGGTGGGAGAGGGCGTTGTGCAGCCTCCCAGAGGCAGCCTGGTTGGGAGAGGCTTGGAACTTTGCTTCCTGGGAAGATCCACAGAGCAGAGAGGTCAAAATGCTCTGAATCTGCACTCAGCTCAGCCTCTGGTATGCTGTGGTGCACGTTGACCGAATGCCCAGATGTTTGTTTGGTCATCTCTATAAAGTGGAAAGGAATGTATTCTGTAGCACCCAGGAGTCAATGAAAATAAAATGTGAAATATGAAAATGTTTTTAAACCCTAAAGAACTCTCCATGATAAAGCGATAGGTGTTTTTTTACTGTAGAGGGTATTATATATCTGCGTGCACGGTAAGTCAATTCAGTTGTGTCCTTCTCTTTGTGACTCTATGGACTGTAGCCTGCCAGGCTCCTGATCCATGGCAAGAGTACTGGAGTGGGTTGCCATGCCGTCCTCCAGGGGATCTTCTTGACCCAGGGACCGAACCGGTGTCTCATGTCTCCTGCCTTGGCAGGCGGGTTTTTTTTCTCCCACCGCTAGCGCCACCTGGGAAGCCCCATTATGTGTTCTAAACAGTGTGTTAAATTGTCTATAAAATAGGTACCCTGTCCTGCTTACAACAGATGATAAAACTAAGGCTCAGAAGCGTGCTCAGCTAGTAAATGGCACAGCTACACTTGAATCTTGCCTTTGAAACCTGGTTTCTACTAAGCTAATCAGGGTCCATAGGAGGAGTAGGCACCGTATAGCGCTAGGTGCCATCCGATACTCTATTTCAGCCAACAATGTGTTGTGCCCCTAATACCTGGCATTTTAGGTGTTAGGTGAGTTTTGTTTGTTGTCTTTTTTCAATTTTTTTCCCCTGTGTAACTTGTAATGATCTTTAAAGGCATTGAGTTTAAAAAAACTTTTCTTCATTTTAACCATTCCACTCTTGGTTTAATTGCCCAGGTGGTGATTTAACTTAACCTTCCTAAGTTTTCAGCTTTGGGCTCACCTAGGGATTTGTTTTTTTAGTTAAAGGATTATTGCTCTATAGACTTTTCTTTTCTGTCAGCTATCAACATGAATCAGCTATAGGTTTACAGAGCAGGGGGCAAGCTATGATACTGAGTGCCACCTGAGTCACCGGTTTATTCAGCCATTTGAGAGCCTATTGAGTCCCTTGTATCTGGCCAACAAAGATGAGTAAGGGAACAGGAGAAGACAGATAAAATGCAAGTGACGGCAGGCAGTGCAGTTTGGTAAGTGACCTGGTGTGGAGTGCAGAGTACGTTGGAAACACCCACAGGGAGACGTCAGTGCAGGGCTGGGGAGTTGGAGAAGGCAGGGACGATGGCTGAGCTGAAGTAGGAAAGACGAGCAAGAGTTTGCCAGATTGGAACGGTGGGGGGACACCTGCAGGGTGGTGTTCCAGACAGAACTGGAGGCCTGGGAACAGCAGTGTGTGCTCATGCCGGTACGTGGCAGGAGCGAGAGGCAGGAGCAGCCGGTCAGTGCCAGCTTGGCAGCTCTGTGTGCCAAGCGGAGGCGTTTGAGCGATGTCCCATTGCCAGTGTGCCCCACATGTCCTTTACCTGCTGCTCTGGCTGTTGTCTGACTGTCCTTCTGTCTCCCTTTCCTTTCTCCTTATGTAATCCCCCTCCCCCAGCCCTTTTCTTGGACTGTCAATGTCAGTCTCCCACATTAAGGGTTACACCAGGGCTTCTCTGGTGACTCAGATGTAAAGAATCCCCCCGCAATCCAGGAGACCCAGGTTTGATCTGTGAGTCGGGAATATCCCCTGTTGAACGGAAAGGCAACCCACTCCAGTACTCTTGCCTGGAGAATTCCATGGACAGAGGAGCCTGGCGGGCTACAGTCCATGGGGTTGCGAAGAGTCAGACACGACTGAGTGACTAACACACTGGACACCCTCTTAACAGGCCAGCTCTGTTCCTGTGTGTGTCCCATGGGGGTTGGGGAGAGCGGTACAGGGGGAGGATCTTGGCCTCTAGAATCAGCACTCTGAGAAAGTGAGGAAGGTGAATGGTCGGAGGACTGGAGAAGGTTTGTTTTCTAGACCGTCCCAAAAAAATCTTAGGGTAGGCACGCGAGGTGTGTGCCTGAGGCTGGTGTGGGGGCCGCCACCAGCATTGTGGAGCTTTCCAGGCAGCATGCAGGGTGCCCCTAAGGATGAAAGCTGCCTGTTTGTTCACTTTTATCCTGAGATGGGAGGCTCTGGTCATCTGTTTTAGGGGAGGGAGTGGAGACTCAGCCAATACAGGGTGGACCCAGGGCTTCGCTCGTGGGTCTGTACAGCTCTCCCACATGCCCTGTGCCTGCCGCAGCTGCCGGCAGGCCTGGCAATGCGGCCCTGGGTGTCGTGCAGAAGGCAGCTGCCATTCCTCAGTCTGCCCCCTTGGCGGCCTTGCCTACGTTAGCTGGTTTTTGCTGCCAGATGAACAAGCCAGCAGCAGCTGCTCTGATAGGCCTGGGAACTTGTCCCTGGAGGGAAAGGCCGCATCCAGGAAGGTTACACCAGGCCTCAAAGCAGAAGTATCTGGACGCATCACAGAATCTGCTGAACTAGCAGTGTCCGTTGCAAATCCCGTTCTACAAGTTTATAGTGATGTTGGTGCTAACTCCCTGCCATTTGGTTTGAAGACTGAGAAAGAGAAGGCAGTTCACTGGGTCGTGACATTTATGACACAGTGATTGGAGGACTGTAATAAAATCTATATAAATTTCTATCTACAAACCTCCCCTTGCATTTCAGACCCAAATTGCACCTGTTAGCAGGATCAACTGGAGTGAAGGAGAAAGTCCTTTCCAAACTCAAAGCTGGGTGGAAGGTCCCTCACCCTCTCTTGTGAACACTCTGCCTTCCCTGCTCACCTTGCCTTGCCTTTGACAGTAGCTCCCCCAGCCCCCCACCCCACCCCCCCAGCCTCCATGTAGGTTGCTGTGTGGGGCCAGGGCTGTCTGGATTCATCACTCCCAGGTTTGGGTCAGCTCATGTCACCATCACATCGCAGTAGGAAAACCTCGCCAGAACCACGGGAGCACTGGACTTTCCTCTGAAGCCTTCTGTACCTAAACTCCAGGTTTGCCTGCGGTGCTCGCAGGATTGAGGTGTTTGCCCGGGGCCACTGCTGTGTTAACCACCTGCCTTTCAGGATCCACTTCTGAGGCGTTCTTTCCCGCACCTTTGTCCCCCTCCTTCCTGAAGTTGTTAAGGCTGTCACACCACCGCCACTGAGCTGTCTTTTGCTCTGTTAAAGGCTTCTCAGTGTTATTAAAAGGAGGACTATGACCAGAGGTGTCTAGCTCACCTCCTTACAGTTACACATGATGTTTATGTAAATTCTTAATCTTATCTAAAATCGAACCTTATCCAATATCCCTTGTTAATATCCTTGGGATTGTGATGATAAGCTCTACATGGTTTTCCATAAATGTCCCATACTTGACCAGGCAGAGTAAGTGCTTAAAACTCCTTTTGTTTAAAAAAAAAAAAGAAAGGAACTTGTCAAGTATAGTTTGTGTCTTATCAACAGTGAAATGAATTAGCTCTGGTTTATTGAATGCTTATACATTCCTATAAGATAGGTGTCTCCTACCTGGCCATCTTGTGGATGAAGAAACTGAGGCTAAAGAAAGTGAACGCTTTTGCTCAAGGTAAGCCATCCACATCCAGATTCAAACTCAGGTCTGTAAGCAAGCCTGTTTTGTCCTCACTGTGCTCTTCTGCCTCCAAGGACATACATCCCAATTTCCTGAAGCTACTTTTAAATTTCAGTAAATTATGTTATTCTTTAATGGTTCCCCCTTGAAAGCTCTTGCTTATAGAAGAGAAAGCCGTAAAGTCCTCTTGTCAGCCTCAGTAGAAATCCTTACTAGATGCTGGGGTGTGTGCTATTCTTGGTCCCTTTATTCATACACGTAGTCTCACTCTGTCTTCCCTTCCTACTGGGTGATCTCGGACGGTATAATCCTCAGACGTTTGTCCTGTCCCCTGTCTCTCTAGTGTCTCTTCTTGCTGCTTTACTAATACTCGGGGAAGCTCTCGGTTGCCCGTGCTAAGGCAGCCAGGGCCAGGAGGGCTGCATCCACATCCGACGGCCCCTGTAGGGCCGAGACTTCCCTGCTGGTCGGTGACTAAGACTCTGTCCTCTCAGTGCGGGGGGACCATGTTCGATCCCTGGTCAGGAGACTAGAGCCCCTGTGCCCCAACTGAAGATCTCATGTGCCATAGGGAAGATCGAAGATTAGCACGCTGCAGCTGTGAGCAGGTGCAGCTGAGTGAGCGTAGGCCTCTAGTCTGGCCACATCACCGCTGCTCAGGGGGTGGTGGCTTGTGCTGACTACTAGGAGTATAAGGTCCTCTGGAGTAAAAACCCCAGCACCGCCCCCCCCTGCCAAACCTCGAGGCTGGCACATTTCAGAGAAACCCAGGTAAGTACCAACACTTTGGGAAAGCTTGATTTTAGGGAAGAAAATCCCCAGCACCCTTTGTTTGCATCAGGAGCAGTTAGTGAATGGAGCTGCTGCAGTCCAAGACTTGTGTCAGCTGGTTGTTTTTTTTTTAAACTACCTTAATAGTACACTCAGCTGGCTGGGGCTTCTGGCACCGACTCTGCCCCCCTTGGACTTGAGAGCCACCAGATGGGGTCGAGTTTCAGGTCATGGGCCGAGTCATTGCCAGTGGCCTTGACAAGACACTTACAGGCTTAAGTGAGAGTAAAATAGTGCCACACAGAGGCACTCAGCAATTGTTACTGTCCCTTTGAACTGAAATCTGGAAGGGAAGCTTCTCAGTTTTGTGGCTAAAAAGAAAGAGTAAATAACTATAATTGAGGATTTCCCTGTGTAGAAAAAGCAGAGTTTTATCTAAATCCGGGACCTTGCTAGGCATTTGCCTACTTAGAGATAATTTTACTGTCTGGTTCTCAGCTGCCCTCAGCCAGATCTGGAACTTGGGAAACATGTAATTATGTGTGAGCCTTTGGGCCCCGAGGAAAGAACTACATGGCCATTGGGACCTCCATCTAGAGGGCGCTCCCTCCTGTGCTAGAGATGTGCTTTGCAGATTGACCCTGAGAGGGGTTTATGCGCTTGAGGGCTCATCTCTGGGGACACACAGAAAACTAGTGAGGCAGAGAGGTTTGGAGTAGGGACCTCTGGAGACATATGGCCAGACTGAGCATTGGAGAACCAGTCACGCTGGCCCTTTTCTGTGAGAGGCATGAGGAGCAAAGCCCCAGAAGCATGGGTCTGTGCCCTCAGGCACCAGCAGGTGCTCAGCGGTGCTGGCGCTCTTCACTTAAGTTAAGAATTGCAGCGGTAGTGCTTTTTCTTATTTGTAGACAGATCATCAGTGTGTGTTAAATGACAGTAGAAACTATACTGGGAACACAGTCTTCACTCATTTATATGGAAAAATGTGTTTTACTTTTGCACAGCCAGTGAACATTTTGGTGGCAGTGTGTGTGTGTGTGTGTGTGTACATAAGTTTGGGGATTGCTTGTAGGGTATTTTGTAAAGAAGGAAACATTCTTTTCAAGCCAGGACCTTTTGTAGGTTAAAGGGAAGTCATTGGAACCAGATGCTAAAAAAGCATGCTTGAAATTAGTTTTGGTCTCGATTATAGTATGGTTCAAGCCTGAATGACTTCCAACAGAGTGTTTAGAAATTCAGAGTATTAGTAGTAGGATCATAGAGATCATCTTATGCTTCCTAATTGCTGGTTTGCAAACCGGTTTGGTCTGTAATAACACTAAGTTCTGAGTGTAGAAAGCTTATGTGGTGTACGTCAGTTACATTATGTATTTGTGAAATACAGCAATCACCTTACATTGTATTATAAAAAATTGTGTCTTTTATTTTTTAATAATTCCTCGTTTATTTTTCCAACGTAAGTGACCCCACATATCAGGGTCCTGGATCTGCCTCCTGTTTTTGTGCATTCTTTGGCTTTTTTCAAGGTCAGATTCAGGGTGCCAAATGAGAATAGGAAACCATAGGATTTTTTCCATCTCTACCTGTCCTAGTGATAATGGATTGTAAACTTTACCAGAGTGTACAACTTTTCCTTTCAGCAATCTTTCCAAAATAAATAGACTGATTTTTAAAAGTAACATTTCAGAAACAAATGTCATTTTATGTTTATGGGTTCCGCTTGAACTTTATCATTTAGTGTATAAAAATAAGTAAAATTGCATAAGGAAGAAGAAAAGTGTTTTGTATGTGCTTCACCCACACCTAACCATTGTTAAAACTATTAAATTTCTTTCTGAATTTAATATATATGTCCATGGAACTTATTTTGGCTTTGGACAAAATTGAGATAAACATAGCTTTTTAAAACTTAACGTATCCTGAGAATTTTCCCATATTACCAAATTTATTTTTTTGCAGACATGGTTTGGTGCCTGTATTATATTGTATGTGCAGTGTTCCAGGATTTATTTAATAAACCCACCCCCCTCATTGTTGACTAAGTAGGTTGTCATCAACTTTTTTGCAATGATGAACATGAACATCTTTATAAGTTTTGCATTCCACTTTGATTTTTTCCTTAGGGTAAATTCCTTCAGGTTGAATTATAGGTTGGAAGGTTTTTCACACTCTTGGCAAACTGGGACAGGGTCCTTAGTGCTTGCTGTTGGCGCCAATGTGAGTAGTTTCTCAGGACAGCTGGGTCCCAGATGTGGTGTGTTGCTGGGACGACAGTGTATAAGCTTTCCTGGGAGGCATGGTGAGCGCAGCAGTGAGCACCTCAGAAGAAAGGGCTAGAAAAAACTCTTGTTTCTAGCATTTTTTGCTCTTGCATTTTTTTGGAGATGGGGTGGGGTAAGTTCTTTCTTGAAAACAACCCTAATTTATATATTTCTTATTTTTTCATGTGAAAAGAGAGGCCTATATTGTTTTATTTACTTATTATACATACAGGCATCTATTTTTTTTCAAATTATTTCCCCATTTAGGTTGTTATAGAATATTGAACAGAGTTTCCTGATTAACATTAGGTCCTTGCTTGTTATCCACTCTAAATATAGCAGGACTCTCATATTAAGTGTGGAATAAGTCAGACAAAGAAAGACATATGATGTCACTTATATGCCGAATCAAAAAACAAATGATACAAATGAATTCATAACCAAAGTCCCTGTGAAAGAACTTGGAAAAGCGAGTGGGTGGTTAACTCTGGTAACGGCGGCCATAACTAATTATAGAGCACGCATCTCATCAGACTTCCTTCCACCAGTGGTGGCAGGACTCAGTGCCAAGATTTTTGCTTTTATATAGGTCTGAGACCAAGCCTGCTGCTTCCCACCTCCTTAGCAGAAAGATCTATCCTTTTTCAGTAATCCAGGCTTTCTTCATAGGACTTGGTGTGTGGCAAGCTGAGGAAGGGTTGCAGAAAACTGGTTAGCTAGTATGGGGGGTAGGGAGAGGGAAAAAAGGAGGAGGAGGGGGGAAGGGCACTTTCTAGGTGCAGTCTTTCAAGTCTTCCTGGAAGAGGACGTTAACTCTGCAAATATATGCCGTGTTTTTAGGATGTACTGGGAATTAAGTGGGCGTGCCAAGTGGCGCTAGTGGTAAAGAACCCACTTGCCAATGCAAGAGACATAAGAGACGGGGGTTTGATCCCTGGGTCGGGGAGATCCCCTGGAGGAGGCATGGCCACGCACTGCAGTATTCTTGCCTGGAGAATCCCATGGTCAGGGGAGCCTGGTGGACTATGGTCCATAGGGCCGCAAAGAGGCAGACACTGAAGCGACTTAGCATGCATGCATGAGTTTGGCTTTAAGTTGATAAATAGCAGTGCAAGCTATTGATTTTTATTTTTTGTTAAATATTTGTTAGTGAGAGAAGTGATGTCTATAACTGAGAAAAGGGTTATGTGATATGGTGTGTGTGTGTGTGTGTTTCCGCATCAAGGTTTCAGGGGCTACCTTTCAGTACTCTGAACCTGGAAAACATCCTGGTTTTAGACTCTACTTGAGAAATGTGACTTTGACTCAGTATACTTTTATTGAGGGCTTGGCACTGGGATAGGTATACAAAGATGAATGAGCTCAGACCCTTGCCCATAATTTATGTAGTTTGGTGATAAGAGATTAGTAATATAAGTAGATAAGTTTTTATTGTGGTAAAATATACGTAACATAATATTTGCATTTTGAAGCATTTTAAAGTGAACAGTTCTGTGGCATTAAATACATTCACATTGTTGTTCAGCCATTACCACCATTCATCTCCAGAACTTTTTCACCTTCTCCAGCTTAAAACTCTACCTGTTTAGCAGTAACTCCTCATTTCCCTTTAGCTCCAGCCCATGGAGACCACTACTACTCTAAGTATGTCATAAGTGAATCATATGGCATTTGTCTTTTGTGATTGGTTTGTTTCATTTGGCTTAATTCCTCCAGGAATTAAGGCTCATCCATGTTGTAGCGTGTGTCATAATTTCCTCCTTCTTAAGGGTAAACAGGGACTCCATTGTGTGGTAATATAGCATCACATTTTGTGTATCTGCTCATCCATCGATAGATACTATGATTGCTTTCACATTTTGGCTATTGTGAATAATGCTGCTTTGAACATGAATGTACAAATATCTGTTCCTTGCTTTCAGTTCTTCTGGGTATATATTTAGACCTGGAATGCTGGATCTTGTGGCAATTCTATGTTTAGTTTTTTGAGAAATTACTGTGCTGTCTTTCACAGTGGTGGTACTATTTTACAGTCCTTTACTACATTTTGCAGCAGCGCACAGGGCACCAGTGCCTCCATATCCTTGTCAATCCTTGTTATTTTCTTCTGCTAATAGCCTTCCTAATGGGTGTGAAGAGGCATCATTGTGGTATTAGTTTGCATCTCCCTAATGATTCGTCATGTTGAGCATCTTTGCACCCGCTTATTGGGTACTCATATAGTCTTAGGAGAAGTGTCTGTTCGATTCTTGATCTTTTTTTTTTAATGAAATTTTTTTTTATTGATATCTCACTTTATTCCCCCCTAGTTTTATTTATTTGTTTATTATTTGGCTGAGCTGGATCTTCGGTGCTGGGTGCGAACTTTCTCTAACTGCGGTGATGCGCAGGAACCTCACTGAGGTGGCTGCTCTTGTTACGGCCTTGGACCCTAGAGCGTGTGGGCTTCCGTCGTTGTGGAACTTCAGCATGTGGCTACTTCCTGGACCAGGCTGAACCCATGTCCCCCTTGAACTGGCAGGTGGATTCTTAAACCACTGGCCCACTAGGAAAGTTCTTGATCATTTTTTAATCGGTTTTTGTTGTTGTTGTTGTAAGAGTTCTTTGTGTATTCTGGGTACCAATCTCTTATCAGATATGTGATTTGCAAATATTTTCTCTCATTCCGTAGGCTGCTCTTTTACTCTGTTGATCATGTCCTTTGATGCTCAAAAGGTTTTACTTTTGATGAAGTCCATCTTATTTTTTTTCTTGCTGCTTGTGGTTTTGGTATCATGTCCAAAAAAAATCTTTGCCGAATCCAGTGTCAGTATGCTTTCCTCCTCAAATCTTAGGTTTAGGCCTTGGGTCCATTTAGAGTTAATTTTAGTATATTGTATAAGGTAGGATTACATCTTCATTTTAATACAGTTAGTTGAAAGATAATTTTATCATGGGAAAGAAGATGCTTAGCTGCAACTCACAGGAGTTACTGAGTCATGGTATCTGGCAAGAAGGTTCCGTTGGAATGATCTGGGAGGAAGCGATTCAAGCCTCTCACTGCATTACGGCGAGGGAGCACACTCCAGGAGGCTTCCCTAAGGGGACTTCTGTACAGTTTCCTGGGTATCTGCAGGAGCTATTTCAATTGAGAGAGGGGGAAAAAGAAGGAGATTATCATCACTAATTATTAGAGAAATGCAAATCAAAACTACAATGAGGTATCACTTCACACCAGTCAGAATGACAATAATCAAAAAAATCTACAGACAGTAAATCCTAGAGAGGATGTAGAGAAAAGGGACCGCGCTTGCACTGTTGGTGGGAATGTAAATTGATACAGCCACTATGAAGAACAGTATAGATGTTCCTTAAAAACTAGGAATGAAGCTACCATATGACCCAGCAATCCCACTACTGGGCATATACTTTGAGAAAACCATAATTGAAAAAACACATGTAAAGCCACTCCAGTGTTCTTGCCTGAAAAATCCCATGGGCAGAGCAGACTCGTGGGCTACTGTCCGTGGAGTCGCAAAGAGTCAGAATGAGCAACTGAGCACATGCACCCCAGTGTTCACAGGAGCACTGTTTCCAAGAGCTAGGACATGGGAGCAACCTAGGTGTCCATCGGCAGACGAACGGGCAAGAAAGATGTGGGGCTTAATAACAGTGGTCAGTTCCAGTGAGGTGGATGAACCTAGAGCCTGTTATACAGAGTGATGTAAGTCAGAAGGAAAAATGTATGAAGACATATATATAGAATCTAGAAAAATAGTATTGATGAACCTATTTGCAGGGATGGAACGGGGATGCAGATGGAGAGAATGGACTTGTGGACACAGCACGGGAGGGAGAGAGTGGGGTGACTAGAGAAAGTGACATCGACATAGACACACTATCACGTGTAAAGTGTAGTGCTGGTGAGACGTTGCTGTATAACACAGGGAGCCCAGCCTGGCTATCTGTGATGACCTAGATGGGTGGGACGGGGGAAGGGGAGAGCGGCTCAAAGGGAGGGGATGTACGCCAGTTCAGTTCAGTCGCTCAGTGGTGTCCAACTCTTTGCGACCCCACGGACTGCAACACACCAGACGTCCCTGTCCATCACCAACTTCCGGAGCCTACTCAAACTCATGTCCATTGCGTGATGCCATCCAACCATCTCATCCTCTGTCATCCCCTTCTCCCACCTTCAATCTTTCTCAGCATCAGGATTTTTTCCAATGTGTCGGTTCTTCACATCAGGTGAAAAAATATTGGAGTTTGAGCTTCAGCATGAGTCCTTCTAATGAATATTCAGAACTGATTTCCTTTAGGATGGACTGGTTGGATCTCCTTGCAGTCCAAGGGACTCTCAAGAGTCTTCTCCAACACCACAGTTCAAAAGCATCAGTTCTTCGGCACTCAGCTTTCTTTATAGTCCAACTCTCACATCCATATATGACTACTGGAAAAGCGATCACTTTGACTAGACGGACCTTTTTTGGCAAAGTAATGTCTCTGCTTTTTAATATGCTGTCTAGATTGGTCATAGCTTTTGTAGTAAGGAGTAAGCATCTTTTAGTTTCATGGCTGCAGTCACCATCTGCAGTGATTTTGGAGCCCCAAAATATAAAGTCTGTCCCTGTTTCCATTGTTTCCTCATCTATTTGCCATGAAATGATGGGACCGGATGCCGTAATCTTAGTTTTCTGAATGTTGAGCTTTAAGCCAGCATTTTCAGTCTCCTCTTTTCACTTTCATCAAGAGATGCTAGTTCCTCTTCGCTTTCTGCCATAAGGGTGGTGTCATCTGCATATCTGAGGTTATTGATATTTCTCCCAGAAGTCCTGATTCCAGCTGTGCTTCATCCAGCCTGGCATTTCACATGATGTACTCTGCATGTAAGTTAAATAAGCAGGGTGACAGTATACAGCCTTGACATACTCCTTTCTTGATTTGGAACCAGTCTGTTGTTTCATGTCCAGTTCTAACTGTTGTTTCTTGACCTGCATACGGATTTCTCAAGACGCAGGTTAGGTGGTCTGGTGTTCCCATCTCTTTCAGAATTTTCCACAGATGATTGTGATCCACACAGTCAAACGCTTTGGCATAGTCAATAAAGCAGAAGTAGATGTTTTTCTGGAACTGTCTTGCTTCTTCCATGATCCAGCGGATGTTGGCAATCTGATTTCTGGTTCCTCTGCCTTTTCTAAAACCACCTTGAACATCTGGAATACATTCATGGTTCACGTATTGCTGAAGCCTGGCTTGGAGAATTTTGAGCATTACTTTACTAGCATGTGAGATGAGTGCAATTGTGCGGTGGTTTGAGCATTCTTTGGCATTGCCTTTCTTTGGGATTGGAATGAAAACTGACCTTTTCCAGTCATGTGGCCACTGCTGAGTTTTCCAGATTTGAGTGCAGCACTTTCACAGCATCATCTTTTAGGATTTGAAGTAGCTCAACTGGAATTCTATCACCTCCTCTAGCTTTGTTCATAGTAATGCTTCCTAAGGTACTTGACTTCACATTCCAGGATGTCTGGCTGTAGGTGAGTGATCACACGATCGTGACTATCTGGGTCGTGAAGATCTTTTTCGTACAGTTCTTCTGTGTATTCTTGTCACCTCTTCTTAATATCTTCTGCTTCTGTTAGGTCCATACCATTTCTGTCCTTTACCAAGCCCATCTTTGCATGAAATGTTCCCTTGGTATCTCTAATTTTCTTGAAGAGATCTCTAGTCTTTCCCATTCTGTTGTTTTCCTCTATTTCTTTGCAGTGATCCCTGAGGAAGGCTTTCTTTTCTCTCCTCGCTATTCTTTGGAACTCTGAATTCAAATATTTCCTTTTCTCCTTTACCTTTCACTTCTCTTCTTTTCTCAGCTATTTGTAAGGACTTCTCAGACAGCCATTTTGCCTTTTTGCATATATATGTGTGTGTACATATATATATATATATAAAATTATGACTGATTTGCATTGTTATATGGCAGAAACCAACACAATATTGTAAAGCAATTTTCTCCCAATTTAAGTAAATTAAAAAAATAACTTGAGAATACATGATATTTAATGTGCTTCTTAATCTATCTTTAGTTATATATGTGTTCTTTATAGGAGGGTTGTTTGGCCTGAAATTCCCCATTAGTTTGTGGAGGGGTTTTTTTGTGAGGATGTGTGTACTTACATTAGCTGTTTGACCCAGTAGAGAAGAAACAGGATTTCACACTGTTATGGAATACCCTGTGTGAGGTGAGAAAACATACCTTGTATTTGAAAGAAAGATCACTTTATACATGGCCTTGATCTATGATGGACTCTAAACCTGCTGCAGATTTTTGCCCTAAAAGCTGTGCCACAGCTCAAGTCTGATCTCACCATGTGTGCAGCTGTGGGCCAGAGGGTTGAAAACAGATCCTCTGTCTCTTTCAGGATGAATTCCAGAGGGACACAGCTGCAGGTTTTTCTGTAGCTCTTTGTATGTGCACAGGAAGTTCCTTACAACCCACTTGGTTAGATCTCATTTCCTTTCCGTTGTTGCCCTGGGTGTTCTCTGGGTGTCCAGCCTGCAGCTTCGGGGTTCAGAGAGCCGCTGGACTGGTGCCCTCTTGTGGCCCTCCTTTGAGCTGGTTCCATCTTGGGAGCTGAAGAGAAAGAAAGGATACCTGAGAAGAAGAAAATTTGGGAGAGTTTACTCTACATTTCTGCGTGAGAATATCTTCTTGACCCAGGGATAGAAGTGGTGCCTTGGGCGTCTCCTGCATTACAGGCAGGTTCTTTACCACTGAGCCACCTGGGAATCCCATCGATGCAACTTTTGAAAGTAGAACATGATAAAAAGTTTTTAGAAAGCTAGTCAATTTAACTGTACAAATAAAAATTTTCTTTAAGGAACATCACATTTTTTAAAGGAAAAAGTTCACTGGAAAGAATATTTGTGATACAAATGAGAAATGAGTCCGTTTTCTTAAACAATTCAAGAGCTTTTCAATGAGAAAAGACCAGCAACTTAACAGAGTGAGGATAAGATATCAACAGACAGGTTTCAGAAAAAGAAAAACAGAAGGCTTATGATACTTGGCCTCATATAAAATAGAAATGTAAACTAAATAGGTAGAGGGGGGTTGCTACTTTTCCTTTCACTCATTGGAGAAGGAAATGGCAACCCACTCCGGTGTTCTTGCCTGGAGAATCCCAGGGACGGAGGAGCCTGGTGGGCTGCCGTTTATGGGGTCGCACAGAGTCGGACACGACTGCAGCAGCAGAGAGGATTAAGTTAGGATTTCAGATATGAGTAAATAGGTGTATGTAAATCATTGATGGTGGGCCTATCTGGGCTTATGTATGGAAATGTAAAAAAATACGGATTCTTTGCCCTAGCAGATCCAGTAGTAGAAATTTATCTGACAGTTGTTGGCTTTAAAAAGGTATTCACAACTTAAAAGTTGAAGAGTTATGTTTTATCCTGTGGGAATATTATATTTTATCCCATGGGAATATTTTGTTTTATCCTGTGGGAATATTTAGGACTTAGAGCCTGGGAAGCGGCATCTCAAGTAACCCTGAGAGAGCTGCGCTGAGGCGGCGAAAGAAGAGCCATGTTATATAGAAGTTTTGCAACAACAGAGTTGCAAAAAGTATCAGAAGATGATTTTATCTTATTTATCTTTGGCTGTACTGGGTCTTTGTTGCTGCACTTGGGCTTTCTCTCCTTGTGCTGAGCAGGGTCTGCTCTTGGAGTGCACAGGCTTCTCACTGAAGTGGCTCCTCTCGTTGCAGGGCATAGGTGCTCGGTGCGTGGGCTTCAGGAGCTGTGGTCTTCGAGCTCTGGAACACGGGCTCAGTGGCTGTGGCTCGGTGGGCGCAGCACGTGGGCGCAGTGGCTGTGGCTCCTGGGCTCTGGGACACGGGAGCAGTGGTTGTGGTGCGCGGGCTTAGTTGGTCTCTGGAGTCTTCCTGGACCAGGGATCGAACCTGTGTGCCCTGCATTGGCCGGCAGATTCTTCTGCACTGCACCAACCACCAGGGCAGTCCCCAAAGATGGTTGTTAGTGAAAGAAAACCAGGAGTCCCAAGTTAACAGAGGTAGTGCTTTTCTGTGTATGGGAAATGCAAGAATCTGGGCTCGCTGAAGCCATTCCTCTGATGTGTCCCTCAGTTGTCCTGTTCTCGCGTCTCCCGTTTCCTCAGGACTCACTGTAGGTAGTGGCAGAGTCTGCGGACTGCTGGATGGCAGGTATTTTTTCCGTCCTGAGTTCCCTCAGTCGCCAGCTCACCATCTGTGGCTGTAATTGCTGGGGACTGTAACATTCCTTGCTCACTGGTGTGGCAGGAAATATCCCATTTCTCACAGATATATACATATGGCCATACAGAGTGCTTGTTTTAGAAAAAGTTGAGCACAATTGAAATCCTTATCAGTGGAAGTTAGCTGCGATTCCTTCTTACAGTGGAATGTATGTACTTATAAAGGACGTGGCCTTAAATGCACTGGGAAAATCTTCAAAATATATGAGTAAATGAAGCTACACACAGCATTGCATATATACTTTTTTTTTTCTTTTTTGAGGAATTGTGCACGCTTATGTTTTTATGTGACATGACCACCTCTCAAAGGATGTATATGAAAACTGAAAACAGTGGCTACAAGGCAGTCAAAGGTGGTTGGATGTGGGGTGGGAAAAAGGCAAATTCACATTCTGCTGCTTCGTACCTTTTAGATCTTGTACTATGTACCATAGATATTGCCTCTTAAAAACCTAACTGTCTTGAAAAGGGTAATAGAAATAAGTAAGTACAAAAAAAAAAACCAAACAAACCAAGATTAAAAACTAAAAGCAGAGAATATAAGAATATATAACCCAGAATTTCAGCTCAGATTTTGTTTTTTATTTTTTAAAACTTTTAATTTTACATTGAAGTATAGCCAGTTAATAATATTGTGATAACTTCAGATACTTAGTGATACATATACATGTATCCATTCTCTTCCAAACTCCCCTCCCACCCAGGCTGCCACAGAACTTTGAGCTGAGTCCCCTGTGCTATAATACAGTAGGTCCTTGTTGGTTATCCATTTATCATATTTCTGTAAATATATATAAATGAAAGTTTAAGGAGATTTAGAGACAAGACTAATTTTTACTGAGCATGTATTTTCTGTTAGCCACTGCTGTGTACACTAACTTGATAACCCCTAGAGCCCACTTGTGGAATGGCTGTTAGTCCCACTGTCTACCACAAGGATAGCTACTGGTCTGAGAGGTCGCGTTTTCTGAACATAATTGGTATGGTACAGTCAGAAATCAAGCCTGATGCTTAAAAGATCCATTTTCCACCTTTTTAAAACTTCATGGTTAATGGGTAGTTTTTGTCCATCTTGGCCTTTTTTAAAAAAAAAAAAATAATCATCTGCTCAGAAACCAGAAGCTTAGGGTATTTCTCTCAAGATACAAAATGGTACTTTTTGTATATCTTCAGCCTAGTAATTACTACTCATTTTGAAGACCCTGAAGCACATTGCAAGATCTAAAAGCAAATTCTTAGTTGCCAAGGAAACAGTAGATTTAGCCTGTTAGTCAGTATGGCTTCTTTTAAGAAACCTTTGAAAGTTGATTGAGCCTGTTTAGCACGTATGATAATTATTAACCAGGATATTTGATGAGTGGACACTCCTATATGCCACCTAGTAATAGTTTATAGTTAGAGCAAACATAAAACAGCAGGGAAAACCCCGCAGAAAAGATTGTAGAGTGAAATGATACATGTCCTTATGGCCTATATCCTCTTTGGGGGGAAAAATTATGTCCAGGAATATACATAAATAGAAGTTAAAAACATGCTCATATTCTGTGATTTTAAAAAAGAGAGAAATTGAACCCACTCATTGAAAAATGTCAAATGTATTAGCTTCCTAGGGCTGCAATAACAAATCATCACAAAGTTGGTGGTTTAAAACAACGGAAATTTATTCTCTTGTATTTCTGGAGGCCAGAAGTCCAAAATGTAGATGTTAGAGCCTGGTTCCTTCTGCAGGAGACTCTGGTGCGTGCTTCTCTCCTAACTTCTGGCGGAGTTCCTCAGTCTCTAGCTTCTCTCCTTTCTCCAGTCTCTAGCCTCATCTTCATCTGACATCCCCTCACGCCTCTGTTTCTTTTTGCTCTGTTACAAGGACACTTGTCATTGGGTTTAGCGTTCCTCCGTTCCAAAGATGGCGTCATCTGGAGATCCTCAGTCTCAGTTGCATTTGCAAAGAACTTTATTCCAAATAAGGTCACATTCTGAGATTCCAGGGGTTAGGACATGTTCATAGCTTTTGGGGGATCACAGTTCAACCCATGGCAGTAGTTGAATCACAAAAGATGGATGGTCATTGATTTTTTTTTTTTTAAATAAACTTCTTGTGGGAGATAATTGTAGATTCATACTACAGTTGTAAAAAAATAAAACAGATCCCATGTACCTTTTACTCAGTTTTCCCAGTGGTAGTATCTTGTAGTGTCTTACAGGGCACTGACAGGGATAAAGTGAAAACACAGAACATTTCATCACCACAGGATCCCTCCTTCGTTATTAGCCATCCCTGCCTTCTCCCACTACTGCCCTTCCGCCTCATCCCTCATCCCTGTCAGCCAGTAACCTCTTCTCCATTTTCATAATTTTGTCGTTGCCAGAATGTTAATATAATTGGAAGCATACATTCTGTAGCCTTTTGAGATTGCCTTTTTCCGCCCTAGCAGAATTCTCTGGAGATTGATGTTCATTCCTTTTCGTTATTCACTGGTGCTCTGTGGTGTGGGTACACCAGTTTGTTTAAGCGTTCACCTACTGGAGAACATCTGGGTAATTTCCCATCTCTGACTGTTAGGACTAAAGCTTCTGTGAACATATGTGTATGTGTCTTTGTGTGAACATGTTTTCATTTCTCTGGGATAAATGCCCAGGAAGGAGTACGGTTGCAAGATCATATGGTAGATGCATGTTTAGTCTTTAAAGAAAGTGTCAAATTGCTTTCCTGGGGAGGTGAGCCACTTAACATTTCTTTTCTTTTTTAAAATTATTTTTAATTTTTAAATTAATTTATTGTTTTTGGCTGCGCTAGGTCTTCATTGCTCCTGCCGGCGTTCCCCAGTTGCGGCAAGTAGGGGCTACTTTCTGGTTGTGGTGTTCAAGCTCCTCACTGTGGTGACTTCTCTCCCGGAGCACCCGCTCTAGAGCACAGGCTTTAGTAGCTGTGGCCCCGGGCTTAGTTGCCTCGCTGCATGTGGAATCTTCCTGGATCAGGGATCGAACCCGTGCCCCCTGTATTGGCAGGCGGATTCTTAATCCCTGGACCACCAGGGAAGTCCCCTCACTATACTCCTTTACAGAGTAACATGGTCTGTAACAATTCTCTTATTTATTTACTTGCGTTTGGATTTTAGAGGAGTTTGGGGGCCAAGGAGGTGGCTGATGAATGAGGAATCTGTCAAAATCTGGAAAGGACAACTTGAGGAAGTTGAATCTCTTAAAAGAAGATTTGATCCCCTTTCTTCAGAGGCTGTGAGGGATGAATGGGAAGTTGGGTTTTCGAGGACAGTGAAAGAGCCTTTCTAAAACGAAGGGGAAGTGGGCGCCTGGCACACACTTTCGGTTTCCTCCCCCTGCTGTGCTGCAGTTAGACACGGGTGCTGGAGGAAACTTAAAGAGAAAATGAAAAAAACAATCTTTTGAGAGCCAGATAGTCTAACTTCCGGTTTTCCACAATTTGGAAAGGAAGAGTTAACTCAAATATACTTAGTACAACAAAGCACTCTTGTGTTGTTAAGTCCTTGTTAAATGTTTACTCATGTGTGGGCTTCAATTTGCAGAGATCCAGCTGGGGATCCCCCTGGCACATTGTGCTTGCCTTTATCCGGTCACTTTTCTAAGAACAGAAGGGAGTCGGCTTTCTTTCTGTGCCTCTCTCCAGAAGGACTTCAAGTCTTGGGCCATAATTTTTGCAACAGGCATATTATCCTTGCTTTGTAAGCCAAACTGTACCAAGTGGGTGGGTTTTGGTACACCTTGTCCAAGGATGTGCTCGTTTTTCCCTCGAGCAGGGGGTTCGGTTGTCTGGGTTTTACCCTCTTAGCTTAGCTCCTGCACCTCAAGTAAAAGGGGAAGGAAAGACATCCAGCTTCACATGTATCCACAAGCCAGTGGGAGCTGGCCCTCCAGCACTCCTCCTCTTGGCTTCTACCTTTTGCAGAGGGCTTTATGAGGGGCAAATTCACCAGAGCCAGCAAGGAGGTGGTGTCTTTTGTGTATGTCCTGTGGGGAATACAAAGAAGCATCCACAGATTTTATATTCAGGCTCAAAATCAGCACAGGAGGTTGAAGTCAGTCACTGTTTTGTACTGAATGAGTGCAGGCCAGCGGTGAGGCCTGCATCACTGCTTGAGCACAGGCACTGTCTCTTGCCTGATGTTTCACCTGTGTTGGATGGTAGGTTAATACCTGCCACCAGGCTGTGGATTAAAGTGGAACTTGGCTTCACATGAGGACCATGGGCAGCCGTCCCTCTCCTGTTTTTTTTTTTCCTGTTGAAAAATAGGGAAATATGTAGTTTTCCCTATATAGGAAAAATGTAGGAAATATTGTATTTCCTAATAGGAAACAGGATATAGGAAATAGGAAAAATATAGTTATTTTACAATTTTGTGTTAGTTTCACATGTACAGCAAAGTGTGGGTCAGAAGTGACTTGTCTTACTGTTTTCCTAGTAAAATATTTCTCAGGCAAACTAACTTCTAAGGAAGTCCAGCAAGCCTGTGCTTTGCGGAGCCCAAGGGGAGGAAATTACAGAGCCTTGCCGGCAGTGTTCATTCCAGCAGCTCCTATGTTACACGCTGTGGCCGCTGCACCTGGGTGGTGGGGCCACTGTGTCTCTCATGAAGAGAAGAGGTCCGCGTCCCCTTCTGATGCAGTGGTGAGGCAGGCAGTGTGTGTGGTTGTTGAGGTCTGGCGTCCTGAAACCAGCTTGCATGAGTTTGAAGACCAGCTCAGCTGCTCTCTTGGTGTCTGATCTAGGGCCACGTCACTTAATCTACCCCTCTGTGCCTCCATTTCTTCTGCGTAAACGGGCATAAGAAGAACGTACACCTCATGAAATTACAGATTAAATAGCGTAGTAAATGTAAAATCCTTAGAACAGCCCCTGGCATCTGTATGTTCACTATTGTTCGTCATCCCTCAGTTGATTCTGAACCAGTTTAGTTTCACGAGTAAGTATTCTTTGAGGGAGTTTCTCTGTCGGGGTTCATGACTCCAAAGAGAACAGAGCCAATTATGTAATTTTACAAACCTAGAAGTGAATTATTTTAAATGTCTCTGCTAGGAGTAGAGCTTGGATTCAGAGTTCATTGAAAAGTCCTGGGAACATGTCAGTGACTGTTGATCAACCAGAGATTTTCTCAGGTGGGAAAACCCCTGGGATTTTCTAGGCTGGACTACCTTTTTAATACCAACATGAATCAGGAATTAAAAATGAGAGTTTCTATCATGGGAAGTTTTGCATTTAGTACTGTTTATAATCTGGTTTTCCCCCTCCCAGTCATGGCTTCCCCTGCGGAGAGCTTGGGCTGCAGCACAAGCAAGGTGCTGAAAGATGGGGATGCCATTACTCTGACACATCAGGGTAAATACACAGAGAGAGGCTGGCAGGTGGCAGAAACGTACCCAGTGGTCTGGGACACTGGTCGAGGCAAATGTTCCCACCTCACCTTTTAAAACAAAGAAATTATTTGGTTGAGGGGATGCTTGTGGCAAATGGCTGCTTGAGCTCCAGCCATCAAGTCTTCTAGGAGAAAGAACAGGAGAGAGTTCTGTCAACAACAGGAAGGAGAGAGTCAAAAGAGGACTCTTATCCTTTAAGGAGATTCCAGACGCTTCTGCCTCACACCTCTACTTGTCTAATTGGTCAGAACTTAGTACAATCACAAGCTATAAGCTGGGAAATGTGGTCGTGTGCTCGGCTAAAACTCAGGGACTGAGATTTGGTTACACAACTAGTTATCTCTGTTTGAGTATGTTACGTACCTCAGGATGGAATCAAGACTGATGCTAAGGATGATCAGGGCAAGCTATATATTTGAAACTCCAGATCTGAAGGGAAAAGAAAAAGATACTCTGCTGGGTATCAGTTCAGACATTCCCTGTGTTCATTCATCCAACCACATTTGAGTGAGCCCACCAGGTGCCAAGGCCTGCCAAACCCTGGAATAAAAGCTGAGTCACAACTGGTTCCTGTGCTCCAGGAGCTCTTAGTTATTATGTTACATAGCAACTTAGTGAGTCTCTGGTTCAGATCGTAGTTGTTTGTGTTTGTGTGCGGTGGTGATAACTGTATGGGAGCTAGCAGAACCAACTTAGCAGTGCATGGGTTCTGGGGTCATCCATAACCCACGGTTGGTTGGCCTTACAGATACTCCCGGGGAAGCATTGAGTTGGCGCCTCCCTATTTGCTTCCGCATCGATGGTTTGACCAGGAATTGAGTCAGCAGGTTTGAGCTTTGTTCTGACTCAGGGCAGATTACTGGGGCTTCGGTTTTCTCATACTTGTGAATTAGAGCTTCTGAGCTGCATGGAGAGGAACCCCTGCCTTCAAAGGAGTGATGTAATGTCTGGGGGCATGCTGGACACCATACGGGTTAGTGGTGTGTTTCTTAGTGATAGTGTTTCTTAAAGCTTCTGTCAAGATATATTGAGGTGACTTACACGCAGTCCCGGAGTGAAGGAGTTGGATAGGGTCTTCTTGCACTCAGCTGCTGGATGGTGCCCTCAGGGCAGGTATTAACTGATATCCACAAACCATCCTGAAGGGCTGGGAGAGAGAGCTGCCTCAGGGGCCTCACCTGGAGCTGGCTGGCCGTCTTAAGCCCCAGGCTGTGTCACTGCTAGATTTTCCTCCACCTGAGCTCTCTCATGATGAAGCAGCTTACTCAGCAGCACAGACAGCTTGATGGCATCCCGTACTCTCCTGTAAGGTTGCTTTGAGAAATACCTACGGTGTCTCCTGAGGCCATACCAGCCTGAAGCCCTCTGCAGTGCGGACCTGAGTTGCTCTGAGCTGACCAGCTGGGGCTTCTTCCAGGTTGTGTGTTGGGGTGCTTGGTGCTTCTTCAGCTCTGTTTTCCTCACTGGGCAGTATTGGGGTGGGCAAGGGGATCTTAGGGAAGATCTTGGAAGACACACACAGACACACTGTTGGAAACCACTAGCTGGAAGGGTCCATTGGTTCGCTGGTGACTGAGCTCTCCTGGGGCTTCCCAAGTGAGAGGGGTCTCTGGGAAGAGAGACTGCCACACTGGTCAGCACATCTGAGCACTGGCCTAATGGTGAAGTCCAGGGTTGGCATGTTCTAGAAGCTACAGCACAGGAAGGAATCTGAAAGGCATTGTGAGTGGTTGGTTCGCCATCACCGTAGCTGTTTGTGAGACTTAATCCTATAGACTTTTCTTCAAAGAATTTTCTAGGCCCCCCAACATTACTGGCTGGATTCTTTGAACACAATCCTTAAGACTAAATACCTTGAACATGTGTGTGTGTGCTTTTTAGCTTCTTTTTGATATACAAATCACTTGACTGCCTTGAATTACATGAAATTCTGTGAAAGTTGGCCTTAATGATACAGTGTGACAAAACAGTATTATATTTCTAAGTAGTCCCCTCCCTGTTCTCTGGAAGTGGAGTAAATGTATATAGAATATTGGGGGTGATGCCAAAGCTGCTTCAGTTATCGAATAGTGAAAAGAACTGTGCCTTTGCAGTTAGAAGATCTGCAGTTAGGCTTGAGATTCAGCTCCATGACCTTTGAGCAAGTTGTTTTGCTTAATTGAAATCTCTAAGCTTCAGTTTCCTCATTAAGGTGGAAAAAAAGATAAAACTATATCTTTTGTAATAGAATTAAGTGAGATAATATCTTCAAAATGGCACAGTAGTGAAGAAGTAAATTATCTTCACTGATTCTTCCATTTAATCTTTTTTCTTTTCCTAAAAGTAACCTCATATTGATCTTGATTTTGTATTCAGACAGCAACCCTAAGCTGACTTGTTACTGTGTCCCTTAAAATAGTGTGCTAGAAGTGGCGGGGACAGAATCTGCTCAGGATACATGGCCTTATGTGTAACTGAGTTTCCTCCCAGCTCCGTGAGTGGTGCCAGTTTGCTGGTGAGGTTTAGCTGGAAGGAGAGTGAGTGGCTCCAGGGTGGGGCTCCTTGGATGTGAGTCCTGGTCCCTCCGCAGCTGGCCTTGGGCTGTGCCTCTCTTCATCTCGGTCTGCACTGAGTGGGTATAATAATAACGGCCAGCATACAAAGTTGTGATGGGAAATGGAACGATTGGAAAATATTGAGCCTAGTGTGGGCTTCCCTGGTGGCTCAGTGGTAAAGAACCCGCCTGACAGTGCAGGGGGCGCAAGAGACTTGGGTTCCATCCCTGGCAACCCACTCCAATATTCTTGCCTGGGAAATGCCATGGACAGAGAAGCCTGGCAGGCTACTGTCCATGGGGTCACAAAGATTCCAGCACAACTGAGCACACACCACACAGCTAGCACATGGGAAGAAACTGCCTCTAAAGGCACATTCTTCTTATATGAATTATTATTTTTAATTGTGATAAAACATACATATTAGGTTGGTACAAATGTAATTGCAGTTTTGGAAGTGAATTTTAAATCATTATAACTTGGCTCAAACACATCGTTATGAATGAAGATAGGAACCATTATAATCAACACATATTTGCCAATAAGAAATGTTTGTTTATTCCTGTTGCGTGAAAATGGAGAAATGTGCATTAAAATGATGTATAACATAACCACATTTAAGAATGTATTCCAATATCAAACAGCAAAGTTCAGCAATGCAAAACCACATTTACTTTTGCACCAACCTAATAGCATAAAATTTACTGTCTTAAAAATCATATTTAAGCATATAGTTCAGTAATGTTAAGTATATTTGCTTTGAGCCCCAATCTCCAGAACTGTTTCATCATGTAATAAATTACATCCATTATGCAACTCCTCCGAGTCCCTGGCAGTCTCCATTCTACTTTCTGTGAATTTGACTACTCTAGATACCCGATGTAAGTGGCATCATATGGTACTTGTGTTTTTGTAACTATAGTTATTAATAAGTCTTAGCTCACCACCGGAGAAGGCAATGGCACCCCACTCCAGTACTCCTGCCTGGAAAATCCCATGGACAGAGGAGCCTGGAAGGCTGCAGTCCATGGGGTCCCTGAAGGTCAGACATGACTGAGTGACTTCACTTTCTCTTTTCACTTTCATGCATTGGAGAAGGAAATGGCAACCCACTCCAGTGTTCTTGGCTGGAGAATCCCAGGGACGGAGGAGCCTGGTGGGCTGCCATCTCTGGGGTCGCACAGAGTCGGACATGACTGAAGCGACTCAGCAGCAGCAGCAGCTCACCACAGCAGTTGTACTGTCTCCTATTTTTAGCATTCCAGAAGCTCATGATTGCTTGCCTTCTTGTCTAGCCCTAGTCATTAATTTTTTTCCTGTCTCAAACCCTTTCCTAAGAGAAGAAGACACCTTGCAGCTCCATTTCATCCTTTTGAAGACAGCAGGATGGGAGAAAAGGGAAATTAAAAATGAAGAAGACATAAAGGAGGGACTTAAGTATTTACTCATTGCAGAAGTCCTCTGTTACACTTCTTCGTTCTGATTGTGTTAAGATTCAGACCTAAGCGCCAGAAGACAGAATAATACAATGAACCTCTCCCTGATTCAGCAGTTATCTAGATATTTTGGGCCCATTTTCTTTTCTTTTCTTTTCTTTTTTTTAATTTTTATTTTAACTTTAGTTTACTTTACATTACTATATTGGTTTTGCCAAACATTGACATGAATTCACCACGAGTGTACAAGCGTGTGGGCCCATTTTCAACAAAAGTTTCAGAGAGAAGAAAGTACTAGAAAAATGTAGATTAACTTAGAGGCTGGTGTTTCTTTGCTTGTTCTTGCAGTGGTGTTTATTTCCTGAATGATGAAGGGTTTCTTGTGCCGTGGAACTTTCTTTCTCTCTTTTTCGTACTTAAACTAATTTTGTTTGTTTACTTATTTGTTTTTGGCTGTGCTGGGTCTTGTTGCTGCACAGGCTTTCTCTAGTATTAGCAAGTGAGGCTGCTCTCCTATAGTGGAGTTGCGTGGTGACTCTTGTTCTGAAGCACCAGCTGTAGGCGTGCAGGCTTCACTAGCTGCGGCACGAGGGCTCCATAGTTGCAGCTCCCGGGCTCTAGAGCACAAGCTCAGTAGTTGTGGCGCAGGGACCCAGCTGCACGTGGGATCTTCCTGGACCAGGGATGGAACCCTGTGTGTTCTGCATTGTCAGGTGGATTCTTTACCACCTTATTCCAAGGACGTAAGGAAGGAGCCACCGAGGGAGCCCTGCCTTGAAACTTCTGATTACCTTCTTCTTCTTTTTTGGAGTATAGTGGATTGACAGTGTTGCGATAGCTTCAGGTGTGCAGCAAAGTGATTCAGTTGTACTTTCCAGATTCTCTTCCTCTGTAGGTTTTGCAAGACACTGTAGTTTTCTGTGCTCTGCAGTAAATCCGTATTGTTTACCTACTTCATATACAGTGGTGTGTATCTGTTAGCCCCAAACTCCAAATCTATCTCACTTCCTCCTGCTGACTTTCTTTTAAACGTTTCTCATTCGTGACTGTGTTTTTGGCTGTGCTGGGCCTTTGTTGCTGAGTGGGCTCTTCTCTAGGTGTGGCCCGCGGGGCTGCTCCTGGTGCTGCACAGCCTTCTCATTGCAGCGGCTTCTCCTGCTGCAGGGCGCGGGCTCGAGGCCCGTGGGCTTCAGCAGTTGAGGGGTGTGAGCTCTGGAGCACAGGCTCAGTAGCTGTGGTGCTCGGGCTTAGTTGCTCTGAGGCATGTGGAGTCTCCCCAGATCAGCAATCCAACCTGTGTCTTCTGCGTTGGCAGGTGGACTCTTCACCAATAAGCTACCAGGAAAGCCCCAGTTCTTTGGACTTCTAGAAGGAATTCTATTTACTAGTGAAAACTGCAGGTATAAGCGTTCCCCACTCATAGCCTTATGATAAAGAAGCAGATGGAAGCTAGGAAAAGGAAATTATGGACCTATACAATATAAAAACTTAAAAGTTTTTTTAACTGCACAGAACCTTTGGTTCTGTTACAGCTTTTTCATTTTTGGGTCTAGTTTAAGTCATATGCAAGCTTTATATCTTCCTATGATTTTTTTGTGTGTGTGGCACATCTGTCGTTCCAAAAATCCTAAGTAGTTTAAGTGTTTTATTTGTGTATTAGTATGCAAAAATGTCATAAAAGTAAAATAACTTTCTAATAACTAACAGTTGAGTCAAAATATTATTCTCCTACAGATCCTTATAAAATGACAGTGTGTTTCACAACTTATACAACAGGACATACTGTGCAAAATAGTAAGGAATAGCGAGTTTTCCTTATGCTTGGACAAATCGAATGCATTCTTCATATGAATTGTAACTTTTAATTAAAAGTTTTCTGGTTTTTCCCTGTTAAAATCAGTTGGTAAAATAGTCTCAGTTGTAAGACTTCTAAGGGTGAGCCCAAGGATCCTCTCATTCTTTCACCTTTAAACTGTGCTTGTAATCAGGCCAGCCAGTTCCATAAGGACACTTCCATTACCTCTTCTAGAGGTTTTGTGATATAGACATTCTTATTTTTCAGTTAATCTTTGTAGCAAATGAGGAAGAAATCAGTTATTTGATAAATACCATCCTTCACTGTCTCATTTTAAAAAAGATCTTTATTGATGTGGACCATTTAAAAATTCTTTAAAAAAATCTTTGTTTTGTTTTTTAAAATTCTGGCTGCACTGTCTTCGCTGCTGTGTGTGGGCTTTTCCTGGCTGTGGTGAGCGGGGAGGCTTTGTTGCCGTGAGCACGGCTCAGTAGTTATGGCCTATGGGCTTGGTTGTTCTGCAGCACGTGGGATCTTCCTGGACCAGGGACCAAACATGGTAAGAGGCAGGCAGACCACTGGACCATCAAGGAAGCCCTAAAATTCTTCATTGAATTTTTTTACAATATTGCTCCTGCATTATGGTGTTTTTTTTTTTTTTCCCGGCCACAAGGCACACAGAATCTTAGCTCCCTGACCAGGGATCAAACGCACAGTCCCTGCGTTGGAAGGCAAAATCTTAACCACTGGACTGCCAGGGAACTGAATCCTTTTACAGAGTGTACGTTCACTGGAGAGAAAAGAAGTCAGATATGTGTATTACAAGTATGTAGGTTCAAGTTCATTGGGAGCTGGTGCCCCTACTCTTAATTCGGATGACCTACTGTTTCCAGTATTGGTGATGTTTATGTCTCCAGCTCCATAAGTGGAGGCATACATCTGTGAAAAGGTTGCCTGGTGTACTGTGCGGACCATGACGTCCGTGGCTGTAGACCAGAGCAAAAGACTGGCGTAGGATGGAAGCCAGGGCCTTGGCCTCACTGCCAACCAGCTGAGATTCTTTTGATATAAAGAGATGTGTAAGGGCTGAGATGTCTTGTAAATGCTCAGTCATTTCATGACCCAGCAGCCCTTTGGCCCATCGGCACATCATCACCGTGCCCTTTCCCTAATTTCTGCTGTCTTTTTTGTGTATCTATACTAGGGTGGAAGTAAAGGATAAAATGGCATCACCTTTTATTTGCGGCTTTGGGGAAGGCTTTATGAAACAGAAATAGAGATTACTGCCCTAGTCCCTACGTCGTCACTGTGGATACTTCAGCATAGTAATCTGTGTTAAGGAATGGGGGAAGAAGAGACTTCTGGGCCCCCTGAATTCCTTCTCTGCAGACGTATCCTCCCTTCCCCTACTGCATCATCCGTGGTGGTAGCCTTTGCATTCTTCCTTGCAAAGGCCCTTGCTTGGGGCACACAGTCAGCTCGGTGGCTGGGCCTCACCCTGTGGTCTGCGCTGCTCTCTTCTCTCCCTGCAGTCTTCCGTCTGTGCTAAGATCGTGCAGCTTCTGGGGCAGAACGAGGTGGACTATCGCCAGAAGCAGGTGGTCATCCTGAGCCAGGACAGCTTCTACCGCGCCCTCACTTCAGAGCAGAAGGCCAAAGCCCTGAAGGGCCAGTTCAACTTCGATCACCCAGGTGAGCTGGGCCATCGAAAGGGCCTGTGGAGGTGTTGATGGAAGAAGTGGCTTAACCTCTCTGCGTCTGTTTCCTAGCCATTGAATGGAGGACTCTTAGGTACCTTGCAGGCTTGCTGTGGGCTTATAGGAAAGAAGGGCTTCCACAGAGGCTTCTGCACTCCTTGACTCCTTAAATACTGATCGAATCTGTGTCTGAACAAGGGTGACTCCTGGAGAAACCCATGACTCAGGGTGGGACAAACACAGGCCAGAACAGCTGGTTCTCCTGCCTCCTCTGGTCTACACAGCCTGTGGCCCCCCCTCCTGCCACCACATGGCACATGGGTGTACACAGCTTGTGCGTTAAACTCACCCAAAGGCAGAAAGGGAGACTGAGGGTCCAGTGGTTTTTGCCCTGTCAGTCCCAGGTCAGCACACTGCGTCTTAAGCTGGTTTAGGGTTCTTTCAGTTGTAGGAGTCAAAACTGCCGTAGTGCCTGCTGCCCTCACCTAGTCGTGAGGTTATCTTTCATACGCCGGGTTTAGAGACAGGCGAGAGATACAGGCCAGGGATGAGATATTAAGGCAAAAGAAAAGAACCCACTTCCAGTTCTCAGAACTCACACATTTTGGTTTGAAATATAGAGTTTGCATCCTGCTTTGGGTTGAAATTAGACTTTTTTGGGGAGAGGGGATGCTTATCTAGGGTGTGACGCATATATGGGTAGAACACAGGCTTAAAGGGATGCCTGTTCATCATTATAGGGGAAATCATTTTACAGTTAGCAAACATCTTAACAGTTTGATTTCCTTCAGATGCCTTTGACAATGAACTCATCTTCAAGACACTCAAAGAAATCACGGAAGGGAAAACTGTCCAGATTCCCGTGTACGACTTTGTTTCCCATTCCCGGTAAGTGAGCTGTTCCTGGCTGGGGATTGCTGCCTGCTGCTCCTCAGAAGTGCCAGTATCCTGTCCCCTCCCGCCGCCTGGTGCCCACAGCAGCCTGTGGTGGGGGCAGTGACGTCAGGGTGTCCACAGATACACAGGTCAGGAATTCGTCCAGGTGCTTCCTGGAACAGTCCGATCATGATCATCCCATTTTGCTACCCTGAGGACGGATTTGTGAATTTGAGCTCAGGTGAGGGACTGCACATTCATCCTTAGCCACATGCCCGAGATGATGTTCCTAGAATAAAAAGCGAGGGGGCAGGGTGGAGGAAGAACGGGAAGAAGAACGAGGAAGCTGTTACTTCTGCTCGATGGTTCACTTTGGATTGGGCGGTGGGGAGAGCTCTGAGAGTCCTGAAGTCACCAGGACTAGACCCTCTAGGGAGCTTCTCAGTCAGGTCAGATTTGTCCTTCCATTTGTCAGTTTTCATGCTTCTGTTTGAAGCTGAAGCTCCAATAATTTGGCTATCTGATCCAAAGAGCTGACTCATTAGAAAAGACTCTGTCTGATGCTGGGAAAGACTGAGGGAAGAAGGAGAGGGGGCGACAGGATGAGATGGTTGGGTGGCCTCACCGACTCAATGGACATGGGTTTGAGCACACTCTGGGAGATGGCGAAGGACAGGGAAGCCTGGCGTGCCGCAGTCTGTGGGGCCGCCAGGATTTGGACACGACTGAGCGTCTGAGCAACGGCAGTAATGCTCCTGATCAATAGAGGAGTGGGTTGATTTCCATCACGGCCTCCCCCCTCTGAGTGGTGAAAAGGGGCTTCTGGGGGATTTCCCTCCTGCTGGCCTAGAGCTCCTTCAGAGCTGCCCAGGGTCCTCTGCTCACTTCAGGGCCTCCCAGGCACATCTGACACTCCCAAGTGGTGTGTTAGGCCACGTGCAGCTGCTTCATATCCTGGGCTTAATGACGGCTCAGTAAGTGTTTTTTCAGCTCTGGGCTGTGTTTGAGAGTTTCTCCTTCCCACTTTTCGTTTTCTTTCCTAGTACCTTTATCTTGTTCTCTCGAGTTGATTTTTTTTGTTGTTGTTGTTCTTAAATGGGAAATTAGATCTCATGCAACTCTTACTACCAAATATTTCTATGATTAAAAACCTGATCTTGTTTAATTAATTTTTTAATCAAAGGATAATTGTTTTACAGAATTTTGTTGCTTTCTGTCATCAGTGTGAATCAACACGAATCAGCCGTAGGTTCCCTCCCTCTTGAACCTCCCTCCCCATCCCACCCTTCTAGGTTGATACAGAGCCCCTGTTTGAATTCCCTGAGCCACAGCCAATTCCCATTGGCTATCTGTTTTACATACGGTAATGTAAGTTTCCATGTTACTCTCTCTATACGTCTCGCCCTTTCCTCCCCTCTCCCCATGTCCATAAGTCTATTTTCTATGTCTGTTTCTCCATTTAAAAGCCCAGTCTTTATCTCCCTGTGTGTTCCTTTAGGACACATCTCAGCTTTTAATGCAGTTTAGCTCACACATTCTGTGCTGCTCTCTGGGACTTTCTCAGAACTTGAGGGTGTGGCAGAGGTTTGGTTGGAGGAGGACACTGTGATGGAAAGTCCAGCTGCTTTGGTTCTCACCTTCATTCCTCTCTGGTATCTATGGAAGCACTTCCTATTATGAACCCAGTTCTACTGACATTCAAAGAACAAGATACCCCTCCTGTACCTGCCTCTACAGACTGTGCAGGAATCGAGGGATGTTTAGACAGAAATCGGAACTAACATAAATAATGAGGGGCTGGGAGAGCGAAGATCTGGGAGGCTGCAGGTGAAGAATCAGAGAAGTGAGTTCCCACTGATGGCAGACTAGGCCACTGGAAAAGAAGCTGTGTTCATGGCAAGTCCGTGAATCTGCTGCGTCTGGGCCCACAGCCTTTTTTTTTCCTGCCTGTACCTGGTCTTAGTCACAGTATGTGGGATCTAGTTCCCTGACCAAGGATTCGGGGGGTCATTCAGAGTGTGGAGTCTTAGCCCTTGGACCCCCAGGGAAGTCCCCACAGCCTCTATGTGGCATGTCCACAGTTTCCTTGTCTAGCTGTTACGATCTCCTAAAAATTTTAGATTTTGTTTCACTTTCATCTTCTAAGTTTTCCTTTGGCAAAGCAGCTGGGACCACTTAGGGCAAGAGATTCTGGAAATTATAGTTTCTACCCACTCCAGCGTTCTTGCCTGGAGAATCCCAGGGGTGGAGGAGCCTGGTGGGCTGACGTCTGTGGGGTCAGACACGACTGAAGCAACTTAGCAGCAGTAGCAGCAGCCTTAGCAGAGATCGGTGGTGACGTCAGGTTGACAAGAGACAGTCAAGTCCACCTCCTTTTCAGGTCTGGGGTGGGGCACTGCTACAGAATTAACCTTCAGCCTGACAGCTAAGGCACAGGCCTGTGGAGGGATGTAAAGGAGGAAGGAGGCTGGAGTAGTCAAAGCAGGTACTTGTTTAGGAAGTGATACTTAAGCTGTGCATTGAAAAGCATAAGAAGTTATTGGGAAAGGGATCTCCAAGTGATGGGTAGGGAGGCATTTCAGGGGCAAGCTTGGTGGGAGACTGCAGTGGGTTGGGTATGGAGGGAAGGGGGTCAATATGTGGGGAGAGTGGCAGGAGGTGGAGGAGGCTGGGAGGTAGATAGGCCTCAGATCAGGAAGGGCACAGACCTTAGAGCCAGGGCACAAACGTGTTGGCAGTAGGGAGCCAAAGATGGCTATTACGTAGAAGTGGAGAGGTCATTCTCGTGGCAGGAAAAGAGGATGCACAGTGCTGGTTATGAAGCCCTTGGAGTGGCCCAGGTGAGACACCGATAAGGGCCCAATGGAAGGGAGTGGAGTGAGGGGAGTTGGGAGGAGTCTGGGCCTGACCCATGTAGTCAGGTGCAGGAGGTGAAGATGAGTATCTTCTTGGCCTGAGTTCCATCATGTTCATGTATTAACAAAAAACCCCACAGAGTTGCACATCCAGACATGTTTTACTTTTTTCTCCTAATTCTGCTCTCATATATTTTATTTTAAAATCCTGTTCTTTAGTGGCCCAGAGTCCAACTCTTCTGTGAGGCTTTGTGACCATCTAAGACCCCAACAGTCCCCCAGCCACTTGTGAGGGACCCAGCCACTCCAGCTTAACTGATCCCGTTCCACTCTTGGGTTTTTTGTGGTGACTACAAACGAATGTTGGGTGGAAACTGAGAAGTCACCCATTCTCTGTAAATACCTTTCTCTGATCTTCCCCTTCTTTATTGTAAGGAATAATTCTCAAGTAAGAAGGTTGTGCTAGGTTATCCCAAACACTCTAATACTCCAGGTTTCTTATGGGAACCTCACAGCCCATCTCCAAACTCCTAAACAGGACATTGCACCATACGTGCACCGTCTGGCACATCTTGGGCTAGCTCAATAAATGTTGCTTTTAGCTCTAAACTGCTTCAAAATTTTCTCCCACCTAGACCTTCATGTAGACTAGGGAAGTGATTGATTCCAGCTTCCGGGGGTACCACCCACGGGGCAGGCAGTTCTGTCCTCCTTACTGTCCCAGGATTGAAGAGGCATGACTGAATTGAAACAGTCAACAGTCTTTTTAGTCTTGATCAGTTAGGCAAGTTGATCCGTACTGCCAGACAGTATCAGTCTGTGGAAGTGCATTTGTGTGTGTTTTCCAGATGGAACCCTAGAAATCCCAGGAAAACACGTTTTCTTTGTTTATCAGCAGAGCCTTCCCGCCCTCTTCTTGGCCCAGGGCAGCTGCCTAGAGTGACTCATTATTTCACTCACTTGTTGATCTCTTTTTCTATCCATCTTGCTTCTGAATTCTGCCCGGTTTGGTTCCTTATCCTGAACCACAGTGGACACTGTTTTCCAGTACCTGACATTATCCCAGAGACTGATGTATCTCAACCCTGGCTGCAGACATAGCTGGGGAAGCTTTTTTTTTTTTAAAAAAAAAAAGGCTGAAATCTTGCCATTTGTGACAACATTGGTGGACCTAGAGGGTATTATGCCAAGTGAAACCAATCAGCCAAAGGAAATGCTGTATGATTTTATGTATTATGTAGACTCTAAACACAAAACAAATGAGCAAATAGGAAAACAGAGACAAGAGTCCTAGCTACAGAGAGCAAACTGGTAGTTGCCAGAAGTGAAGGGAGTAGGGAAAAAAAATAGTCAGGGAGATTAAGAGGTGCAAATTTTCAGCTACAAAATAAATGAATCACAGGTATGAAGTGTACGGTGTGGGGAATTTACTCAATACCAATGTCTTTGTGTGGTGACAGGTGATAACTAGACTTAATGATTTTGAAATGTATAGAAATATCAAATCATTGTGTTGTGTGCTAGCAGCTGACATAGTATTGTAGCTTGATTATACCGCAGAAAAACAAACTGACTGACTAATAGAAAAAGAGATCAGATTATTGCTGCCCCCATAGGGGGGTGGGGAATGGGGAGATAGGGTTTGTGAAGGAGGGAGAATTAGATGAAGATAGTCAAAATGTACATGCTCCAGCTTGTAAAGATACATAATAACTAGGGATGTAACGTACAACACAATATAGGTAACACTGCTGTACGTTCTGTGTGAAAGCAGTTAAGAGTAAATCCTGAGTTCTCATCACAAAATATTTTTTCTATTTCTTTGATATTTGTTTTATATGAGATGACAGATGCTCACTAACCCCATTAGGGTTATCATTTCATAATGTAAGTCAAATCATTATGTGTATACCTTAAACTTATACAGTGCTTCAGATCTTAATAAAATCGGGGGAAGCAAATGTAAATTTAAAAAAATAATGTATACGTATGAAAAAAGAAGTTGCTTCTAGAAATGGGAAACACAGTGGCAAAATTTTCAAACTCAGTAGATGTATTTATTAGCAGCAAAGTGAAAAGAAAAACTCAGTTCAGACAATAGAGGATTGATCTGAAGAAATCCTCCATTAATGCAGTAATGCCTTAATGGATGAAGAAAGAAAAAGACAGAAAAAAAGAAAAAAAAGATTAAGAGACGTGGAAGATAGTTCAGACCTGAAAAATATTTAATCAGAAGGAAAGGGAAGAGGATAAAGGCAATATCTGAAGAGATACTAGCTTAGTTTTTTCCCAGAACTAATGAAATCAAATCCATAGATTTCATGCCCTACAATCCCAAACAAGATAGATAAAAAAACAAAAGTACAAGTGAGTTCTACTTTTTGGAATTGATTAATATTCCACTGTGGCCTGACAGTTAATTTTTATACCTGCTGCAGTTGTATTTCAAAGTTTTGTACAAAGTTATGTGTATACTCAAACCACATTTTGTTAATTGTGTTATTCAGACTTTATTTCCTTCTTTATCTGTCAGTTTCTAAAATAAGGAAGTTAGAAGTCTCTCCAATATGAATGTGGATGCAGTTTCTCTTGGTATTTTTATCTGCTCAATATACTGCAGACCTCTGCTGCTAAGTAAATAAAGTTTCATGCCTTAAAAAAAAAAAAAAAGAAATACCTGGGGAGCTTTTAAAAAGTACTGATGCACTAGCTACACCCTAGACTAATGAAATCAGAGCCCCAGGGGAGTAGGGTCCAGGAATAAATATTTTTAAAAGCTCCCCAGATGATTCTTTGTGCATCAAGAGTTATACCACTGCTCTAGAGTCCCCTAACTGCTCTAACCTGGCCCTTTTCTGCCGTCTTTTACGCTCCACGTTCTGCCACCTTGGTAGCTGCTCCAGCAGTCCTCCCTTGGAATTTAGACCCGAGCCCAGGGGACCGAGCCAGTAAAGAGCTGAAGTATGTTTATGGGGAGGAAGTTCCTCCTTGGCGGGCAGCTGCTACTGACTTCCCTATGTTTGCGCAAATAAAACCTATCATCTTAACGAGCTTTTGAATAAACGTTTGGTTTTCTTCACAAATGTTTGCTGCTCTGCCAGTCAGGGTCAGTGGTAAACCTTCAGTGGTATCCTTACTTTACTTCCAGTGAATTCTGAAATGAGGTGCAATGTGGTTTTAGGACAGAAGCAAAAGATAAAAGAGTGCAGTGAAAGTGGAGGCAGGGCAGAGCTAGGCCCCATCAGGCCCCTCCATCGCTGCCCCGGCTTTTGAAAAGTCATGTTTACATTAGTATCTCTCTGCCTGGGGCTTCCCAAACCCTGTGGGCAGATGGATGACTGAGTAATGTGTGTCTCTGCTTTGCTGATGAGGAAGAGAGCCAAACCAGGTGGTCTGGGGCTGTTTCCTCCTTCCATGGAGACCCTTCCCCTTCCCAGTCTCTTATCTGAAGCTCTCTTACCCCCACCTTTCCCTCCGCCCCTTCTGCCTTCCTCCAGCTGCCTTAGCATAGGGGGACGGGATGGACTTCTTGGGAGAAAACTGAGTTTCTGTTTTTGAAAGTTCAGAGTGTGAGGCCCCATACATGCCAGGACTCAGAGCGTTCCTAGGGATGCCTCCCGGGGTGGGGAAGTGCTCACGTCTCCTTTTGTGTGTCTTTATTCTTCATTTAGCAGCAGGCTTTTTTATTCCAAGGAGAGGGATGTAGGCCCACTGTTTCTGCTTCATGGTGAAAGCTCCAAAGAGCTGGTTACAGGAGGCCTTGGCCCAGCCGCACCAGCGCTCATTCTTAGGCCTCCATGGTGGCCCCAGGGCTCTGTGAGGCTATGCTTAAACCCTTCCAGTCCAGGGGATGGGACTCCAGACTCCTCCTCCCCTGCTGCTCCCACCTGACCCAGCCCTCTGGTTTGCAGGAAGGAGGAGACAGTTACTGTCTACCCCGCAGATGTGGTGCTCTTCGAAGGGATCCTGGCCTTCTACTCCCAGGAGGTGCGAGACCTGTTCCAGATGAAGCTTTTTGTGGACACAGATGCGGACACCCGGCTCTCCCGCAGAGGTACGTTCCAGAAGCTGCCGACAGCGTATCGGTGGCCTTGTGCCCCTGGGGCCCAGCCCAGGCCAGTCAGCCTTGCCCCAGGAACATCCTGCTGCCCAAGTGACATTTGGGAAGGGATTAGTTTCACTCACTGTTTTGTTAAAGGTTCATGAGGTCATGGACATGAAATAAGAAGTTTACCTTCTGTTTTAGCTGGAGGGAAGTTTGGCTAAGTGCTTAGCTCCCTATGATTTCCCCATAGGTGTCCCAGTCAAGATGGGGACTCACTGTAGCACATCTTGGAGCAGGAACACCCTCTGCTGGCAGCTCTGGGCAGCTGGTCCTATCTGCCCATTCCGCTTGTCCCTTTGCTGTCCAGAAAGTTCTGTGAAGCTTTGGTCACTCTGTCCAGCCAGCTCAGGAGCACGGTTGTTCCCTCTGAACACCTTGAGCGTGTGCGGAAGACACTGAAGTGCTTGTTGGCAGGGAGGCAGAGCCTGTGGACTCACCCTGGGGTGCAGAGCAGAGAGCTCGGGAGGCCTCGTGGGGGAAGCGGGGCCTGTGGACTCACCCTGGGGCGCAGAGCAGAGAGCTCGGGAGGCCTCGTGAGGGAGGCAGAGCCCATAGACTCAGCCCTGGGGCGCAGAGCAGAGAGCTCGGGAGGCCTCGTGGGGGAAGCGGGGCCTGTGGACTCACCCTGGGGCACAGAGCAGAGAGCTCGGGAGGCCTCGTGAGGGAGGCAGAGCCTGTGGACTCACCCTGGGGTGCAGAGCAGAGAGCTCGGGAGGCCTCGTGGGGGAAGCGGGGCCTGTGGACTCACCCTGGGGCGCAGAGCAGAGAGCTCGGGAGGCCTCGTGAGGGAGGCAGAGCCCATAGACTCAGCCCTGGGGCGCAGAGCAGAGAGCTCTGGAGGCCTCGTGTGGGAAGCGGGGCCTGTGGACTCACCCTGGGGCGCAGAGCAGAGAGCTCCGGAGGCCTGGTGGGGGAAGCAGGGTCTGGACGTGAATCTGGTGGGCTGATGGCGTAGGCAACCCGAGAAGGCGCTCGCTGCAAAAATAGACACTGTGGCTGGTTAGGACTGTTTTCTGATCTGGATGACATGGAGGGCTGAGGTCTGTGGGTGGCATCTTGGGGCATGAGCCATTGAGGAGAGATGGAGAACCCAGCAGAGTTGGAGCCGACAGGACACAGCCTAGGCAGTGGGGTGGGAGGGACTGAGGAGAGGGATGAAGGGTGACTAAGGTTTGAGTCCCCATCATGTGGAGGAGGAGCGACACAGGATACTCCAGGCTTAGCCCTTAGTCACAGAGCAAGCCAGTGGCAGATTCAGATTTCGTAAGCCCCAACCCAAAGCCTTCCAACCTCAGAGCGTGTGAAGCTTTTCCTTTTCCAGTTCATGAAACAAATTTGTTTCATGGACAGAAGAGCCTGGCGGGCTACAGTCCGTGGGGTCGCAAGGAGTTGGACACAACTGAGCGACTAACACTTGCAGTTTCTTTCACTTTTCGCTGTTTAGTCGACGTGTGACTTGGAGTAGGTTGTGTTTTAACCTGCTTGCACCTTATTTTCCTACTGGTGGATCATGTAATGACTGGCTAGTACTCCTAGGATAGTTGTGCTGTGAGAGGCAATGCCTGGTGGCAGCTTTAGTGGATAAATGTCGACGTGGCAGATCAGAAACCTGCTTCGAGATGGTAGCTGATGTTCTGTTTTCCCTAGTATTCCGTCAGGACTTGTCAGAAGCTCAGGAGACATGTCCTCAGGAGCTGGTAACACCTGGGCTGATAGCATTAGCCCAGCAGGTGGAACTAACATCCCAGGGGATGGAGTGATGCCTGAGAGAGAAAAGTACAAACAATGTGGAAATTGGAACCACGTTTTGTGGTATGACACGCCTGATTTCGATGGATAATTCTGGGATGGATTAGGTAGGTCTTATCCCACGATCCTCCCGTGAGATGGAGGAGAGGTTTGAGGTGACGGTGGCCTTTCCGGGGGTTTCTCAGGGCCAGTTCTGCACTCCTCGCCTTCCCTGGTGCCCCTGCGGCGGCTCACCATCTTCTTTCAGATCCGCCATCCTGTCATGTCACCTACTGCCGAGTTACCCTTCTGCTGGTTGAGTGGGACTCCCCAAATGCTGTTTCTACAAACTCATTCTCTGTCTCTGTAGGACAGAACCTGCTTTGTGGGCTGGGGCGGGGTGGGGGTAAGGGAGAGGGCAGGCGGGTTAGTCAGGACTGTGGAGCAGAACATTCCTGGGGACTTGAGCGAGTGCCATGGTCTTACTGTCTGCGGGCCACACCCTCCCGGGCACACTCCAGGCTGACTCTCATGTGGAAGGAAGGGAGTCTCACAGCCTTTGGAAGCACTTCCTTCCTTCCTTCCCAGGGGCCCCTTGGTGTCTAGGGGACTGGTCTCCTCCCGCAAAGCCTGCCGTGCCTCCCCTCTGTGTGAGTGTAGCCTAGCCTTGGAGCAGGATCGGACAGGACCTGCAGTGGGGCCCTGGGACCGCTGGTCTCAGGCCCACCTGCCACGGCCCTCTCTCCAGCTTACACAGAATTAGGGCTTCGCTGAGCCTTGACATAGGCAGTTGGTTCTTTTACTAGAATAACACATCTCCTCAACTGATCTTTAAAGGGAATTGACAACCGTGGAGGAACTGTGTTTATTCTGGTCCTTCTGCATTTGATTCTTGGCTCTGGCTGACCAGAAGCAGCAGAGGCTGATTTGGAAGGGCTGAGTGGAAGCCAGGCAGGGAAGAGCAGGCCTGGAGTTTCCTGCCCTTTACCCCGCAGGGCGCTCTGAGATGACCTGTCCCGGCCCAGCAAGTGTGCCGGGGTCACAGACGGTTTTGAGTCTCTGGAGTTTCCTGTCTGTGCCAAGACCTTGTTCTGATTCAGTGGTTGGCTTGGTTACGCTTCCTGACTCTGAGGAGGAGGGCGCCTCACTGTAGTGAACTAGCTGGTCCCAAGTTGTCCTGGGCTCAAGGAGGGATCCCGTCTGTCTAAGGTGGTAATTGGATGGGAGGCTCTTGGGAGCAGAGGTGGGCGAAGCCTTTTGTTTTGTGTGTTCGCGTGTCTGGACAGCGCTCTGGCCCACTGCCATCTCCTGTTCCAGCCCAGCGTGGAAGCTGCGGGACGTCTCCTCCCGTCTGCCTGTTTCCCCCTCGCCTTCCGGTGTCTGCCCTCCCCTCCCCCCGGGAGCCCCGCCCCTTCCTTCCCAGCGGCTCTCTGGGACTCCACCCCCACCCCCGCTGGGTCCCGCCTGCTTAGCTGAGTTCCCGGCTTGTGTCCTGCTGAGTTCCCGGCTTGTGTCCTGCTGATGGCCTGCTTTATCAGGGAGCCATCCCTCTCCTGGAGGATCCTCAGGTCCTGTCAGCGTCATGGTCCTGCCTCTTAGGCTTACTGAAAGCACACCGCGTGCCAGTCACGGTGCTGAAGAATCTTAGGCACATCTCCAGTCTTCCTAACTGACAGCTTTGTGAGGCAAGGTGCTATTGTGGTCTCTGCTTTACAGTTAAGGAAAATGAGCTTTTTGTCTGAGGCCACAAAGGTAGTAGTTAATGGGGTCAGGATTCAAATAGGGTCAGTTTTGCCCCCATCACTCTAGACGATGGGGCCAGAAGCAGCTTTGGGCTCCAGAGCAGAGGCGAGTGTGATTCACCTGCTCCACCCGGTCTCCCCGCTCCTGTTCCTCACTCCCGTGACATGACAGGTGATGCTCTACGGTCAGCAAGGCACAGGAGAGCTGCAGACGTGGGCTGAGGGCAGCGGCAGAGCACTGTGAAAGGGGAGAGTTCGTGCGTGGGTGTCCTAGAGGGAGGATGGAGACTTCCACGGTGCTGAGGCTGTCAGCAGTCGTGGGAAATGCATGTCTTGCAAAAAAAATCCAACCTCAGGCTCTCGCAGGGTTTTGAGTCAAAGCTGCTGAGGTGCAAGCATGTGTTTGCTTCCCCCCTCCCCGCCCCCCGCCCCAGCTCTGATGCCCTTTTGGTCTGACTTCCTTTTTCCTTTGGGCTTTATCTGGAGACATGTGAAGAGCTAGAGGCCACACGGGCTGTGTGTTTTGGCGAGCTCAGCCCCTTGGCCCACAGGCCCGCACTCTGGAGGCCCGTGGGGCTGAGCCACGTGGCAGCTGTTGGAGCTCCTACTTGGCCGCCGAGTGTCCCTGGCAGAGCAGCGGCAGCAGCTGGAGCAGGGCCCTATGTCCAAATGCCCGAGAAGACCATTTCCTGGCTGGGCTGGGCATGCAGGCAGCTGGGTTTGTGAGGCAAATCCTGACAAGTTAGGGACCAACCAACCATTTTATTAGCAGGGCTCATGGGAGGAAGACCCTTGTGAATCGCGGAGCTGGAAGTCAATGGTGGTAGCAGTGTATTACCTGGGTTTCTGGAATGGGGTCTTCCTGACAGTTTCCCAGCCTTCTGATCTTACAGACTTCACGCCAGCCTGGACTGTAACCAGAGAAGCTGTTTCCCGCCCCTCCCCACGTGCATGTGTTCCTGTGTGCATGCATACATGTCCACAGAATTATTTACAGACACGACTTTCCAGAAATGCACTCACAAGTATTCCCTGTGTTTGTTTACAGTGAGTTTCATCCCGTGCTGAAACAAATACTTGGACAAGTGATTGAGAGGAGCCAAGGGTCCACTGCAAATGACTGTAGATAAATTGATACCCTTCTGGGGTTGGAGGGAAAGATTTTAATAGTTATGATTGAAAACATTTGTAGGGAGGGGTTGCTTTTGTTATGGGAATCAAACTCACTTGCTGAGTTTGGGAGAAACTCAGGCCCAGGGAGGCTAGTGTACAGTGGCAGAACCAGGGTTCTGGACCCTTTTCTGAGCTTTGACAAAAGACTCTGTTAAAAGCACCCCCCACCCTGAGGAAGAAGAAGGTGGAAGATGATAAGTTTGGGTCCCTCTGGGCTGCTTCAGAGCTCTGGCCATGGTTTCTGACACCATAGTCTTCTCATCTTTTGCTTAGTGGTCTCCTCTGTGTTTGAGGTGGGCAGGTGTGGCTGACTGCAGCTGGGCCCTCTGCCCTACTTAGACCCGGTGGAGGGGCCCCCGTGTGGACGGGAACCAGGCAGACAGAGGTGGCACATCCACAGAGGGGTGCCAGCCTGAACACAGGTGAGAGCGTGCAAGGGTAATGGGATGAGGATGGGCAAAGGAGACGTCTCCTGGCAACCTGCCCCTTTTGCCAGGAAGCCCCACCACTTCTCTGGGCTTAGTCCCCTTCCTGTTATGAGTTTGTCCTACGTTTTTTGGGGGGTTCACAATGAAGTTTTATTTGGGGCAAGTGTTGCTTGAAATGAGAAGACTAATGGCCTTTCCCGGAAACCTTTTGCTTCAGAGAGCATTTTGTCATAGCTGAATATGACTGTAGCAAGACTTGAAAATGCAACTTGTTTTTCCCCAAAGCTGCTGCTGACCGGCTCTTGGTCCAGTCTCTCAGGAATCCGGCACGTGAATCATCCAGGGTCCTCGTGGAGCTTGTGTGATCCTGATCAGCCTCGCGAAGGGCGGACATGCACCGATTTCTTGATTCTTGTTTTTTCTTCTCTTCTAGTATTAAGGGACATCAGCGAAAGAGGGAGGGACCTTGAGCAGATTTTATCTCAGTACATTACATTCGTCAAGCCTGCCTTTGAGGAATTCTGCTTGCCAGTGAGTTGTGTTCTTGTTTTTCACTGAATTTAGTCTTTAAAATGTAATGAGACAAATAAAGGTCTGTGAGTTGAGCTCCCCGGCCAGGATCTCACTCGCCCCTCTGGCTGCTCCTCTGTTGAGCCCTAAGAAAGGCAGTCACTGGTGCTTTGTCTCCTGCCCTGGGGCTCTGCCCTGCCACTCTTATTTGGGGTGGCCCTTCAGGATCCTGCTGTCCAATATTCCTGCAAGCCATACACTTCTCGCTTGGTGAGCTCATGGGGAGGCATTTTATTAAGGATGCATCGTATCCAAGGATAGACTTGACCGCTTGGGTCTTCAGAAGATTTGTGCCGGTTGGCATGTTGGTGCATGAGCCCTCAGCTGCAGGGTCTTCCCTTCTGAATCTCTCCTGCCACCACCTTTGAGCCCTATTTTGAGCTTGTCATTGGTCCCTATGTAAGTTCCCCTTTGGGAGGCGTACCACGGAGGAGCAGGCTTCCTCTACTTCTACCCAGGCTCGTCAGGCCTCCCCATGAGCTGCGAACTCTCTAATGAGATGACCTTCCGAGAAGGAAGGGTAAGGACTGGGCAGTGTTCAGCTTTTAGTGAATCAGCCCTCAGCCTAGGAAGCACCCCAGCTTCCTGCGGAAAGTCAGGCGAACATTTGGGGAAGGCTGTCAGGGACAAGAGGTGGCATAGTGGGGTGTGAAAGAGGAAGGCATGGGAGAGAGCCTAGCTTTGGAAAGAGTTTTAGCTCTGGAGTCTCATACCTCCTCATACGTCTTTTTCAGGTTGGCTAAACCATGTTCTCACTCCTTGAGAATTCAGAGTTCAGTCCTGAGAATGTGAGAGAGGCTGGGTCTTCGCCTGATCTTGGCTGATGATGCCTTTAGGGAGACTGGCTCGTGTGGGGCTATTGGGAAGTAGTGTAGGGTGGGGATTCTCTACTTCTCTTATTAATTAATGTTAATAATTCTTTCTTCTGTGCTGGAAAAATATGATCCCAAGCTGTCTTTTTTTCTTCAAGTATGTTAGTAGGTTTTGCTTCAAAACCAACTTGACTTTTGTTTCAGATCTGGAACCAGGCAGGCTGTGTGAGTCAGCCTGAGTAACCCTGATGCCCTGCTCATTCCCTGGAGAGGCCTGGGTCTCAGGATTAGGTTTCTGGGGGAGAAGGCAGAGGTGGCTGTAGTGCTCTGAAGTTCTACGCATCCATCTGAGGACCTCTCTGCTCTTTCTAGCTTAATAATAAGAATACAAAGTATTCTTTTTGGACATAGATTAGAGTTTACTGCCAATTTTCTGCTGTTTAACTTTGTTGTAGTGGAACTCAGAATTTTAAGTAAGTATTTTTCTAGCTTGTTTCTACTAGTTCCCACTGTGCAGCCACGCAGTTCAGGAAAGAGCAGCTCACTCTGTGTGAACTTGGGCCTGATACACCCGTCTGCCTAATTCCCGCTGGGCCTCTGGCCATTCCACAGCTGTAGTATGGACACGTTGCAGGGTGAAGACCCATGTCCTAAGGCGTTGTTTACACAGCCTCGCCAGGACACAGTAGTTTGTAAAATGGCTCACAAAGTCTTAGTACAGTAAAAACCCCAAAGCTGTGTGCTTTATTTTTTCTTTTTTTAAGGCTGTGTCATATAACAGAGCTGGTGAAAATGGTCATCAGTGGGACTTACTTTTTCCGCCTAGACAAACTGTTGAAGGCCAAGGTGAACTGCTTATTCATGAGTTTGGGTTTTACGACTTGAGGCTTTTCATAGTGGTGAAGAGGCAGTTATATATTTAGTTTCCAAGACCATGTTCATGGTGCAGGTTGTAAGCTGAAAAAGTGTTAAATGTTAATGAGAACTCAGGAAAAAGCTGATCTATTGTAAATTAGATAAAGCGGATAAAATATATTACATTGGAAGTAACAGATTATTGCCCTCTGGGATTAGTAGGCGAAGGCTGGGCCTTTCTCCACATTCCCTCGGAGAAGGGCTTGGGCCAGCTTCTCTCTTTAATGCATTGTAATCCATCTAATGTGTTATAAATATCTTTCTCCACAGACAAAGAAATACGCTGACGTGATCATTCCTAGAGGTGCAGATAATCTCGGTGAGTCCTGGTGGGGCGCCTTGCACAGGGCATGACCCCTCCCTCTGTCAGTTATACCTTGGATAGGATGTGGTAACCAAACAAGGCTCTGTGGGTGTGGCTGAGGCCCTGGCTGCTGCTCTGAGCTGCAAAGGGGTTCATACCGACACACCTGGTGTCAAGGACAGGCCGCCGTGTTTACGCATGTACATAAGCGGGGACAGACGTGAACCTGCTCTTGCTTCTCTGGCAGTGATCGGAGGGCGGTGCATACCTTCTGCTGTTGTTCCCAGCGACACCTGGGCACCTTGTATCTAAGGCCACTTTTTAGTAAAAGCAGAGTTCCTTCTTAATTTCATTTAGAAAGCTCAAGGTGGCTTTTCCTGGGGTGGAAAGGATTTTTACCATGTGTATTTATGCATTAGCTTTGCCTTGTCTAGAAAGTAGGACTATCTCTGGATTTAGGCGTAATGGGGCAGAGCTGAATCGGGAGAAGACCCTGTTTTCCTATTCTCTTTATAATTGATTTCAGTTTTCCTCTGTTTAAAAAGTTAATTTTTTGCTGAGCCATTTGGGAGTTAGTCACAGCAATGAAAATTTCACTTCATTCAAGCCACAGTTCATTCGTCACATCCGGGACACTTAACATCAACTCCTTTAACCTTCCTCCGCCTTTCTTTGTTTTCTGGGACACTGCATTTTTGGGGAGCACAGGCCCGTTGTTTTTATAGAATAGCCCTCAGCTTGGGTTGCCTTTGTGCCCTCACGACTGGCTTCAGCTCGTACAACGTGGAGAATACCCTGGGGGAGCCATGTTCTTGGGGCGTCACCCCAGAAAGCACTTGTTGTTTATCTTGTTTTTGGCGATGTTCACATTGATCATGTGCTTGAAGCATATGATTTGTTTCTAAGGCTAAGGAAGGAGAGTCCAGTCTTACCTTTGGAGGAGAGGGCCTTCTGTGGGGTTCCCTGTCTTTGGGGTGGGGAGCTGGTAGGTTCCCTGGTGGAATGGTGTCAGAACAAAGGCCAGTCCTCATGTCTGCAGAATTTGGGTTGATTGCGTCCATCCAGTTCTTGCCTCTGATCGCATCCTGATAAGAAGCCTCACATTCAGGGCTTACTGTGTCCCGGGTCGTCCTACTCTGAGAACTCTGCTGCGGGGTCATATTAGCCCCCGTAGAGGTCTGGGGAGGTCGGGTGGCTTGCCCACAAGCAGCGGAGCCGGCTTCCTGGAGCGGTTTTTCATCTCCGGTTCCTGTGTGCCCTCCACCCAAACAGCCCCGCAGACCTGCCCCCAGCCCCGCATGCCCCTGACACTCTGCCCTTCTCTGCTCCACAGTGGCCATCAATCTAATTGTGCAGCACATCCAGGACATCCTGAACGGGGGGCTCTCCAAACGACAGACCAATGGCTATCTCAACGGCTACACCCCTTCACGCAAGAGGCAGGCCTCGGAGTCCAGCAGCCGGCCGCACTGACCCTGTCTCCAAAGGGCCGGAGGAGGGGGCAGGAGGCTCTGTGCAACTATACACGTGGCTTCCTATGACATTGCTGTATTTAAGAAAACACCATGGAGATGAAATGCCTTTTTTTTTTTTTGGTACCTTGGAGCGACGAAATGAAACATAAGTTGACCCTGAGCTTAAATGACAAACTGTGCCAACTACTACTGGTGATGCCTAATTACGAGTCCAACGTGTAACCAGTTATAAATACATACATATATATATATATATATATATATAAAAGGATCTATTTTTGTGTAAATGTACAAATACTGTACAGCTGTTTGCCGTAAGTATTCTGCAGGAGGGCCTGTCCTGGAGTGTGTTGGGGGCTGGACCTGGGGTTTCACACCTGGTACCTGGTGTGTGCCCCGTGGGGCAGGCTCAGGTGGCTGTGGAAGGGAGGCTCGGGGCTCGTGGCTCTCAGCGTCTGTGCGACTCATTGGGAGTGGAGTTTGGAACCTTTGATCGCCTCCCCTGCCAGATGCTACCTTCTTGGACCTGGAGCTTTAGGATAATGTGGATAAGAGATCCTCTTTTATTTTTTCTTCTCTCTCTCTCTCTCTCTTTTTTTTTCTGAGTTGAAATTAGGCAAGACCTCAATTAAAAAATCAAACTCAGGGAAGAAGCCCACGGAGGGGAACGAGTCTTCTGTGTTTTCTTCTTGCCCCGACCCCACCTCTGGCTGCTCAGGCAGCTCGCTGTTTCCTTCCTTACTCACCCGCTTCCGAAAACCAGAGCGGCTTCTCTCTCCTTCCCTGGTGGGGATGTGATGGGGTTGCTTCCTGACAGAGTGGAGAAAGAAGGACTGTGCCTGTTGTAGCGTCTGAGATGCTGACGTCTTCCGGGGAGGTCACAATGATAGTCCTCGGGCCTTTCCCCAGATTGTGGGGTGCACAGTGGACCCTGGCAGCCTGGGGTTTGGTTGAGGACCTCTCCTGGCAGCCAGCCCCTCCCAGGGCAGCCGGAGAGCTCTGCTCTATAGGGAGCTGTAGCGTTTGTTCCCCACCCTGAGGGATTTGCAGCGAGGTGAATGTCACGGCCATGCTGATTTACTTATTTACCATGCAGCCACGTCACCGTGCAGCTGGGCACAGAGGCAGGGAGGAAGAGTAGCGTTTTTAAATTACAAGTTGGAGTCTTAGGCTGAAAACATTTGGGGTGGAGAATTCTAGCTTTTCCCGAGGCTCCCTCTTGGTGGAAACTTCCTTCTTTGGACGCAGTACAGATTCCTGAAGATTCTTGGTGGGGAGGGCTAGAGGAAGCAGGGGGCCTAGTGAGATAGAGGAGCTGTGACTATAGTGTTCTAAAGCCTCATCTTTTAACTGCAGAAGAGCCAGAACCTTTTAATCTTGGCATGGACCATCTCAGTGCTCGATAGGCTACACCCTTGGTTATTCCCTTGTGGCTGCCACAGCCTGAAACATTTTGGGGATCCCTTCTCTTTCCGTTGCTTTTGTAGCCCCTTGGAGCCATTGATAAACCCAACACCATTAACTCTCGTCACATCGAATTGTTCCTGTAGGCTCAGCCTCACCCGGTTTGCTTCCCCTTTTCTGGACTCCATTTGACTCTAACTCTGTTGGGCTGTGTCTAAAAGGCAAACCTTATCCGCAACAGGGCTTTGCCACCCCAAGACCTTCAGGAGACTGGACTACAGGCCCCGAGAGTAGTAATTGCTGAGATGGAGCAAGGGAAGGCCCCCAGGGTGCCTGCTCTGAAGGCCAGTGCCCGGTGGGTTGGCCGAGTTCTGAAGTGCGCATTTCCAAACCAGTATTGATTATCTTTCCAGTCATGCCTTGTGTGGCTCTGAGCTGAAGGGTGGATGGCAGGCCTGGGTTAGGATCCTGAGGACCCAAGGGCCTGCTGCTGTGTGGGGGCCTGTGTGCAGGGGAAGCTGCTCCCTGTCGCAGGGAGCCTTGGCCCCTGGGTGGGTAGCACGCTCAACTTTACTTGAAGCTCCCAGGTGCCAAACCATTCAGTGCCTTGGCTGTCTATCCTACTGCCTTGGAAGATGGAGTCTTCTCATCTCTGAGCCTTGACTTACTTAGCTGCTTTTTCATGCACTGGTGGTGCTGGGACCAAGCCCCCAGGGTCTCTGAGTACCCCTGTCCTTGGTGGGAAACAGTCTTCAGGCTGCCCTGCCTCTTGGTAGAGTCAAAGTGTTAGGCCCTCAGTCGTGTCTGACTCTTTGCCATCCCGTGGACTGCAGCCCCCCAGGCTCCTCTGTCCATGGAGTTCTCCAGGTGCGACTACTGGAGTGAGTAGCCATTCCCTTTTGCAGGGGCTTTTCCAGAACTAGGGTTTGAGCCTGGGTCTTCTGCATTGCAGGCAGATGCTATACTGTGTGAACCACCAGGGAAGCCCCACCCCTTGCTGTCTTGGCCTCTTGGCTGGGGGCTCGCTGGCCATGCTAATGAACTCCTCTGGTTCTATGACACAAAGTCTGGGGCAAGGAGGGGATAGGAAGCTCTGCCCTGTGGGGACCCCAGCATTTAGCCAATGCGGCAAATCCAGGAATTGGTATTTAAAGAGCCACTGGATCTGTTTTTGCTGGAGCATCAGATAGAATTATTAGGCCAGAAATGGATACTGTTCGCTGTCCGGGGAGGCAACACGGATGAGCAGAGTAGGGGAGCGTTGGTTGTGTATGCATGGGAGTGTCTTGGCTTCAGAGAGGCCCGGTGGCGCCTGCTTCTCCCGCTGTACAGGTGTTGTCCAAGGACCATGTGCTTAGGCAACAGGCGCTATGTTGTGGGCAGTCCTGGTCCCACACGCCTTCATGCTAACGGAGCTTCGGCCATTCTGGGACCAACAGGAGCAGAGAGCTGGGAGTATGTGTGAGGAAGATGCAGTGTTGTTACCTCAGGCGTCATTGGTTTTGGAGTGGATAGGGAGGCGATGGTCTGTGAAGAACAGGATGTGGAGGGTACCGCAGAAGCCTCCAGTTCACCCTTCAGAGCCTGTGAACCGCAGCAACCCACTGTGGTCTTGGCTGCTGGACGGTCAGGGACTTTGGCTTGCTGCCTCTCTGGGCTGGCTTGGACGCTCATCGTGGTGCCCAGGGCGGGATGCCAGCCTCTTGTGAGGCTGCAGGGTCAGGCTTGTGTGCAGGAGGGGCCGGGGCCCAGTGCACCACCTCCTTTGCTGCTGTTGTGTGGAGTCCCTGACTCAGCAGCCTTGACCTGCCCCAGGGCCCAGAGCCATTGGCAGGAACTAGTAGCCTCTTGCAGGGAAATGCTCTCCTCTACCCTGGAGACTCCCACCTGCCTGTCAATGACCACACGGGTGAGGCAGGCGAGGGTGGTTCTGGGTCTCAGGGCTGGGCTTCGGGAAAGGGCTGGCTTCTCTGCCACTCCTACCCTTCTCCCTGACCTCAGGGTAGAGGGGCAAAGTCTCAGTGTCCCAGCAGAGAGTGAGACGAGCACGCTTGGGAAACCGTAGGGGCGAGTCTGGAGCTGAGTCCCCGCCTTGAGCTTAGTCTCTGCGCCTTCTGCAGCCCTCCTCAGGCAGCGGGCTGGCTTCAAGGCAGTGTCCGGCCACCCTTAGAGGTGGTGAGTGCCTGGCTGGTCCTGCCTCAGGAACAGGGTGAGTAGGTAAATAGAGACGTAGGCCTTTTTTTTCTTTTTTTTCGGTCTTTCAGATGCTTGCACCTTCCCCCTTTCCTTCTACTGCCCTGCACTTACTTGTTAGCACTTACTTAAATGATCACATACTCTGTACTTTGCTGTAAATAAAGACTGAACAGAAAAGAACCCACTCTTGCCTTCTTTGTGGTGCTTGTGCAGGAGGAACAGTGACTGAGGCCAGCGGGCGTTGGGAGGGTAGCGCTCTAGGCCTTCGCTGGCTGGATATGGGCACCAGCCTGTTGTCGCTAAGCTTCCCCATCCTCTGCTGAGCCGCAAGCCTCCATGCGTGCGCTTCTGCTCCATCCCTGAAAGCCAGGCCAATGTCCCTGGGAGGCTTCTGTTCTCTAGCTCTAGCTGGCTCTGCTTCCTCTCAGGTCATCCAGTTTGTGCAGTGTCTTCCCACCCTCCCCTCCCTTTGCCGTCCCTTCCTCAACTTTAATAATAAAAGCCAAGAAAAACATTATAAACCCTTATTGGCTGGAGGAAAGTTGGCATTATAACAATGAACAACTTCAAGCTGAATACACAGACATCCATGTGTGTGATTACCTTAAGTGACTATATATCTATTTAGTTTACAGTCATACAATCATGGGCTTCCCTGGTGGCTCAGATGGTAAAGCGTCTGTCTGCAATGCAGGAGACCTAGGTTCAATCCCTGGGTTGGGACGATCCCCTGGAGAAGGAAATGGCAACCCACTCCAGTATTCTGGCCTGGAAAATCCCATGGACGGCGGAGCCTGGTAGGCTACCATCCATGGGGTCACAAAGAGTCGGACACGACTGAGCTACTTCACGTTCACTTTCATACAATCAATGCAGATAACCATCAACCTCGTTATTAAAAGATCTAGGCCACCCACCACCAGAGATCTTAAAATAATTAAAATAATTGGCTTTTGCCCTCTTTGCAGCACCCCAGGCCCCCCTCGCTCCCCACCTTCTCAGTGTCCCTTTCATCCCTTCACCTGCTGTCCCCGGGCACCACATGACCCTCATCTGTGCGCAGAGCGGCCCTGCTATATCCAGCCACTTGTCCCAAGGACAGAGGCAAACCCACTGTGGAGTTTGGATCCCAAAGAACTTGAATTTCAGAGGAATCCATCTCAGAAGGCTGGTGTGTTTTTAAGTAACACATGGGTGTGTACTATCAAGCGTGGTGGTTATCTGCAGGCAGATGAAGCCCTTGTGAGCCATAGTTTTACAGTCACTTTAGCTGAGATCCAGCTTTCTCTACACGTTGCTCTCACATCTCCCCGACCTGTGTACCATGTCTGGAGCTGGATGCTTTGCTTGGGACTTCACTCGTTTCTCAGAACTCAGTTCTGCTTCCTGGTAACTGGAGGGGCCAGTGGTGCAGGCCAGAAGCTCTTGAGCCATTCGCTTTGCCTCCCCACCCACCCTTCTGTCCCAATGTCCTTTGAGCTACCTACTGCTCCACAGCCTGGACTCACTAGTTTGATGAGTAAGTGCTGCTTGAGTCAAACCACCTTGACTCAGATGGAAAGAAACCTGTTAGGACCTGCATAAAAGATCTACAGATGAGAGGTGAGGAAGGAGACCTAGGATGTGGGAAAGTAGCTTTGAGAGGCGGGAACCACAGGGATCGATTTCTGTCATCATCTGGTGCTGAGGGCAGTTTAAAACAGTTTAGACACATTTGCTAAAACCCAACATGAAGCTAACTCTCCATGGTTTATCTTCTCAATAAACCGTGAACTGAAACAACAAATTAGTCCGTGGAGTCAATTTGAGCCAAGAGTAAAGATTTATCTGGGGCTTCCCTGGTGGCCCCCCGGTAAAGAACTCACCTGTCAATGCAGGAGACACGGGGTTTGATCCCAGGGCTGGGAAGGTCCCCTGGAGAAGAAAATGGTAACTCACTCCAGTGTTCTTGCCTGGGAAATCCCATGGACAGAGGAGCCTGGAGGGCTACAGTCCATGGGGTCACAAAGAGTCAGACATGACTTAGCAGCTAAACAACAAAGATTTATCCAGACATATCTCCTCGAATGAATGCATGGAAGAATGTGAAATTGTGCATTGCATAAACTCATTTTTCACATAGGGCAATCTATGCTTGGCATGCCCTTTTACAATGAGGTGCCCACGATGTGTTGCTGAGTGAGGATAAAGTGGCCTTGGGTTCACCACAGTTGAGTGCTGACTGCCCTGGGCCAGGGAAAGCCAGCCTAACCTCTCCTTACAGGCTCATGTGTCACATGGGGTTTTATCTGACAGGCCCAGGAGGCTCTTACCGAGGGCATTAGAGTTGAGGATGATTCCAGATTCCTCTTTATCAGTGAGTGCCCTGTGCACCATGTACTCTCTTTTCAGTTCCTGAAATTCCTGACTTTGACGATAACTCCTGGGACTTTACCAGTCTTCAGTCCTGCAAAGTATGTAAGCAATGTGGGCCTGTTCCGGTTTTACAGAGGAAGCTAGGAAGTGGGTCAAGCTGTAGGATGAGGCTGTCTGGCACATGTCTGCCATCTAGTGGTAGAATGCATTTCTCAACAGGAGATGGCCTTGGGTTGTTGGACTAATGCTATTTATGAGAGCTTTCAGGGCCTAGAAGTCTAGAC
>SJYQ01000747.1:197159-249371 GCA_006410935.1 Redunca redunca
GGTGGGGGTGGGGGGGGTCACCTCACAGCAGGAAGAACATGTGGTGATTAAGCAATGGATGAAGGTGAAATGACCAATTCAGAACTGAGTGGGAAATAAAAAGAAAACTGTCAATAAGTAGTATGGAAAGGCAAAATCTTTGAGATAACAGTGAATAGCTGGGGAACACATTAAAAAATCCATTTATCCCATGGAGGTTCAAAGGAGATGGTTATGCAATGGAAGGTGGAAATGACTGATAATGAAAGGAGAAAAGGGGGAAATCCCAGAATCTTCTGGTTCTTTACTAAAAACAGACAAGGGAAGATACCAGGGAATTGTTTTAAATGGCAGCTTAGTCACCATGTAGACACCAGTGAATTGTCATAAACCACAGCTCAGTCACGCGCATCCTTGACACTGTCTGCATGTGTGAAAAGTTATCTCCTGCTGGGGGAGCTCGTTGAGAGCCAGAGCATGTCTGGCTACTCTTAGTATCCCCAGTGCTTGACGTGGCATAGTTCTGTGACAAAACAAGTGCCTGCCAATTTTTTTCAAAGGGGGGAATAAACAAATGAAGGTGGAGAGCTCTGTGTGCAGAGCAGAGTGGGTACAGAGTCAGGGAACCCCTTCTGTCTGAGGTTCTGTCCAGTCTTTCCCTGGGATGCTGGCAAGTCATATTGCTTCTCCTGCCAGGCCTCTCTGCCCTCCTCAACGTAATGGCATAGTAGATCATGTGAAAGAATAGCTATAACATGAATTAGAGCAATAAAAGCTGTCCAACATAAAATGTGTTATTTGTTTTCAGTGGAAAGTGTAACTGGGCCAAAGTAGTATTAAGAAATGATCACGTTGGACTCAGACCAATTGCAGGTGAGGAAAATAAGCTGTTGTACCTAGCCAGAAAGGAGGCGAAAGCCATGTCAGCCACTTGGAGAGTATGCTTTTGGGACAGTGTCTGTGAGCCTGCAGGAAGCATGAAGACAATGTCTATTTCTTTACCTCTGGTTAAAGGGTCACCCTGTCACAAGATCTAACCTTTCCAAAGTCTGCGAAGTAGCTCCACTATTCTAAGGATCATTGAAAGAGTCTCTATCGGGATTAGGTTCAGTTGACTATAACAACAAAACAAACTAAAAATGCCCCAAATAATTAACTTTAATCAAGGTAGTCTATTTTTCTCGTGAAGATCATTTTATGTTCCAAGATGTCTGCTGGACTAGTTAGCAAGTCTGCCTTCCACAGAGAGGCAAGAAGGCATGGCTTATTCTTGTTAAGAAAGACTGTTCAGGAGTGCACCATGGTAGAATATACTGCCAACATCTCATTGGCCGGAACTTAATCTATGTCTATATCTACCTCCTAGGGAGATTGGGAAATGTGATCTTTTAGCTGAGTCGTTCTTACTCTGAATAAAATAGAAACGTGCAAACATAATACAACCAGAAACACAACCAAGCATGCCGAGCTCTAGATAAATGATAGCTGTTAATTTAAAAAAAATTTTTTTAAACAGAGCTTTACGAAGGTATAATTGACATACAATAAACTGCACATAAAGTTTACGATTAGATAGATTTTGACATATGTATATTCTTGTGAAACCATCATCACATCCGAGATGGTAAATATATCCATATATATCCAATATATTCCCTGAAAGTGAAAGTGAAAATCACTCAGTTGTGCCCGACTCCTTGCAACAGCATGGGCAGTAATCCGTGGAATTCTCCAGGCCAGAATACTGGAGTGGGTAGCCATTCCCTTCTCCAGGGGATCTTCCCAACCCAGGGATCAAACCCAGGTCTCCTGCATTGCAGGCGGATTCTTTACCAGCTGAGCCACAGGGGAAGCCCGAGAATACTGGAGTGGGTAGCCTATCCCTTCTGCAGGGGATCTTCCCAACCCATAGATATCCAATATGCGAGTTGCATTGGCAGTAGTCCATGGAATTCTCCAGGCCAGAATACTGGAGTGGGTAGCCATTCCCTTTTCCAGGGAATCTTCCCAACCCAGGGATCAAGCCCAGGGTCTGCTGCATTGCAGGCAGATTCTTTACCAACTGAGCTATCATGGAAGGGTTTCTTCCTAGACTTTCTCACTACTTACTGTGTATTTTCTAGAGTTAAATAAAATGAATATTTTGAATACACATCCTTTTCAAATATGTTCTTTGCAAGTAGAGTTGAGCCTTGAACAACATGGATTTGAACTGTGCTGGTCCACTTATGCATGGATTTTTCCCCATAAATACATACTAAGGTATTATAAGATTTGCTAGTTGGTTGAGTCCACAGATGCACAACACTGTATATGGAAGGCTGACTGTAAGGTAATACACGGATTTTCATACGTGTGTGGAGGATTGGTGCCCCAGCCCGCATGTTATGCATGAGTCAGTTGTATTTTCTCCCATTCTTTGACTTGTTTTTCTGTTTTCCTATGACAGTGTCATTCCATGTGCCAAATGTTGAAAAATCTGATGGTCTGATTATCAAATTTTTAGTCAAAACCGCTTTTGGTATCACGTCTAAGAAATTTTCACATAATCAAATGTCACATTTCCTCCTGGGTTGTCTTCAAGTTTTACAATTTTAGGTTTTACATGTAGGTCTGTGGTCCATTTTGAGTTCATTAATTGTGTATGGTGTGAGGTACAGATGGAAGTTCAGTATCGTGCGTGTGGCATCTAGTTTTCAACAGCTGCGTTGTTGGGGGACAATGCTCCACTGAATTGTCTTTGTATTTTTGCAAAAAATCAGGTGTTCATGTTTGTGGTTCTATTTCTGGACTCTGCGCCACTGACCTACTTATCCATCTGACGGCAGGACTACCTTGTCTTGATTACTGTAGCTTTATAATGTGTTAAAATTGGGTTGTACAAGCCATTCAATTTTGTTCTTCTTTTTTAAAATTGATTTGGTTATTCTAATCCTTCATTTCTGTATGAATTTTAGAGTCAACTTGTCAATTTCTACAAAAAGTCCTGCTGGAACTTTATTTGGGATGGCATTGAAGACTTAGATTAATTGGGGGAGAATTGACATCTTAACAACATTGTATCTTTTTACTGTCAACAAGTAATCAATAAACAATCTATAATAGGAATAGAAAAGAGAGTTTTATTTGAGCCAAGCTGAGGACTATAGCCTGGGAGATGCAAATTCAAAAAGCACTTGAATTGTGTTCTGTGAATTACAAAATGGGGTGGCAAATACAGGCACAAACCTCAAAGGTATATAAATTGCTTGTTAAGAATTAGGATCGGCCACTGGTAAGAAGTAAGGGTACTTATTAAACAAGAAATTATTAGAATCTAGAACCATCACACAGTTATAAGATTGCATTTGGAAGTTGATAGCAGATAGTGTTTTGAAAATGACTGGTGGTTCTTGAGTTTGATACAATTCAGAAAATTTAAGTTCTCAGTGATGCAAGAATATGACTGAAACCACAACCACCGTGGCCACCTGGCTCCAGTTTGAATGCCTGAACCACAGTTATTCCATTTTGATTTTTAAATGATCTTAAACATGTCATCATGATCTATGAGCAAGGTATATATCTCTACTTATTTTGGTCTTCTTTGATTTCTCTTAGTAATACTTTGTAGTTTTCCATTTACAGATTTTATACATTTTTATCAGATTTTTTCCTATGTATTTCATAATTTTTGGTGCTTTTGTACATAGTATTTTTAAAAATTTGTTTATTTGGTTGCACTGGGTCTTAGCTGCAGTGTGTGGGATCCAGTTCCTTGGATTGAACCTGGGCTCCTTGGTTTGATAGCATGGAGTCTTAGCCGCTGGACCACCAGGGAAGTCCCCGAAGTATTATTTCAAATTCTGATTTCCTATTGTTTGTTGCTAGCATATAGAAATAGAATTGATTTTTGCATACTGGTCTTTTACCTTGCAACCTTGCTAAACTCACTTATTAATGTTAATATTATTTTTAGAGTATTTTCAGGAGGGAACAGAAATAAAACTGATTCCATCTACCATATTTAATGAAAAGTTCTTAAAATTTCCGTATTCTCTTTCAGCATCTCTACAGGTTTGGAAATTACACATATTTTTCTTACTTTGATGATTATCTTTTAAAATTGAAAAAAATCTCTAATCTTCTATCAAACAGTATAAGAGCTTTAGAAAGTTTTATGAATAACTCTGCACATGTTAGTGTTGCTACGAGTTTTATTTCTATCTTGCTTGAAGAAAATTTTATTTCTTTATTTGTTTTATTTGATCTTTGTCTGTGCTGGGTCTTCGCTGCGTCGAGGGCTTTCCTCTGGTTGCAGCAAGCAGGGGCTGCGCTCTCGCGGGGGTGCTCGGGCTCTCACTGTGGTGGCTTTCTGGTGGGCCATGGGCTCCAGGGCGCGAGGGCCTCAGTAGCTGCAGTTCCCGGGTTCCGGAGCACAGGCTCCGTAGTTGTGGCTCACAGGCTTAGTTGCTCCACAGCCCGTGCAACTTCCCCGGAGCAGGGATTGAACTTGTGTCTCCTGCATTGGCAGGTGGATTCTTGACCACTGAGCCACCAGGGAAGCCCTTCACCTTATTTTTTAATAAAATTTTTTTAATGTTTATTTTTAATATTTAAGTATTTTATTGAAGTGCAGCGGATTTACACTGTTTCAAATGTAGGGCAAAGTGATTCAAAACATATCTATATTTATATATGTTCGTAGTAATAGTTTAGCCACTAATTCATGTCTGACTCTTGAAATCCCACGGACTACAGCCCACCAGGCTCCTCTGTCCATGCGATTTCCCAGGCAAGAATCCTGGAGTGGGTTGCTCTTTCCTTCTCCAGAGGGTCTTCCCCACCCAGGGGTCGATCTTTCATCTCTTGCATTGCAGGTGGATTCTTTGCCTCTGAGCCACTAGGGGAGCCCATATATATATATATATGTGCATGTATTCTTTTCCAGATCTTTTCCATTATGTCCACCTTGCTTTTATATCCTCTAAATAAATAATCATTAATTTTATTAAAAAATCATTACTTTTTTATGCTGTCAGTGCTTTCTTTATATTCACTGAGTTTTATTAATGCCTTTGTTCACTATTTCATTTTGCATTGTTCTTCTTAGTTCCAGATTAAATTTTTTCCCTAACGTACACCCTTTAGCAATACTTTTACAAAGGGTGTAAGTGGTATGCTCTTTGTTGGAAAATATCTATTTTACTTTCCGTTTTTCTTTCACTTTTGAAAGATAATTTAGCCGTATATTTTGTCTCAACATTTTGAGCATATTTTTCTGCCTTTTTTTTTTTAAATGAATAGCTTCTCTTCTTCTGTGATGTTCTGCAGTTCACCTTGAAGTATTGAGATGTGGATCTATTTTTATTTATCCCACTTATGCTCCCTGATCGGCAAGATCTCTGTGTGCCATGTTCTCTGGAACGATCGTAGCTGTCACCTTCCCTAGTGTGCCCTCACTATTCCCCCTCTGGGTCTGTAGTTCCATATATTATGACCTTTTATTCTTTCCTCTGAGTCTCTGCTCCCATTCTATTTTTCTTCTTTTTAACTACAATGTTGCAAAGGGTCTCAGATCGATTCTGCTGTCTAAAACCTACCCACTGAGTTTTAACTTCGTTGACCATATATATATTTATTTATGTATTTAGGCCGCCTCCGTGCAGCATGCAGGATCTTAGTTCCCCGACCAGGTATAGAACCTGTGCCCCCTGCAGTGGAAGCACAGAGTTCTAAGTACTGGACTACCAGAGAATTCCCTTCCTGACCATATTTTTAGCTTTTAGAAAGCTATTTCACTTTATTACAAATCTGTTGATTTTCTTCAGTGTTTTATCCTTATATTTTCAGTTTCTATTCATGGCCACTGTAAAAAATTATAATTTTCTTGTGTATTCAAGTATGCATTAAGTTATGTATATATGTATTTTATCTAGAATTTCTAGTATTTTATAACAAGAGAGTTTTCTATTTTTCTGACTATGAAAGTATCCTATTGGTCTTTTCAAATGTTTTTTTCTCCAGAAAAAATTTCGCTTTGTCTACAGGACCGAATTTTACTTGGAGTTCTAAAACGTCCATTGTTCTAAGCATGTAAGTGTGCTGGGATATCTAGGGTGTGGAGTTAAAGTGTAAGTTCTTAAATCCCAGGAGCTGGAAATGAGCCTTTCTCGTATCTTCATGGTATTAAACTTGTCCACATAAGTGATTCTCAGAAGTTGGCCATTTATTTGACCTTTGTTTTGGAGCCAGGGCCAGTGTGGCCATGAGATACACGCATATTTTTAAAGAATCTGCCTGCAACGCAGGAGACACAGGAGACGTGGGTTTGATCTCTGGGTTGGGAAGATGCCTTGCAGGAGGAAATGGCAGGCTACTCTAGTCTTCTTGCTTGGAAAATCCCATAGACAGAGGAGCCTGTGGGTTATAGCCCATAGAGCCGCGAAAGAGTCAGACCTGACTGTGCACCCATGTGTGTTTACACTGGAAGGACTGATGCTGAAGCTGAAGCTCCAGTACTCTCAGTTCAGTTCAGTTCAGTTCAGTTCAGTCGCTGAGTCATGTGCGCCTCTTTGTGAGCCCATGAATCGCAGCACGCCAGGCCTCCCTGTCCATCACCATCTCCCGGAGTTCACTCAGACTCACGTCCCTCGAGTCCGTGATGCCATCCAGCCATCTCATCCTGGGTCGTCCCCTTCTCCTCCTGCCCCCAATCCCTCCCAGCACCAGCATCAGAGTCTTTTCCAATGAGTCAACTCTTCGCACGAGGTGGCCAAAGTACTGGAGTTTCAGCTTTAGCATCATTCCTTCCAAAGAAATCCCAGGGCTGATCTCCTTCAGAATGGACTGGTTGGATCTCCTTGCAGTCCAAGGGACTCTCAAGAGGCTTCTCCAGCACCACAGTTCAAAAGCATCAATTCTTTGGCGCTCAGCCTTCTTCACAGTCCAACTCTCACATCCATACATGACCACAGGAAAAACCATAGCCTTGACTAGACGGACCTTAGTTGGCAAAGTAATGTCTCTGCTTTTCAATATGCTATCTAGGTTGGTCATAACTTTTTTTCCAAGGAGTAACTTTGGCCACCTGATATGAAGAACCAGCTCATTGGAAAGGACACTGATGCTGGAAAGACTGAAGGCAAAAGGAGAAGGGGGTGGCAGAGGATGAGATGGTTAGATTGCAACACCAACGCAATGGACATGAATTTGAGCAAACTCCAAGAGACAGTGAAAGACAGCAAATTCCAGGAGATAGTCCATGGGATCTCAAAGAGTTGGACAGGACTTAGCCTCTGAACAACAGCAAGCCAGTCTGGCAGCGCAGCCACAGCCAGGCTACAGCGCACTCTTCTGCTCAGGAAAACTCAGATTTCCATGACCCTGTAAAATTATGTGTGCATCTCATGCTGGCACTGGCCCTGAAGTTTTTAATTGTTAGTTGCTCAGTTGTGTCTAACTCTTTGTGACCCCACAGACTGTAGACCCCACGCTTCTCTGTCCATGGGGTTCTCCAGGCAAGAATACTGGGGTAGGTTGCCATTTAGTCCTCCAGGGGAATGTTCCTGACAGAGATCGAACCTGCGTCTCCTGTGTCCCCTGCATTGCAGGCAGGTTCCTTACTGCTTGAGTCTGGGGAAGTCCAAATGTATATTCAGGGTTGATTTCCTTTAGGATGGCCTGGTTTCATCTTGCAGATTGGCTCGGGGAACTCAGCTCCCTCTGTTCAATTGCTCTTAGAATTGGCCACTAGATGGCGAGAATGAGCCACAACAGGCAAGTCCTGCTTTAATTTTCAGAACAACTGAAAGACGGCTGATTCAAAAACATTGAACACCTGTCACGTGACAGATACTTCGCCAATCCTTTTCTGCTCTTAGGGACCTCATAAATGGCCAGTAGTCACTCATGTATAGACACAGAGTTGATTGATTCAAGTCACACCCAAGGAGTCTCAAGAAGGAGGAACCACTGACCTTTTCCCCTCAGGACTCAGTTTATGAGACAGAAGCCTCGGGTAGGGGGTCACCCCCTCCCAGTTTCACCCAACGTCTTCACACAGTTGTTTCGTGTTATATATCTTGTCGTTCCCATCAGGTTTTGTTCCTAGGGCTTGCTTTGCTGTTGAATAGTTATGTGACCCTGGATTAATGGTTCTCTAAGCCTCAATCTCTTAATACCAGTCCAACAGAGAATGAGATGGCATCACCGGCTCAGTAGACACGAATCTGAGCAAACTCCGGGAGATAGCAAACGATAAGGAAGCCTGGAGTGCTACAATCCATCAGGTTGCAAAAAGTTGTCATGACTTAGCCACCAAACAATGATACTGGTCCTTACCATCTCCCGGAGTTGTGTCACACCTAAGTGAAGTAATAAATGTTAAAATGCTTTGAAAATTCATAAGTGCCATAGACTTAGGAGGCATTAAAATCATTGTTCATATAGCATTCTCTAAAATTCTTTCAGGAAAAGTTAGGGCCACTTGGGCATTGGTTGGGTGGATTAGAATGAAAACTCTTCTGGAAGAGGAGGCCCACCACTGGTTAACGTGTACCAGCTGATTTAGAGCTAAGGAGACGGCAGTGTCATTAGAGGCAGTGCTCGGCTAAGCCTCTAATGATTCCTGGACCTGGTGCAGCCTGGTCCAAGAAAGGGGGTCTTCTGTGGCAGGAGTTCCTATTTCAGGTGCAGTGGGAGGGGTCTGCCTCAGCCTGGGGAGAGGGTCTCTTTTCCTTCCGCAGGCAGAGGCCTTGAAGAAAATGACATTGAGGGTGGAGTAGGGCTGTGTGGGTAGAGTGTGACGCCGTCCTATCCCCTGAAACAAGCTCTCAGGAGGAAAAGCCACTGTCCCTTTTCAGGACCAATGTGATAAAGGCTAGTGGCGGTTTTCCTATCCCACTCACCGTAGAGGGAAGGGGATCAAGTCCTCCACTTGATGGGAGACACCAGGTATCTTCCCATGGTCCAAGGGAAGGGGACAGCCTGGAGACATGTCACGATAGTTACCTTCCTGTCCCATCAAGGAACACACGTTACCACAGTTATTTTTCTGCCCCATCCCTTGTGGGGATTCTCAGGTGTTTCTTTTTTTTTTTTTTGCCACTACAGTCTATTTTAAAAACAACATGTGAATCCATTTGATCACAATCAGTGTTTTCAAAACTTTAGTTAAAATGGGATTTCCATGCAGACACTTAGGTGTGAGTGAGTGTGTGTGTTGGCCATGACATTCTACAGTCACACCATCTCCTACATGCCCCTTCCATGCTCCAGTATGCTAGGCTTCACAATTCCACTGGGGACGAAATTGAAATTTCTCCTAATCTTTTCATTCATCAACCATGTACCTAGCCTCTACCACATGTCTGTCACCTGAATACCTCATTTTGTTTTCAATCTCACTTGACTTCTACGACGTGGATCAGATTACCCCACGTTCCCTAAGGGAACTGAGGTTTAGGAGAGGGTAAGTAAATTATGCTACATTGGCCGTGCACAGAGGTGCTGGAGTTGTAACCTGTCTTTTCCTGATTGCAGAGCTTCAGTTCTGTGCCTTACGCCCTGCTGCCTCTTCTGTGTCCTGTGTCCCCAAGGCTGGGTTCTTGCCAGCGTTTGGCAGGAACTCCCCCACTCTCCCCCACTGCATAGCCTTACAAGTGCTCCGCTGCTCTCCACTCACCCAGCCCCTCGGAGGCCCCTGCTCCCCTGACCAGGAAACAGCTACCTCGGCCCCCTGACCTGGGCCTCGTGTTCCCAACAACACCCATTACAACTGCACATTAAAGTTCTTTCTCACCGACCTTTCCAATCCATCTGCAGTTCTTTTACTTTCCTCAGCTCTGTGTCTTGCCTGTCTCCCTTCAGGTGGCTCCTCCTGGAACTCACCATGGCTTCACAGGGAGAAAGAGTCCTTCACTAGACTGATTCCACCCAGCAGTACTCCCATCAGGATGGCCAGGGAAGGGGAGCGCGGCCTTGATGGGTGCTGCCTTCGAGAGGCAGGGGTTGATCTGGTCCTGAGTGAGAGGACACAAAAGAAGTAAGATTTGTCAAGAGTGAGTGGACCGCAGAATTCTGGATTAAGGATTTGGCCGAAATATGATTGGGGGTGAAGGGGCAAGGCATGAGTCAGAGCGGTGTCACTCAGGGTTTCAGAAGCAGCCAAGCTGATCACTGTCTCAGCAAAGTTCATGCTTCTTTTTTGTTTTTGTACCAGAACATAGACTAGGGGCTCGATGGGGGAATGCAGAGTGTGTTATAATGTCCCGTTGACAAACTGGAGTCTTTCTATTTTGCAGTGACTGTATAGTTTTCTTCATGTTTCTCAAAATGAAACTCTTAGCTTTGAGAACATGGTTAAATCTATTCAAGGACACCACTCAGGGCTGTTGGTTTGCTCTTTCCTAAAGGACAGACTTGACAGATCACGTGCTTGTGAAGATGGGATATGGGGAGCCTCACTGACCTACAGGCTACTTGCAGATCCTATTGCCGAGCCCGGGGAGGGGCTCTGGGCTGCAGGCAGGCAGCTCCCACACCTGTTTCCAGAGTCCGCTTTAGAGCTGTCCCCTGCCTTCTGGTGCCACCAAGGACCCTGCAAGGAGAATGGCACAGGATGGGATGTGGCTGCGGAAAACTGTTCTGGAAACAGTTTACAGACCCAGCCAGGCCGGGAGAGTCCATCTGCATATGCCTGCAGCCACTAAAAACCCTGGCCTCAGGATTCCCACAAACCTGGGTGTAAATCTCAACTCTGAAAACGAATCTACGGAGTCAGAAGTCAGCAGAGTGCTTACCTTTGGGAGGTAGGGGAAGGAAAGTTTGGGGAAGGGGCTGAAGAGGGACTTCAGAAGGGTAAGATTTGGTTTCTTGACCTGACGGGTGGTAACTTGGGTGTAGACTCTTTGTGTTGATTTATCTACCTATATATTTAGGATTTGTAATCTTTTCAAATCGTGTTATTCTTCAATAAGTTAAAAAAATTTTTTTTTAATTTTAAATTTTTATTTTACACTGGAGCATAGTTGATTTACAATGTATTACTTTCAGGTGTATAGCAAAGTGATTCAGTTATACATATACAAATATCTATTCTTTATATCAGTGGCGGCCCGGAGGAGACACCCCACGACCGAGGTCAGGGATGGTGGCCGGGAGGACCTATCCTGTGTCCGAGGTCAGGGGCGGTGACACTGAGGAGCCACCCCAAGCTCGAGGCCAGGGCCGGCACCAGGAGGAGCAACCCGAGGAGTGGTGGCTGCGCAGGCGCAGGAGGGCCTAGAGGAGCTATCCCACGTTGAAGGTCAGGAACCGCGGCGGTAAGGAGATACCCCTCATCCAAGGTAAGGAGCAGCAGCTGTGCTTTGCTGGAGCAGCCGTAAAGAGATACCCCACACCCAATCTAAGAGAAACCCAAGTAAGATGGTAGGTGTTGCAAGAGGGCATCAGAGAGTAGACACACTGAAACCATACTCACAGAAAACTAGTCAATCTAATCACACTAGGAACACAGCCTTGTCTAACTCAATGAAACCAAGCCATGCCAGCGGGTCAACCCAACACGGGCAGGTCATGGTGGAGAGGTCTGACAGAGCCTGGTCCACTGGAGAAGGGAATGGCAAGCCACTTCAGTATTCTTGCCTTGAGAACCCCATGAACAGTATGAAAAGGCAAAATGATAGGATACCGAAAGAGGAACTCCCCAGGTCAGTAGGTGCCCAATATGCTACTGGAGATCAGTGGAGAAATAACTCCAGAAAGAATGAAGGGATGGAGCCAAAGCAAAAACAATACCCAGCTGTGGATGTGACTGGTGCTAGAAGCAAGGTCCAATGCTGTAAAGAGCAATATTACATAGGAACCTGGAATGTCAGGTCCATGAATCAAGGCAAAGTGGAAGTGGTCAAACAAGAGATGGCAAGGGTGAACGTCGACATTCTAGGAATCAGCGAACTAAAATGGACTGAAATAGGTGAATTTAGCTCAGATGACCATTATATCTACTACTGCAGGCAGGAATCCCTCAGAAGAAATGGAGTAGCCATCATGGTCAACAAAAGAGTACGAAATGCAGTACTTGGATGCAATCTCAAAACCGACAGAATGATCTCTGTTCGTCTCTAAGGCAAATGATTCAGTATCACAGTTACCCAAGTCTATGCCCCAACCAGTAACACTGAAGAAGCTGAAGTTGAACGGTTTTATGAAGACCTACAAGACCTTTTAGAACTAACACCCAAAAAAGATGTCCTTTTCATTATAGGGGACTGGAATGCAAAAGTAGGAAGTCAAGAAACACCTGGAGTAACAGGCAAATTTGGCCTTGGAATGTGGAATGAAACAGGGCAAAGACTAATAGAGTTTCGCCAAGAAAATGCACTGGTCATAGCAAACACCCTCTTCCAATAACACAAGAGAAGACTCTACACATGGACATCACCGGATGGTCAACACCAAAATCAGATTGATTATATTGTATGCAGCCAAAGATGGAGAAGCTCTATACAGTCAACAAAAACAAGACAAGGGGCCGACTGTGGCTCAGATCATGAACTCCTTATTACCAAATTCAGACTGAAATTGAAGAAAACAGGGAAAACTGCTAGACCATTCAGGTATGACCTAAATCAAATCCCTTATGATTATACAGTGGAAGTGAGAAATAGATTTAAGGGCCTAGATCTGATAGATAGAGTGCCTGATGAACTATGGAATGAGGTTCATGACACTGTACAGGAGACAGGGATCAAGACCATCCTCATGGAAAAGAAATGAAAAAAGCAAAATGGCTGTCTGGGGAGGCCTTACAATAGCTGTGAAAAGAAGAGAGGCGAAAAGCAAAGGAGAAAAGGAAAGATATAAGCATCTGAATGCAGAGTTCCAAAGAATAGCAAGGAGAGACAAGAAAGCCTTCTTCAGCAATCAGTGCAAAGAAATAGAGGAAAACAACAGAATGTGAAAGACTAGAGATCTCTTCAAGAAAATTAGAGATACCAAGGGAACATTTCATGCAAAGCTGGGCTCGATAAAGGACAGAAATGGTATGGACCTAACAGAAGCAGAAGATATTAAGAAGAGGTGGCAAGAATACATAGAAGAACTGTACAAAAAAGATCTTCACAACCCAGATAATCATGATGATGTGATCCCTAATCTAGAGCCAGACATCCTGGAATGTGAAGTCAAGTGGGCCTTAGAAAGCACCACTACGAACAAAGCTAGTGGGGGTGATGGAATTCCAGTAGAGCTGTTTCAAATCCTGAAAGATGATGCTGTGAAAGTGCTACACTCAATATGCCAGCAAATTTGGAAAACTCAGCAGTGGCCACAGGACTGGAAAAGGCCAGTTTTCATTCCAATTCCAAAGAAAAGCAATGCCAAAGAATGCTCAAACTACCGCACAATTGCACTGATCTCACATGCTAGTAAAGTAATGCTCAAAATTCTCCAAGCCAGGCTTCAGCAATACGTGAACCGTGAAATCTCTGATGTGCAAGCTGGTTTTCAAAAAGGCAGAGGAACCAGAGATCAAATTGCCAACATCCGGTGGATCATGGAAAAAGCAAGAGAGTTCCAAGAAAACATCTATTTCTGCTTTATTGACTATGCCAAAGCCTTTGACTNGCTTACTCCTTGGAAGAAAAGTTATGACCAACCTAGATAGTATATTCAAAAGCAGAGACATTACTTTGCCGACTAAGGTCCATCTAGTCAAGGCTATGGTTTTTCCTGTGGTCATGTATGGATGTGAGAGTTGGACTGTGAAGAAGGCTGAGCGCCAAAGAATTGATGCATTTGAACTGTGGTGTTGGAGAAGACTCTTGAGAGTCCCTTGGACTGCAAGGAGATCCAACCAGTCCATTCTGAAGGAGATCAGCCCTGGGATTTCTTTGGAAGGAATGATGCTAAAGCTGAAGCTCCAGTACTTTGGCCACCTCATGCAAAGAGTTGACTCATTGGAAAAGACTCTGATGCTGGGAGGGATTGGGGGCAGGAGGAGAAGGGGACGACCCAGGATGAGATGGCTGGATGGCATCACAGACACGATGGACGTGAGTCTGAGTGAACTCCGGGAGATGGTGATGGACAGGGAGGCCTGGCGAGCTGCGATTCATGGGGTCACAAAGAGGCGCACATGACTCAGCGACTGAACTGAACTGAACTGATTACAGAATATCGAGGAGAGTTCCCTGTGCTTTATAGTATGTGCTTTTTGGTTATTTATTTTAAATATAGTAGTGTATATATGTTAATCCCAAATTCCTAATTTATTCCCCCCTCCCATTTTCCCCTCTGGTAACCATAAATTTGTTTTTGAAGTCTGTGAGTATGTTTCTGTTTTGTAACATTTAGGATTTGTAATCTTTTCTGTATGTGTGTTATATTCTTCAATAAAATTTTTTTTTATTTAAAATTTACTTTTTAGTAAGTAATCTTGGTTAGTCCAGTCACTTAAACTCTCTGAGCCTATTTCCACAGCCCTTACAATGGGGCTCGTTCCTACTGTAGGGAGGACCAAGTCACCTTTAAGCACTTTGTGCAGGGCTTGCCTGGAACATTGCTCAGTAGGAATTAGTTGTTTCTGCTGCAACTCCCATTGTTCCACAGACCCCCCTCGCACAGGACTCTCGGGGCCCATGCCTCTGTACACCCTCGTGCCTCTGCCCCCTGGTCCTGTTCAGGGCACTCCCTGAGGCCTTTTCTTGGCCCTTTCCCTTACTCCTGGAGTCATCCTTTGCTCTCTCTCCTATATCCCCCAGCTTCTCTTGCTACCACCTGCCTAAGAGCACAGTGTCCCCCAGCCAACACTTGGCAAGCAAATGCTCAGAAACGTGAGTTGAAATGAAGCATCACCAGCCTGCTGGTGTGACACATAGTGTGGCTCCCCAGCTGTTGGGCACTGAAGCACCTCCCCCAGCCTTGTGCCTTTGCTCTGTCATCTTGCATTAATGTGGCATGTGGTGTTTTCACTACCGACGAAATGTCATTTGAAAAATACACAGCAAGCATTAGATGGTGCATCTGGCCAACCAGCTTAATGGGGAAGGGATGGGGAACCAAGGACAGTTCTGAGGCTGGTTACTGGGCTTCCAGAGGGACATTCTGGTTGCTCTGATGCCTCTGATGCAGAGGTCCCTGGCAGGGTCAGGCAGCTGCTTCCAGAGTGGGCTCAGCTCTCATGAACTGGTCACCTCCCGTGTGCACACTCATCCTCCCTTCCCTGCTCTAGGCTTTGGGTTCCTTTTCTGCTTCTGCAGATAAAACCCACCCTGTTACCTTCACAAGTGGGTTGTGAGAAGCCCATTCCTGTTGATTCCACCTTTGCAATAGATTTAGAATCCAAATACTTCCCAGCATCTCCATTCTCATCTGTCAGATGAAATATTCTAGCTTTATAAGTGGACTATGATTTTGCTTCCATTCTTACTTCTTACCCTTTAGAACCTGTTCTCAACGTAACAGCTGCAGCTGTGTTTTAAGAATTAAAATCAAGCCACTCACTTGGTCCATAATCCCTCCATAATCTCCCAGATTCCAACACATTTAAGAAAAAACATCCAGAGTGTTTCTTGTGACTAGTAAGGCTACATGTTCCCTTTTCCACCTCCTCAGCTGTAAGACCTCTCCTCCTACCACCCTCCTTCTGGCTCTTTTGCAGTCACAACGTCCTATTACTTGATCACTGTACTACTGCCTTCTTGAGAAATTTTCATTGGCTGTTCCTTCTGACTGGAATGCCCTTCCTCTGATGCTCACATTCTCTCACTTCCTTTGAGTCTCTACTACACGTGACACTCAGAGCTGCCATCCTAGACTCTCTGTCTATCCTTTAATCCTGATTTCATGTTTTCACTGAGATTGTCCATGGCTAGGCCTAGATCCACTTACCTGTCTTTCCTTCTATAGATGATTCTTTGGGGTCTGTCTCTTCACTAGAATGTGTGCTTTTTGTGGGCAGGGACTTTGGGTTGCTTCTTGCCATACCCTCAGCCAATTGTCCAGCATACAGGCATGCTCAACACATATTTGTTGAATAGTTGAATGAATAAAATGAGATAATGCATGAGAAATTGTCCTGAAAACTGGACACATTACCCATTACTGGACACATTATGTTATCCAGTGCCTCTGCTTCCCACGGCAGGAAAGCGTCTCCCCTGTGAGCTGGTAGTAAGAACCTGGGCTTTGCAATCAACTAACTTGGGTTCAGAACCCAGCTGTGCAACTTGCTTGTGGTGTATGCTTAGGCAGCATTCCTAACCTCTTTGGGCCTCAGCTCCTCTTCTGTAACAGATAAGAATCACACCTGCCTCAGGTCTCCCAGGTGATTCTCAGAAATTAAAAATGGTACATCCCTTGGCCCAGAGTGCCATACATGAATGCAGGAGGGATTTATTAGCTTCACTGACCACAAATTCAATCCAAGTTCTCTACCAATTGAACTGATTTTGTTTCATTTTATTAAAAAAAAACCTTAAAATTAAAAAAAATTAAAATTAATACACATAAATCTCTTGCATTTCTATATACTAACAATAAAAAGTCAGAAAGAGAAGTTAAGGAAACCATCTTGTTCAGTATTACAATAAAAAGAATAAAATATCTAGGAATAAACCTACCAAAGGAGACAGAAGACTTATATGCAGAAAACTATAAGACACTGATGAAAGAAATCAAAGATGACATACAGGTGGAGAGATATACCATATTCTTGGATTAGAAGAATCAATACTGTGAAAATGACTATACTGCCAAAAGCAATCTACAGATAAAATGCAATCCCTATCAAATTACCAGTGACATTTTTCACCAAACAAGAGCAAAAAATTTTACAATTTGTATGGAAACACAAAAGACTCCAAATAGCCAAAGCAAACTTGAGAAAGAAAAAGAGCTGGAGGAATCAACCTTCCTGATTTCAGACTATACTACAAAGCTACAGTCATCAAGACAGTATGGTACTGGCACAAAAACAGAAATACAGATCAATGGAACAAGACTGAAAGCCAAGAGATAAACCCATGCACCTATGGGCACTTTACCTTTGATAAAGGAGGCAAGAATATACAATGGTGAAAAGATAGTCTCTTCAATAAGTGGTGCTGGGAAAATTAGATAGCTACATGTAAAAGAATGAAATTAGAACATTTCCTAACACTATACACTAAGATAAACTCAGAATGGATCAAAGACCTAAATGTAAGGCCAGATACCATAAAATTCTTCGAGGAAAACAAAGGCAATATGCTTTTTACAAAAATTGCAGCAAGATCCTCTTTGACCCGTTTCCTAGAGTAGTGAAAATAAAACCAAAAATAAACAAGTGGGTCCTAATTAAACTTAAGGAAACCAAAGGAAACTATAAACCAGATGAAAAGACAGCCCTTAGAATGGAAGAAAATAATTGCAAATAAAGCAACTAACAGAGGATTAACCTCCAAAATATACAAGCAGCTCAAAAAGCTCAATACCAGAAAAACAAACAACCAAGCAAAAAATGTGCAGAAGACCTAAACAGACATTTCTCCAAAGAAGACATACAGATAGCCAACACATGAAAAGATGCTCAACATTGCTTATTATTCAGTCAGTTCAGTCGCTCAGTCATGTCCAACTGTTTGTGACCCCATGGAGTGCAGGACACCAGGTCTCCCTGTTTATCACCAACTCCCGGATTTACTCAAACTCATGTCCATTGAGTCGGTGATGCCATCCACCATCTCATCTTCTGTCGTTCCCTTCTCCTCCTGCCTTCAATATTTCCCAGCATCAGGGTCTTCTCAATGAGTCAGTTCTTTGCATCAGGTGGCCAAAGTATTGGAGTTTCAGCTTCAGCATGAGTCCTTCCAATAAGTATTCAGGACTGATCTCCTTTAGGATGGACTGGTTGGATCTCCTCACTGTCCAAGGGACTCTCAAGAGTCTTCTCCAACACCACAGTCCAAAAGCATCAATTCTTTGGTACTCAGCTTTCTTCACAGTCCAACTCTCCCATCTATACATGATTACTGGAAAAACCATAGCTTTAACTAGATGGACCTTTGTTGGCCACATAGTGTCTCTGCTTTTTAATATGCTGTCTAGGTTGGCCCTAGCTTTTCTTCCAAGGAGCAAGCATCTTTTAATTTCATGACTGCAGTCACCAACTGCAGTGATTTTGGAGCACCCCCCCCNNNCCCCCCCCCCCACCAAATAAAGTCTGTCCCTGTTTCCACTGTTTCCCCATCTATTTCACATGATGTGATGGGACCAGATTGCCAGGGGAAATATCAATAGCCTCAGATAAGCAGATGACAAAAAGTGAAGAGGAACTAAAAAGCCTCTTGATGAAAGTGAAAGAGGAGAATGAAAAAGTTGGCTTAAAGCTCAACATTCAGAAAACTAAGATCATGGCATCTGGTCCCATCACTTTATGGGAAATAGATGGGAAAACAGTGGAAACAGTGTCAGACTTTATTTTTTTGAGCTCCAAAATCACTGCAGATGGTGACTGCAGCCATGAAATTAAAAGATGCTTACTCCTTGGAAGGAAAGTTATGACCACCTAGATAGCATATTGAAAAGCAGAGACACTACTTTGCCAACAAAGGTCCATCTAGTTAAGGCTATGGTTTTTCCATTGGTCATGTGTGGATGTGAGAGTTGGACTGTGAGGAAGGCTGAGTGCTGAAGAACTGATGCTTTTGAACTGTGGTATTGGAGTAGACTCTTGAGAGTCCCTTGGACTGCAAGGAGATCCAACCAGTCCATCCTGAAGGAGACCAGTCCTGGGTGTTCATTGGGAGGACTGATGCTGAAGCTGAAACTCCAATACTTTGGCCACCTCATGCGAAGAGTTGACTCATTGGAAAATACTTTGATGCTGGGAGGGATTGGGGACAGGAGGAGAAGGGGACGACAGAGGATGAGATGGCTGGATGGCAACACCAACTCGATGGACATGAGTTTGAGTGAACTTTGGGAGTTGTTGATGGACAGGGAGGCCTGGTGTGCTGCGATTCATGGGGTCACAAAGAGTCGGACACGACTGAGGGGCTGAACTGAACTGAACTGAACTGATGGGACCAGATGCCATGACCTTAGTTTTCTGAGTGTTGAATTTTAAGCCAACTTTTTCACTCTCCTCTTTCACTTTCATCAAGAGGCTCTTTAGTTCTTCTTTGCTTTCTGCCGTAAGTGTGATGTCAGCTGCATATCTGAGGTTATTGATATTTCTCCCAGCAATCTTGATTCCAGCTTGTGCTTCATCCAGAGAAATGCAAATCAAAACTACAATGAAGTATTACCTCCTACCACGCAGAATGTCATCATCAAAAAGTCTACAAATGATAAATGCTGGAAAGAATGTGGAGAAAAGGGAACCCTCTTGCACTGTTGGTGTGAAGGTAAATTGATACAGCCACTATGGAGAACAGTATGGACATTTCTTAAAAAACTAGGACTAAAACTACCATGCTGGTAAGTCACTTTAGTCGTGTCCGACTCTATGCGACCCAATAGACAGCAGCCCACCAGGCTCCCTCATCCCTGGGATTCTCCAGGCAAGAACACTGGAGTGGGTTGCCATTTCCTTCTCCAATGAATGAAAGTGAAAAGTGAAAGTGAAGTCACTCATTCGTGCCCAACTCTTAGCAACCCCATGGACTGCAGCCTACCAGGCTCCTCCATCCATGGGATTTTCCAGGCAAGAGTACTGGAGCGAGGTGCCACTGCCTTCTGTGTAAAACTACCATATGACCCAGCAAACCCACTGCTGGGCATTTACTCTGAGAAAGCCATAATTCAGAAAGATGCATGGGGACTTCCCTGGTGGTACAGTGGTTAGGAATTTGTCTTGTAATGCAAGGGACACGGGTTGGATCTCTGGTCAGGAAACTAAGCTTGCACATGCAACTAAGCCTTTGCTCACACAAGCCTTGTGCATGTTGCAGTGAAGGATCTCCCATGACCCAACGAAGGTCTCACATGCCTCAACAAAGGCCCAACACAGAAAAATGAACAACAGAAAAAAAGATACATGTACCCCGTGAACTTTGATACATGTACAAAGTTAATAACAGCACTATTTACAATAGCCAGGACATGGAAGCAACCTAGACATCCGATGACAGATGAATGGATAAAGAAGTTGTGGTACATATATACAACAGAATATTACTCAGCCATTAAAGGAGTGAACTTGAGTCAGTTGTAGTGAGGTGGATGAACCTAGAGCTTGTTATACAGAGTGAAGTGAGTGAGTCAGAAAGAGAAAAGCAAAATATTGTTTATTAGCAGATATAAATGGAATCTACAGAGATGGAACTAATGAACATTTTGCAGGGCAGCAGTGGATACACAGACATGGGGAACTGACTTGTGGACACAGCGGGGGAAGCAGAGGGTGGGACGAACTGAGAGAGCAACACTGAGTCACATGCATTAGCCAGCGAGAACTTGCTATATGATTCAGGGAGCTCAAACCCAGTGCTGACAACTTAGAGGCATGGAATGGGGTGGGAGGTGAGAGGGAGGTTCAAGAGGGAGGGGACGTATGTATATCTGTGACAGGTTCCTGCTGATGTATGGCAGAAACTAACACAGCATTGTAAAGCAATTATCCCCCACTTAAAAATAAGTTTTTGGTGTTTTTTTTTTTTTTTTTTTTTTTTGCCATACTGTGAGACATGTGAGATCTTAGTTCCCTGACCAAGGATCAAACTTGCACCCTCTGCAGTGGAAGCATGGAGGCTTAATCACTGGACTGCCAGGGAAGTACCCTAAACTGATTTCAAAAATCCACTGCTTCCTTTTCGTCTTTCTTAACTAGTACTAAGCTCAAAAAGGGAGGATGGGAATATTATTTATTGGCCCCTTTAAGTATATGATTTTATTTGACTTTCACAAGAGTTATGGGAGTCAGGCAGGTCTTAGTTTCCTCCCCCTTTCTCAGGTGAGTAAACAGAGGCTCAGAGATGACGTCCCGAGTAAGGCCATACAGTTAACAAGATCCCAGGCAGGGCTGGGATCACACCTGAGTCACCTGGCTCTAAGCCCGAGGCCCCTTCCCTCTCACCATGTGCTTGGGCAGGCATGATATGATGATCCCATGTGCAAGGGGCGGGGATGTAGAGGACAAAATTAATGGATTAAAATCTGCTCTGAAGCTAACAGGAGTGTAGTTGTCAGAGGCAGTGGGTCTGAAACAGAGAAATCCAAGGCAGGGCTGAGGAGCTGGGAGGTGGGGCTGGGATGGAGGAGGATGGCCCTGAATCAGGAGGAGGAGGCAGCAGAAAGGGCATTAGGGACACCCGCCCGCTCCCAGACTCCACCCTGGGCTGGGGAAGAGCCAAGGGAGTCCACTAGTTGGAACCCTTGCCTAATTAGGAGCCCCAGCTGAGGCTAAGCTGACTTGCTGCAAAGAGGCAGGCAGGGGGCCGAGAAGGCCAGCGCGCCCTTCCAGCAGAGGAAAGAACTGAGAAGCAGCATTCATGGGAAGGCTTATGGGAAAAACAGGAAAACAGCACTCGGGGAACCAAAACTTTCTGGATCTAGGACAGGCCCTGCTTCTCTCTCAGATATCTCTTCCTCGCTCCAGTGTGGCAATGTGAAGAAGGCTGCGAAAATGCCAGTGTTGGAAGGGCTGGAAATGCCAGTGTGGGAAGGGCTGGCATTGTAAGCCACCACCAGCTGTGAGGCTGAAGCTTGTTCAACTGGCCATCTGAGCTTCAGTGAAGCCCTGGGTGAACCCTGGAGAAGCGGCCCTGTTGAGGCCGGGGTCCTGAGTCAGAACCAGCTGCTTTGGACCTCTGAGCTCTCAGATGAGGTGGCTGCCTGGGTCCAGGGAACACCTGAAATGTTTTCATCCACCATTGGGTCAGGGGGTCCCTACAGCCTGCCTTCTTCCTTTGATGGCTTCAGCTCCACCCTTCAGTCTAAGGCTTTGCCAGGCTAGGAGTGAAAGTGAAAGTGAGGTTGTTTCCGACTCTTTGTGACCCCACGGACTGTAGCCCACCAGGCTCCTCTGTCCATGGGATTCTCCAGGCAAGAATACTGGAGCAGGTTGCCATTTCCTTCTCCAGGGGATCTTCCTGACCCAGGGATCGAATCCCAGTCTCCCACATTGTAGGCAGATGCTTTACCCTCTGAGCCACCAGGGAAGCTCGAGTACTGGAGTGGGTGGCCTACTCCTACTCAGGGAAGGAGTGAAAGTGAGGGGGTGGACAAATGTCATATATCACTTACACACTTGTGATATCGCTTGTATCCTGTGAAATTGTAAAAAAGCTTGTTTACAAAACAGAAATAGACTCATAGACATAGAAAGCAAACTTATGGTTACCAAAGGAGGGGTAGTGAGATAAATTAGGAGTCTGGGATTAAAATACACTCATTACTATATATAAGATACATAGACAACAAGGGCCTACTACATAGCACAAGGAATTATCCTCGCTATCTGGTAATAAGTTATAATGGAAGGGAATGTCAAAAAAAAGAGTATATGTATCACTTTATTGTATACCTGAAACTAACAGAGCATTGTCAATAAACAATATTTCAATAAAAACAAAAAATGAACCAGCCCCTTATCAGAAAAAAAGGAAAGTGCAGGAGTGGAGTCAGTGCAAAGGTTAGGGGAATCCTCATCTCTCCAGGCTCCCTGACCCCATGTTTTATTAACCCTAGTTCTCCTTCCTTTCATGAGAAGTGAGGGGCTTGCAAATTTAGACTCGGAAAATCCTGGTGGGTCTTTTGCTAACTGTGTGACCCTTGAGAGAAAGCCCTTTTAAGCTCTCTTATCCATAGATTCTTCACTTGTAGAAATTTGCCTCACTGCTATCTATCTTAAGGTTATTGTGACTTCTACAGCCCATCTCAAGTATAAGTAAATGCCCCTATCTTATCTTTAATCCCCCTACACTTTTCCGTAGTCATACATTTTCACATCCATTATTCCCTTGGGTTAAGAAATAGTCTCCAGAAGACTTGTAGAAAGTACTTAAATTTCTATTTAGTGAATCAGTGTTGCAGTTCGGTTAAGATGCATTCACTCACACCGGCCCCGGGATAGTGGATCACAGCAGGGAGCAGGGACACAGGCTGGGTAAGCATTGAAAACTGCAGAAGGCCCAGACCAATAGGGGAGGCCTCACCTTGGGATGAGGTAACAGGGGCAGCAGCCCAGGGGAGGCTCTGAAAGGTGAGTCATGAGGGAGGGCAATGAGAGTGAGAGAAAAGTTGCTCAGTCTTGTCTGACTCTTCGCAGCACCATGGACTGTAGCCTGCCAGGCTCTTCTGTCTATGGAATTCTCCAGGCAAAATTACTGGAGTGGGTAGCTGTTTCTTTCCCCAGGGGATCTTCCCAAGCCCTGGATCAAACCTGGGTCTCCCTCACTGTAGGCAGATTCTTTACCTTCTGAGCCATCAGGGAAGCTCAAGAATACTGGAGTGGGTAGCCTATCCCTTCTCCAGGGGATCTTCCCAACCCAGGAATCTAACCAGGGTGTCCTGCATTGGAGATGGATTCTTTACCAGCTGAGCTACCAGGGAGGCCAGGAGGGAGGCTAAGGGCTGGAGTTGCTTAGGGCTGCTGGCCTCGTAACTGAGCCAGACGTTGGGCCTGCAGAGGTCCTGGATCGATCTGCTGTGTTGACCAGGCAGAAGTTCTTGGCCGTCTTCTAGAAGTCTTCACCCAGAAATTCCCCAGGCTCTTGGCTGTCCTGTGGCAGGTCTGGCAGCCCCCCAGTTGCCACTGTGCCCTCTGTGCCCACAGTACGCAGCACCAGGTGGGGTCTGCTCCCCGAGTCACGGTCCTGCCTCCAGGAGCTCTCTGTTCCTGACCCCAGCCAGTCTCACCTCTCGCCCAGTCACACTAAGCTACTTTGTCTCCTGCAGCGCACTGCTTGGGATAATGAAATAGCCATAATGAAAGCCTTAATATTTAAAGCTCCAGGAGCCACAGCCCTGTACCATACTGAACTAGAGATAAATCATCCTGCTTAGGAGGCCTCACTGGGCTCCATTTTCTCTGCTCCAATTGCCTTGCCTGCTGGAGGTTTTCTTTGTGCGTGGATTGGAGGCTGTGTTTGACAGACCTCCTAGGGAGAGGCGGCTGCTGCTGCTAAATCACTCAGTTGTGTCCGACTCTGTGCGACCCCATGGACTGTGGCCCACCAAGCTCCTCTGTCCATGGGATTCTCCAGGCAAGAATACTGGAGTGGGTTGCCAATTCCTTCTCCAAGAATTGCCTCTGCCTACTCTTTAATTATAACCTTTCATTTCATGTTTCTTCAAAGTCTTTGAGAGTCTCTATACTGGTAATGAAAGAGAAGTGAAATCGTAGGGAGAGGCACCCCCATTCATTTTCCTTGGGTAAATTCAACAAAAAGTTTTGAGGGCTTACCCCTGCAGCGCAGTGGTTTTTGTCTATTTTGTTCGCTGCTCTAGCCCTGATGCTTATAATGGTGCTGGCATGTAGTAGGGGGTCAATAGCCGTTGCCTCAAGCATGAGTCCTTACCATGGCCTTGTGGAGTACTGAGTCAGTCTCATCTACAGATTGTAAACAAAGACTCAGGAAAAGTGACTTGCCCAAGGTCACACAGAGAAGTGGACAAGCAAGGTAGTGAGAGCACACATATTTATTGCTAGATCCTCCTGATTAAACGGAATAGTTTTTTTTTTTTTTTCTGTGTTGTTTTATGGGAGGAGAGTAGAGGGTTTGGGGTGGCTTGGTGGCATTGTGTGCTATCTCATGGGCCTGCCAAGATGTAATCCTTGATGGACAGCCAACTTCCATTGCCTATTAGCTGAATCCCATTGTTCTGGCATTTAAAGGGTCACTTGCGAGCAAGAAAAAATGGGACAGTATGATTGGGAGTAGGTTGTCCTCCCAGTACTTTGCTTTTAACCTTAAAACAAGGACTATCCTTGGTTTCTTTGAAAAGGAGATCCAGCTAAACATGGTTGAGCAGATGTAGCAGGATTATTTTTCAAGATGGACTTGATTCCCCTCCACCGTCTTGAAAGTGAAAGAAAGAAAGAAAGTGAAGTCGCTCAGTCGTGTCCGACTCTTTGCAACCCTATGGACTGTAGCCTACCAGGTTCCTCCATCCGTGGGATTTTCCAGGCAAGAATACTGGAGTGGGTTTTCATTGCCTTCTCCAGAAGATCTTCCTGACCCAGGGATTGAACCCAGATCTCCCACATTGTGGGCAGACGCTTTACCATCTGAGCCACCAGGGAAGTCCACTGGCAGGTTGGTATAAACCCCAGGATTTCTGACAGAGTTTTGACAGGGTTTCTGCCATAAGCCATATGAGGTTACCATGGAACCACAGAGCAGGGCTTCTCACTCGCTTTGCGCAGGGTGTGCCATTCACTCACACAGGCACACTGTAGAGTTAGTAAAGTACAGCAGAAAACATGTTTGTTAGGAGAACAAAGGGCTAGAGCTCCAAACATCCCTACCTTGTCCTGAAGAATCCCAAATGAGCCCTGAAGATGAAAGGTTGCTGCCGAACCACAAAAGACACTGGGGATTCTTGGCCTCCAGAGGAGAATTCAACCCAGGGCCGGTGACGAGGCTTGATCGCTCAGAGTTTTTGTGTAATAAACTTTTATTAAAGTATAAAAGAGAGAGAGAAAGCTTCCGACCCAGACATCAGAAAGGGGCAGAAAGAGTGCCCCTCTTAATGCTGCCTGATCTTTGGCTCTGATGCTGTCACGGGTGAGCCGTGCCAGTTCCCACCTTGGAATCGACAAGCGCTGACTGTGGTGGGGTTTTCGATAAGGAGCTGCTGCCTCTTGTGTGTGAAGCACATCATGCCTGAGCTACAAGAAGCTTAGCCGTCATCAAGACCAGTAGCTTTCCAGTGCATCGTGGGACCAGCAGCATCAGCACCACCAGGGAATATGTTCTGGATGCAGAGTCTCTAGTCACACTCCAGACTTAATCAGAAGCTCTGGGGAAGAGTCCCACCATCTGTGTTTTCATAAATCACCCAGGTGATTCTTACCCACACTAAGAATGACCTGGACCACACTGACGTAGACCAGGTCTCAGCACTATTGACATTTTGTGGTTTAGTTGCTAAGTCGTGTCCAACTCTTGTGACCCCATGGACAGAAGAACCTGGCAGGCTACGTCCATGGGATTCTCCAGGCAAGAATACTCGAGAGGGTTGCCATTTCCTTCTCCAGGGGATCTTCCCGACCCAGAAATCAAACCTGGGTCTCCTGAATTGTAGGCATATTCTTTACCGCCTGAGCTATGCGGGAAGCCCAGTTGACATTTTGGGGCTGGATAATTCCTTGCTGTGGGGGCTGTCCTGTGCATTGTAGATGTTTAGCAGCATCCCCGATCTTTTCCCACTAGGTACTCACCTTCCAATTGTGAGACTCAAATATATCTCCAGACATAATTGAATATCCCCATGGGGCAAAATTAGCTCTACTTGAAAACTGTGGATCCAGACCTCTGCTTCTCAAAATGTGCTCCATGTTCCAGGAGCATTGGCCTCGTCTAAGAATTTGTTGTTAACAAAGACTCTGGGCCTCACACTAGATCTACTGAACCAGATTCTGTATTTAAACAAGGTCCTCTGCTGATGCCTCTGCATTTAGAGATTGACAAGCACGGATCTAAACCAAAGGCCTCTTTTGACTAGCGGGCAGACGGCCTTCCAGAGGCAGCAACCTGCCTGAGGTCGTGTCTCCTGCCTCCTGGCCCCTGAGTGTGCGAGTCTAGGCACTCGCTCACTGCAGTGATTTCTGAAGTCAGGAGTACTGCCTGTCTGGTTCCTAAGGCCATGCTTTTTGAGGGGCCCTCAGTAGTGAGTTTCTTTCACACTCTCTGTAGCTGACAGTGTATGTAGCAGTTTGAGGAAAACTGCTTAGATATTTTGCAAACTGTCCTTTAATTGGGTTTCTCTGATAATTATCTCATGATTAGATTGGGATATGAGTTTTAGGGGGAAGACCACAAAAGAAAATTGTCATTTACCTCTCTTCACATCACAGGGTAGGTTTTACTTCTTCTCCTCAATAACTGAGCCCATTTTCCTGTAAACAAAATGCTCGGGATGCCCCCCTCCCCACACCACAGGTCACCAGTAGCCACTTTTCTCTTGCCTTGGTGAGAGTAAAGTAAATCTTGTATAATAAAGTGCTTCTGAACTGGTCCAGCAGCTCCTGCGCAAAGTCTCCTATGGCCGATAAAAGCCAGCCAGGCAATATTAGAGCTGAGATTTGATGCAAAGTCCCACCTTTCTTTTATTAATGGAGAGTGATAGAGCCTTTCTCTAATGAGCAGCCAACCACTGCAGCCAATCGCTCACCAGTTTTCCTTTTACGGCTCCATTTCTGATCATTGCACCTTCCTAATTAGTCAGGTTGACAGCAGCCTCCTGGTGAACAGAGCTGGCAGCCACTGATGCCAGCGCAAAGGCAGCGAGAGGGATGTGAGAGCCCCACAAGGAGCAAGGACCCTGTGTGGTCCATCCTGGCCAGGTCTCTAGGCCCTGGACCAGAATCTCATCCGGGATGTGACATTTGCCACCCCGGGAATTCTCTCCAGTAGAATAGGTTGTTGCCATTTTGACAAGTTCCCAAATATTCCAACAGCTGCTCCTTATAACACTTTCCTGCTCACACCCCACAAGAAAGACTGACACGCACATAACTTAGATGCCTCTCCCCCAGTGTCCTGCCAGATTTTGCAAAATTTCCTTTGCTTGAAGAAACTCCACTGAATTAAGATGGTAAAGGTCTTGGTTTAAATGTAAATATTGTGAAAATACAGTGTATTGGTTTTCTATTGCTGCCGTTGCAAACTACTACAAATTTACAGATCAAAATGACATAAATGTATTACCTTACAGGCTGGAGGCCAGACATCTAAAATGGGCCTTATGGGCTAGATCAAGGTGTTGGCAGGCTTTCATTTCTTTTGAAGGTTCTAGTGAAAGAAAGTGAAAGTGTTAGTGGCTCACCGCATCTGACTCTGTGCGACCCCATGGACTATAGCCTGCCAGGCTCCTCTCTCCATGGAATTCTTCAGGCAAGAATACTGGAGTGAGTAGCCATTCCCTTCTCCAGGGGATCTTCCGGATCCAGGGATCAAATCCGGGTCTCCTGCATGCAGGCAGATTCTTTACTGTCTGAGCCCTGAAGACTTTAGCAGGGAATGGGCTCCTTGCCTTTTCTGGGTTGGAGAAACTCCCTTGTTCCCTGGCCCATGATCGCTGCCTCCATCTTCAAGGTGCACTTTGCTTTCCTCTACTTCCACTGTCGTATATTGTCTGACTCTGGTGCTTCTTCCGCCCTCTTAAAAGGACCTTTGTGATTATCTAAAATAATCTATCTCAAGATCTTTAACGTAAAGTACTTTCTGTCATGGGAAGTACCATATTCCTAAATTCTGGTGATTAGGATGTGGATACGATGGAGGGAGTGTCTTGTTTGGCCTACCAAGCCCATTTACTCTTCTGTTAAATGCCAATAACAATACTATCTATTGTAAGTACTAAACTGTGAGTACTAAATGAGATGCTATGTGTCATTTTTTGGGCACGGGCCCTGGCACATAGTGAGCCTTCAGTAATTTTTAACTGATACTAAGCAGGGCTCTGTAGGCCTCCTGGACTCAAATCCTTTCTGTGTCCCCCATGTCTCAGATTATAGGAAATAGTTTTGCACAGCCTCCATGATCTTCTCTGAGTTCCAGTGGGCAGTTTCCAGCAGTTGTCAATTAGTGAAGGGAGAGGATGCAATACCACGGAAGAAACGAACAGTCAAGAGGAAGAGCAGTGCAGCCCTGGGGGAGGTCCTGGTTCCTGGTCAAGGAACATACATAACAATATCTTTGAGCTGTTTTGCAGGTACTGAAACCCTCTCCAGGTGGGAGAAAGGCAATGACGGTATGTTGCCCACAGCATGTAGACCCCAGACTGGTTGGAACCTGAAGGTTGGTGATGCTGACTCCTGCTTACCTCACCACTGACTGATCAGTATGTGGGGAAAGTGTGTGACTTTCTCAGTTCAGTCTTGCTGCAACAAAGATCTCAAACGACAGGCTTGGGCTTGGTTGTAGCTCAGAATTTAATTTGGTAAACAAAGATGGTGCATCCCCAAGTCCTCGGTTGGGGTGGGGGTTGGGCCAGCCTTGAAGGAGTGGTCTCAACCCGTCTTGGCTCCCTCTTTTTATTCTTTTTATCTCCTCTTCGCCAACCCTCAGGCTGCCCTATGCATATTAGGGCTAGCACCCGTCATCGATCAGGAAGGGGGCATATTTTTTTCACCTGAGGTTCCCACTCCAGTCCGTGGATATTTTCCTTTGTTCCCTTTTTGTGGGCTTTTCCCCTTTCTTTGTCTGTCTTTTAACTGCTGTCATTTTGGACTCCTTTTTCTATTCTAACTACCTAACAATTAGAATGTCCATGAGCTTACCTTGCCTTCTTCCAACCGTTAATATAAAGCTTCTCATCACCATCTCCAAATTGAGACACATAGTATTTCGAGGCAGGAGTGTGTTGTGTGTCCCCCTTTGCCTGGCAAAGTAATAAAGCTATCCTTTTCTACTTCACCCAAAACTGTATCTCTTGTCTTGTCCTGCCCCCATGTACAGAGAGGATGAGCTTTCAGCACCATCAGTTCAGTTCAGTTCAGTCGCTCAGTCGTGTCTGACTCTTTGTGACCCATGAATTGCAGCACACCAGGCCTCCCTGTCCATCACCAACTCCCAGAGTTCACTCAAACTCATGTCCATTGAGTCAGTGATGCCATCCAGCCATCTCATCCTCTGTTGTCCCCTTCTCCTTCTGCCCCCAATCCCTCCCAGTCTTTTCCAATGAGTCAACTCTTCGCATCAGGTGGCCAAAATATTGGAGTTTCATCTTCAACATCATTCCTTTCAAAAACACCCAGGACTGATCTCCTTTAGAATGGACTGGTTGGATCTCCTTGCAGTCCAAGGATCAATTCTTTGGCACTCAGCTTTCTTCACAGTCCAACTCTCGCATCCCTAATGGTTATTATTAGATAATATATTGAGTTATTCTTTATCATTGACCCCTTGGTAATCATTTTATTAGCTTGTCATTTGGAAAGGCCAAGAGGTGGTCAGAAATGGAGTGAGTATGATTTATGCTGGGAGCTGGGGAGAAGGGTTGAGAAGATTGAGAATGCAGGAGAGGTCTAGGGCAGGACAGATCCAAGTGGGGTGCTGTCACGAGCAGGCCCTGGGAAAGGTGAGCATGTAGGGGTGAATGTGGAGCACCAAGTAAAGGGAAGTTGAAGAAATCAGGGGAGAGACATCATTTACTTAATTTTTTTTCTCATCTCCTTGATCCCTTAATTGATAATGGCTTGTCTCAAATGTCCCTGTGCCTTGCTCCTCCTCCCCCCACTCTGGCTCCTTATGTCTGCAGCACCGGGTAAGTCTGCTCTCTCTTCAAGTTCTGGCTCAAACGTTACTTCTTCCACGAGAGTGTTAGTTGGTTAGTCATGTCCAACTCTTTGCGACCCCACAGACTATATAACCTGCCAGGCTCCTCCCTCCGTCCATGGAATTCTCCAGGCGAGAATACTGGAATGGGTTGCCATTCTCTTATCCAAGGGGATCTTCCTGGCCTAGGGATGGAACTTGGGTCTCCCACATTGGAGGCAGATTCTTTACCATCGCGCCACCTGGGAAGTTCTTCCAAGAAAACCTTTACTGCCAGGAGCCAGCGTGAGGAACTCCGCCCATGGCAAAGGTCATGAGGAAGGAGGCTTGGCATAATGCAAAGGCGTGATCGAGCCTCAGGAAACCCCCTGTTCCCTAGCATCTACCCCCAAACCAGAGTCTGTTCTATGCCCTCACCTTCACCTCTGACTTTACGGGGGGCTCTCCCCCATAACCATTTCTCTTGGAGAAGGAGTTAATGTGCAGCTCCAAGGCAATAAAAATTCCTGGGCGTGACAAGAGTGTTTCAGCTTACGGACTCCTCTGAAGGTTATCTAGCCCACCTGTATAGGTTCATCCATCCACATGTGATTGTTTACAGCCTCCCAACCTGAGAGGCACGAGATGTTTTAGACTTACTAAAGGCAAATTCTTTTGGGGAGTTGGAAATTATTGGTATAGTGGGTTGGTTAGGAATTATATTGGTGAAGGGTTTTTCATTTGTTGTGTCAATAATTGCTGCTAATTCCCTGTCCTGGGTGTGACAAGGGTGTCTCAGGTCAAACCTCTCTGCTGACAGACTAGCTTGTGTGACAGGATTATCTATACTCCTGCCACTATGCACAGGATTGTTTACTACTTCTCAACCATAAACAGCACAGAGAGTTTTGGAGTATTTTAAAGTCTTAATTAGCATAGGGCTTTTCTCATTGTTGAGTCAATGATTGCCGCCAGGCTTCCATATCCTTAGGCACCTGAGAATATATTGATCAATGTATTTGGAATATAGAAAATGAAATATAGTACTTTGAAGGTTAGCAATACTAGACTTTTTGAGTTAATGAATTTTCTCTTGTAATAGATCACTGTACTTTGTTATGAATCACTGTGTTCTTGCTATGTAAAAGTAACTTTATCACTACCTTAAGACTAAATAGATCTTAAGGGGAACATTGGTGAAGGGATTTTCATTTGTTGGGTTGATGTTTGCTGCTAAATCTCCATGTTCCCCGCTCTTATAATGAATATAACTAGCATATAGGAGAAATAAGTATTAACCTTTAAGCATATGGGAGAAATAAGTAGTAACCTTTAAGATTAATCATGTTAACCTTGGGTTAAATAAATTCCTTTCTTGATTGTAACTCAGTACACCCTCACCCTATAGGAATGTAACTTTGTTTGGAGGGTGGTGCCTGGTTTAAGAAAAAACACCCTTGGAAGAAATAAGTTTTTTTGGTTATCAGAAAGAAAGGATTATAAAATGTCAGCAGGTCTCATGGCCAGAAGATGATGTAAATTCCCTAAGACCTTTTTTTATACATTTATGTGAAGCACCTGATTTTGATAAAGGTCAGGACTGCTGACCCCCGTGTGACTCTGTATTCATCCCTATATGTAACAAAAGGTATATAAACAAACCCCAAAATAAAGAAATCGGATCAGTTTCCGGAAAGGCTGATTCCCCCATGTCATTTCATTCTTGCTCCCGTTTTTCTGGCTGAATTCCCATCTGGAGCATGGATGCTATTCCATGTAAACCAAGTTATTCAGCCTCTTTTCCCCACTAATTTTCCTACTACACTATCCGTTTCTAATTTCTCTGTATATCTGTGATTAAATATGTATTTTTCCAAAGACACCGACACAGTTCCCACCTTCGAATTCCCTGGATCCACTGGGGCTGGACCCCGGCACTTTACTAATCGTTTAGTAATCACGGTCATTTCCTCTGCTCCAAAGGTCAGTAGGGCTTAATTCCAAGCCACCGGTGTGGCATGCTCTAGTCTAGTTTTTAACAATTAGATCATAAAATGTTACAGCTGTCAACATTTCTAAAATTGAAATCCTCTCCACCCCACTTTGCAATTCTACCACCAGATTGTGATTTCCCTTCCTCTGCCTAAAGCCCTTCTCTTTTTCCAGTCCCCTAAGGATGAAACCTTTTAGTCTGCATTTTCTGTATCATTCATAATGTAGAGGTAACAGAATTTTGATGATTTTTCTTTTTAACAAAAACGTGATTTGTGTGCTCAGGTCAATTTGGGAAAACACTAGCATAGTTAATGGTAAGGATAGTCCTGGGAACTAGAACTCCAGAGTTCCAGTTTCATTTCTACCCTTAAGGAACCTACATGCCCTTTGTCATCATTTTCCTTGTGTGTATAGGGAGCACATTGGTCCAGATAGCTAAAAAGATTCCTTTGAGCTCTTGCAGCCTTCTTTTCTGCATGTTAAACCCACATAATATTGAGGCTCCATTTTCAGATTGTTGACTGCTCTCTTATCTGTGTTGGAGGTAGAAGGGGATGGAGCTGTTTTTCAGATATTTTAAGTTAGACTGTGGCGCTTTCTCTGCAGAAGATGAAGTTACTTATTAGGAGCAATTTGTTCAGGAGACATTGAAGATAATTAACGAGAGAAGAGGCAAGGCATCTAGAATGGAGTTTTTCTAATCCCTTAGGCATCCCATCAGTCAATTCCACAAGCTCTCCACTGGCTGGTTAGGACTTAGATTGGGCAACTCAACTCAGTGACTCCATGGCACTAAGGAGATAAATATTGGCTTAATTTTACTTGGGAGCTGCTGGATGCCCAAGAGAAATGACTGGCATGCTATTTCTTTTTTCTTTCATTTAACAGTCATTCATTGTTAAGTGTCTACAATGTGTTTTCAGCAACAAAAGTGGCTGTACAGTCTTCCCTACCTAGTATATACTCTTTTTTTTTTTTTTTTTTTAGTTCTACCAGTTTATTGCTACCAACCTGTCACCCTCCACCCTCATGTACACATGCTCAGTCATGTGACCCCATGGACTGCAGCCCGCCAGGCTCCTCTGTCCATGGGATTCTGCAGGCAAGAATACTGGAGTGGGTTGCCATTTCCTTCTCCAGGGTAGTATATACTCTTAACACAGAGGGAGAGACAGACACAGTGGATCAATAACTGATATACGAAGCAGCATGTGAGATATAGGAAACGAGTCACTCATTTTGGGGAAGAGGAAGGCAAGCTCTGAACTGGATTTTGTACTGTCTTCAGGAGGCTGGCTGGCTGTTCAGCAGTGACAATGGGGTGAGAGGGTCCTTGAGGTGGAGGGAGTAATGTGCACACAATTGGACAAAGGGGATCATGTGGGGCAACTGAAAAATGAGCGATGTTTGATTTTCTCCTGGATATTAGCACCCTAGACAGTGTGAAATAGGATTAGGAAAAGAGATCAGGTTCAGGTTGTCTGAGACTTGAAAGGATATTGGACTTGATTAGCTGGCAATGAGGAGGCACTGGTTTCTTTTGAACACAGACCAACTTGGTGTACACAGTCTCACATTAAGAAGATATTAACAAAGGAGAAGGCATGTACAACCATCTTGTTCTTCGGAGGCAAGAAGCTGTAAAAAAGAGAAAGAAGAATCAAAGAATCTCACATTCCCAATCTTTCTGTGAAAAGTAAGAACTGCTAAGCTCCATGCCACCATTTCTGAAATCTCCAATGATTCCCTGGGCTGATGGAGTGCAGAGAGGTGTGACAAGAAGCTGTTTTCCTCAAATCACTCAGCTGCCAGGTGCTACATGCATCTGGTTTAGGAAAAACAATCACATGGAGATCTGTTTGTTACTCAAAGTTCCCTCTAGGTGGACAGAAACATCCTCTAAAATAGTTAAATGATAAAAAGAGAGAGAGAGAGAGAGATAGAACGTCAGGGAAAACATTCAGAAGTACTCAGCTGCTTAGAAGTATATGTGGCTGTTAGAAAAACTTTCCTTGAAATATGTTCAGGAGGAGAAAAAGCCTAATCCTTTTGGTGCCTATTTGCCAAGGTTCTGGTGGAGATTCTGGGGAGTGGAAGAAGTAGCATCCACAGTGATTAAAAGCAAGACAAGATAACAACAAAACCCAAACCTTGTTTAACAGTGTATTGTTCTTGGGATTGCAAATGTGCTTATCTGGGTGCAATTTCCTCATTATCCTTTCTGTTTGCTTCTTATCGCAAGAGGAAAATGATGCATGGACAAAAACTGAAGACAGTTGGCTCGCAATTAGGAAAACTGACACCTGTCCAGCAAGCCTTTTTCTGTTTGCTATGTGATGCCTCATCACTTCTGGATTCTCCAGGGGCTGGAGATGAACCAACACAGGGTGCCCTGGTGGATGCAGAAAATAGTATGAGGTATCTGAGACTTCAGGGACCTGATGGAGGGTGTCCTTCATTAACCCTAAAGGACCACAAGGGGGCACTGGGTCAAAGTTGCTCAAATCAGAAGAGAGAAAGCCAGGATTCATTTAAATGAACGATTTTTGAAAATTTGGATGAGGGGAAGTAGTTACAATTTATCAGAGTTACCTGGAGCTTTTACAAAACCATTTTATTATAGAAACATTGAGACATATACAGAATAAACACATCACCAAAAATGACAGAGGATGGAACCTCCACTAAAGGAATGATTAACTTGGCAAAGCTGTTGGATCAACTTTTTCAGAACTCTGGAATCTACTAAGAAACACAATAACCAGGGGAATACTTAATGGAGAAAGTTGATCCTGGAATTTTGGGAAGAGAATGTTTTTTTCCCTGGAGAAGGGAATGGCTACCCACTCCAGTATTCTTTGCTGAAGACTGCCATGGACTGAGGAGCCTGGCAGGCTATAGTCCATGAGGTCACAAAGGGTTGGACACAACTGAGAGACTAACACTTGCACTTTTCAGAGCTGTTTTTAAGTTACCCCCTTATAATCCCCATTTCTCACCTGGGCAGCAGCTGTGAGTATGGCAATCTGCATTTCTAGAGAAGCTTTCTGGTACCAGAGGGAGCAATGTGGAGCTTACTTACAAAGAACTGTGCTGTGTGTCTTGACCCATCTGTTCCCTGAATAATAGGCTCAAGGACTTGCCTTTGTGTTTCCTTCCTTGGGACTTTTTCAGGGTTGAAGTGGCTTCCTCTGAGTGGTGTTTGTTGAAAGCATGAAAGGTGAATACATGAGCTGTAGCCAGCTGTGGCTGGGGAGAACAATCTGGACAAGTAGAGACAGACAGGAAATCCTAAAAGGAAGAGTCTTGGAGAAGGATAGATGGAATAAAGAAGAGCTCCATACTGGGGGGTCTAGAAGGCCACACACATGCTCACAGCTGGACACGTGCTCCAATAAGACCTGAGAAGAGCCTACACTTTCACCTGTGGTTGACTATTCGGGTCCATGAGAGCAGGAAGTGAAAGCTAAGGCAGAGTCTTAAATGCCTGACTAAGAACTGAGTTCCATTATAGGTTATTACAAGATACTGAATATAGTTCCCCATGCTATACAGTAGGTCTTTGTTTATTTTATATATAGTAATGTGTATCTGTTAATCTCAAACTCCTAATTTATACAGCCCATTTTCCCCTTTGGTACCTATAAGTTTGTTTTCTATGTCTGTGAGTCTATTTCTGTTTTGCAAAGAAGTTCATTTGTATCATTTTAAAGATTCCACATACAAATGATATCGTATAATATTTGTCTTTCTCTGTCTGACTTACTTCAGTCAGTGTTAGTGTTAGCTGCTCAGTTATTTCCAACTCTTTGTGATCCTGTGGGCTGTAGCCAGCCAGGCTCCTCTGTCCACAGATTTCTCCAGACAAGAATACCGGAGTGGGTTGCCATTTCCTTCTCTTAATTTCATATTCTTACTTCGCATGTTATTCTGCAGGTCCATCCACGTTGCTACAAATGGCATTGTTTCACTTTATGGCTCAGTAATGTTTCATCATATATGTTATATACTATATCTTCTCTACCCATTCATCTATCTATGAGCATTTAAGCAATGGGTTCCTGAATGGGGAACACTTGAAGAAATATTTGGCAGGAGATTTTAGAAAAGTTAATCTCCTGGAGAAGGAAATAGCCACCCACTCTAGTATTCTTGGTTGGGAAATGCCATGGACAGAGGAGACTAGTGGACTGCAATCCATGGGATTGCAAAGGAGTCAGAGATGACTTAGTGACTAAACCACAACAGCAGAAACAAGTACATCCAAGCTCTTTTTCCTTTTTCTTGGCCTGAGAGCACAGCTTGGGAAACCTCAGTTCACCAAGGATTGAAGCTACACCCTTGATAGTGAAAGTGCAGAGTCTTAACCATTGCACTGTCAGGGAATTCTCCCTCCAAGACTTTTCATATGTCATTCCCTTGTCCTATCATCTTCTCTTATAAGACCATTTCTTATACATTCATCAAGACTTATCTCAGCATTACCAACTAGATCTTATATCCTTTTTGCTCCCAATATGCATTTTATTGTGATACCAAATCATATTAAAACTATGAATTTGTTGATGCCATGGAATAGACTTAAAGCTTTTTGAAGTCAGCATCTAGGTCATATTTATGTTGGTAGTTTTAGCTTCTAGGTTGGTTGAGAAGTGTCTTGGCCTGAGTTTCCTAGGAAACAGAGTGAAAAAACTTGAGTTCATGCTCTATAGAGGTGTAGGAAGTGACAGTGAGGGAGAAAGGAAAGTGAGACAGAGAGGAAGGGAAAGCAAATGCAAGGAGGTATAGTTACCAAACTGACTAAAGAGTTTACCAACAAGCATAACTATTGATCCAACAGACAGGAGGTTTCTGGAGGGGTTGTACAGAAATAATGAGTCTGGTAATAGTCTGTTGGTAGGAGTAAAGGAGAAGAATCGATCCTCTATCTTCTTCCTATCCTCCATCTGTGACAGCTTCAAGTGCTTTTTGACTCCTTTGTATCCCTAGGTTGTATTACCTGGCTCCTGTGGGCAGCTGCTGGGGAAGCCAGATTTCATGACATAGATGGTGGTACAGGCTAGTGTTACATCCCCCTTCCCCGCCTGCCTACAACAGAAGCTTTGTGGGCCAGTCAGGGTGTATGTGTAGGGAGGAGCTTAGTGGGGCTCGGTGGTTCGTCAGTGTCAGGGGTGGGAGGAGGTATGGCCTGTGAGATGTGAGGTTCACTGTGACATTGTGCTTTGAGCCACGTGGGAGGCTGGAAGCAGCTGTAGCAGTGGGTGCAGTTGGCCATGTAGGTAAAGCAATACATGTAGGTAAAGTGATGTGGCCTCTGCCGTGAGTAATGAAGTTAACCAAATAATTCTCCAACCATGGCCAAACCCTCCTCTCTGTAGCCTAGAAGGATCTGTAGGATCATCACTAATGCTGAGCCATCCATCTCCAGCCTCACCTCAGGACCCATACAAACTCAGTCCTGTGTAATAAATATGAACTTAAGGGGCATGGTCATTGTAGGAAGCAGAAACACAGAAAGAAGTGCAGGACTGAGTCCCTTAGAGAGCAGAGGATGCAACTGCAGTATTGGTTCCCTCTCTCTCACTTATAGATCGTGAGCTTCTTGAAGGCTAGAGCAATTTTCAGGTCTTGTCACTGAATGTAGCGTCTGACACACAGTAGGGACTCTACAGACAAAGTGGTGGTGGTTTAGTCACTAAGTCAAGTCCAGCTCTTGTGACCCTATGAACTGTAGCCCACCAGGCTCCTCTGTCCATGGAATTTTCCAGGCAAGAATCCTGGAGTAGGTTACCGTTTCCTTCTCCAATAAACAAAGTGAGGAGGGGACAAAGCGAGTCTACCTAGGAAAAGCCCTGCATTCCCTAGGAGGGGACACCCTAGGTCTAAGTCTACCTAGGAAAAGCCCTGCAGGCCCTACTATGCTACATCTGAGCACCTTGCACTGAGGATAAATGACTCCAGTGCAAGTGGAGACCTGCAGTGTTTTCCAGAGCCATGAAGTGGGGGGAGGGGGGATTGTCTCAGGGCTGGTGGCTCCCTGTGCAGAGTTGTGATTTACAGTATTTTATAGCCCTGTTTTCAGATGTTCACTCACTGTTTACCGCTCTGCTGCCAATAAACATCTTGTCATAAATGATAAACAGGGCAACTTGAGGGGGGACGTGGGAGCCATGTTCAAATAGACTTGGTGTTCTGCAGAATGCTTGTGGATTAGGTGGTCGCAAATTTATTTTTTAAAGTCTGTCTCTATTTTTTTTTATGTGACTAGAATCCAAGAGAGGCAAGCTGTGAGTTTTGTTAGAAATCTCTGAAAGGAATGGACTGCCATGGCTGCAGGGTCTGCAGAGCCTGCAGGGAGCTGTCCAGGGTCCTGAGATGAAGAATGCAGTTAGGCGCTGCTGGCCGTGTCTTCCCGGGAGGAAATGGGAGGCCTCCTTACGGGCAGATTTCCTGAGGTTCCAAGGCAGGAAAATACTACATTCATCAGTACTCAGCTGCCTGATTTGAATCTGAGTTGCGACAATTGGGATAGCTATGCTCTCATGGTACCATGACAGGTGCTTCAGGCGATGACAGAGAAACTTCTCCTAGGATTCATGTTTCTGAGACAGAGCCGATGCCATGTGCTGCCACCCTGCGGATTCAGTCTTCTGTTGGCACTCTCTTGGCCTTTCTTCCCCCCCTTTCCTCCCCTCCTAATGGCCTCTCCATCCACTCTGCTCCTTTCTACCGTATCCAAGCTTTACACCTGCTCCATGCTGGAGGGCTGAGATGGGAGAAGGGCCAGGTTGCAGCAGTCGCTTGCAGGTGGCTTCTGTGTTGTTTAGGGTGGAATGAAAGAAAACATCCAAAGGCAAATGAAAAGCCTCAAAGTGCCTGGCAACTGAGAAGAGGTGAGTTTGGGCTTGCCAACTGTGGGCTCAGGCAGATGTGAGGCAGCTGCTGCATGGCCTGTTGCCCATGACACCACTTGCCAAAAATAATAAGGAAAATGTAAAGATAGCAGTTCAGTCTATCTCGGAGTGTCCACAGGCTTCACTTCCTTTAATTGAGGATTTCATTTGAAAATGGTAAGAGATAAACTTTTTTCCAATATCATCTGGAATGGAAAGAGAAAGTTTGTGATCCTGGCAGGAACTTGGAGCTTTAGGCAGCACAGTTCCTTGGTTTGGGACAAATTTGACATCCCTCAATGTGAGGCTGAGTGCTTTGTATCCAAAGAGATCAATCAGGGTGTGCAATCAGACCTCAAAAGCCTGGCCTCTTTCTTCGAGTCACCTTGTGCAGCAACACATGACTTCTGGGCAGAAGGTCAGCACACTTCCAGATATGGAGGCCAGGGTGCTAGCTTCTTCTAGCATAAGGGAAAATGACTGTGGCAGCAGCTTGGAGGAGGCAGGAGAAACTCCAAAGTCCTACCCCTCCAACAGTTAAAATACTATTCATACAATTCTAGCAATTATAGATTCATCTGGGTGTTTTCACCTTCTTCTTTTAAAATTTAAATATTCTCTGGAAGGGCTGAATGCAGAATTCCTCAGTATTAATTGTGCTGAGCAGCTGAGGCTCTGGGACCTCTTTCCAGTTGGAATGGCCCACGGGATGCAGGGAAGGAAGCAGCTGCCTGCTATATTGCCTTCCTCTGCCACTGGGACTTCTGAGAGGCTGTTGAGCTTTAGCTCCTGTTTTGATCCCCAGGGGAAGGCGAAATCTCCAGAGTTCTGAAGCCTCAGGAAAGAGGAAGTGCTGGTAGCGTCTCACTTTATCTTTTGTTTTGGCAACATGGTGTAAGAACATAGACTTTATAATCACAAACTTGTGTTCAAATCTCAGCTTAATAGCTGGGAAGGTTACTATCCTCATCTATCAGATGAGAAGAAAAATGTCACTGCAAACGTGTTTGGAATTTGATGAGATAAAATATCAGAAGCACCTGGCACACAGTAGGCTCATGCCAAGCGTTACATTCTTAGCAGGAAAATAAATCATACTCTTTATCAGTAATGATAATTTACTGCTCTCTAAATGCGTGCTTCTTATTATGTTTCATGTCTTATTGAAGTCTGAAAGTGAAAGTCGCTTGGTCATGTCTGACTCTTTGCAACGCCATGGACTATAGCCTGCTAGGCTCCTTTGTCAATGGAATTCTCCAGGCCAGAACACTAGAGTGGGTAGATGTTTCCTTCTCTAGGGAATATTCCCAACCCAGGGATTGAACATAGGTCTCCCACATTGAGGGCAGATTCTTTACCAGCTGAGCCACCTAGAACTTTATAAACAATATAGTAACTCATAATAGAAATGGTGGGCATCTTTGTCTTAGGCCTCTAGTACTTTATATACAAATATGATGTCTGTCAAAAATAGTATCTCTTTATCATATTGAGAAACAACCCACCTAGTCTCACATCTTAAAATGTTGTTTATTTGAAATACATTCAAATTTCATTAAATGTTCTTTTCACACTTATTGAAATAATCATATGCTTTGTTACATATAATTTTTGATATAGTATATTCAATATTCATAGATTTCTTAGTATTGGACTATCCTTGTATTTATGTAAATAAGAGAGGCAAAAAGCAAAGGAGAAAAGGAAAGATATAAGCATCTGAATGCAGAGTTTCAAAGGATAGCAAGAAGAGATAAGAAAGCCTTCTTCAGCGATCAATGCAAAGAAATAGAGGAAAACAACAGAATGGGAAAGACTAGAGATCTCTTCAAGAAGATTAGAGATACCAAGGGAACATTTCATGCAAAGATGGGCTCGATAAAGGACAGAAATGATATGGACCTAACAGAAGCAGAAGATGTTAAGAAGAGGTGGCAAGAATACACAGAAGAACTGTACAAAAAAGATCTTCATGATCCAGATAATCATGATGATGTGATCCCTAATCTAGAGCCAGACATCCTGGAATGTGAAGTCAAGTGGGCCTAAGAAAGCATCACTATGAACAAAGCTAGTGGAGGTGATGGAATTCCAGTTGAGCTGTTTCAAATCCTGAAAGATGATACTGTGAAAGTGCTGCACTCAATATGCTAGCAAAGTTGGAAAACTCAGCAGTGGCCACAGGACTGGAAAAGGCCAGTTTTCATTCCAATTCCAAAGAAAGGCAATGCCAAAGAATGCTCAAACTACCACACAATTGCACTCATCTCACATGCTAGTAAAGTAATGCTCAAAATTCTCCAAGCCAGGATTCAGCAATACGTGAACCGTGAACTCCCTGATGTTCAAGCTGGTTTTAGAAAAGGCAGAGGAACCAGAGATCAAATTGCCAACATCTGCTGGATCATGGAAAAAGCAAGAGAGTTCCAGAAAAACATCTATTTCTGCTTTATTGACTATGCCAAAGCCTTTGACTGTCTGGATCACAATCAACTGTGGAAGGTTCTGAAAGAGATGGGAATACCAGACCACCTAACCTGCCTCTTGAGAAATCTGTATGCAGGTCAGGAAGCAACAGTTAGAACTGGACATGGAACACCAGAGTGGTTCCAAATAGGAAAAGGAGTACGTCAAGGCTGTATATTGTCACCCTGCTTATTTAACTTATATGCAGAGTACATCATGAGAAACGCTGGGCTGGAAGAAGCACAAGCTGGAATCAAGATTGCCGGGAGAAATATCAATAACCTCAGATATGCAGATGACACCACCCTTATGGCAGAAAGTGAAGAGGAACTAAAAAGCCTCTTGATGAAAGTGAAAGAGGAGAGTGAAAAAGTTGGCTTAAAGCTCAACATTCAGAAAACGAAGATCATGGCATCTGGTCCCATCACTTCATGGGAAATAGATGGGGAAACAGTGGAAACAGTGTCAGACTTTATTTTTGGGGGCTCCAAAATCACTGCAGATGGTGACTGCAGCCATGAAATTAAAAGACGCTTACTCCTTGGAAGAAAAGTTATGACCAACCTAGATAGTATATTCAAAAGCAGAGACATTACTTTGCCAACTAAGGTCCGTCTAGTCAAGGCTATTGTTTTTCCTGTGGTCATGTATGGATGTGAGAGTTGGACTGTGAAAAAGGCTGAGTGCTGAAGAATTGATGCTTTGAACTGTGGTGTTGGAGAAGACTCTTGAGAGTCCCTTGGACTACAAGGAGATCCAACCTGTCCATTTTGAAGGAGATCAGCCCTGGGATTTCTGTGGAGGGAATGATGCTGAAGCTGAAACTCCAGTACTTTGACACCTCATGCGAAGAGTTGACTCATTGGAAAAGACTGATGCTGGGAGGAATTGGGGGCAGGAGGAGAAGGGGACGACAGAGGATGAGATGGCTGGATGGCATCACGGACTCGATGGACGTGGGTCTGAGTGAACTCCGGGAGATGGTGATGGACAGGGAGGCCTGGCGTGCTGCGATTCATGGGGTTGCAAAGAGTCGGACACGACTGAGCGACTGAACTGAACTGAATCCTTATATTTATGGGACAAACTTTGCTCTAGCATTGGAGATGATTTTTTTTTAATGTACAGAGTCCCCCTCATAATATTTTTTATAAGGTTGGTTTTTAAAAAGTATTTATTTATTTGGAGGTCCAAGGTCTTAGTCATGGCATTAAGCATCTTTCAGTTGTCTGTAGGATCTAACTCCCTGAGCAGGGATTGAACCCAGGCCCCTGGCACTCGTTGTGTGGCGTCTTAACCACTGGACCACCAGGGCATTCCCCCACTTGGTCTTCTGCCACCATTCTTTCCCTCCAAGCTCCATATTGCAGCCAGAATGATCTTTCTGAAGCATGAATCAGGTCATGTCACTCTGCTTCTTAAATATCTCCAGTGACTTGTTATTGTAATGGGAATAAAATAAAACCCTCTATCATGACCTGTAAGACCTTTTTTGAATATGATCTAACCCTCACCTAGTCCTGTCTCCATGTTTCCCCTTGTTCCCTAGATCCAGCAGCAATGGCTTTGAACATATCAGTGTTACTCTTATCACTGAGCAATGTTCTTCCCCTGGGTCTTTTCAAAGCTTTCTCTTTCTCATCAGCTACCTCTTTCTTAGTCATAATCCAACTTGAATGTCACCTTTCAGAAAGCCTTTACTGGAGCTTTGTAGTTAGGCAGCTTCACAATACCTCTACATCCCATTATCCTATCATTTTCTTCTTAGAATTTACTGGTGCCTGAAGTTACCTTATTACATTTCTTTGTTTATGTGCCTATTGTCTGTTTCCTCCCTCTAAGATGTATGTGTCTTGAGGGTGACGATTTCTGGTCTGCACTGACCGCTGATCCTAAGAACTGCTGCCTGGTGAATAACTGTTCTCAGTAAATAGACTCGCAAATGAAAATGGCCTAGGACATTCTTTACCTTCTCCTTTTTGGTGCTTTGTCATCTTTCAATAACCTCAAAGCCTTAATTGGATTTCTTTTCATCCTTTTCTTTGTCTGGGATCACCTTAAATAGCAGAAGACCTTGAAATGGAATAGGGCCTTATCGACTATATAATTCTCTGATTTACTCAGTGTAGGAAGCCTTTTATCCCATCCTGCAGACAATCATCCAACCTCTTTAGATCATTGTAGGAACTAGCTGGTATGAGGATGGAATTGCTTTCCTTCCAGTCTTACTTTTCAGGGGAAAGATGATTGCAATGGGGAGTCCTGATAACCTTTTAAGACCAATGGCAGGAAGATATGAGATGAGAGTCTCCTGTCAAATAAGTGAGGTGGATGTCTGACCTGAGTGACCTCTTATCCTCTATAAATGATTGTATCCATGGAACGAGGCACTAGTCACCGGTTGCCAACACGCTCAGGACCTGCGTAACCATGACAAATGCCCTATTGTATTTTCTTAGCTTAGTTTGTGGATTCCTTGGGCTTCCCTGGTGACTCACTGATAAAGAATCTGCCTGCCTATGCAAGAGATGTAGGTTCGATTCCCGGATTGGAAGATCCTCTGGAAAAGGAAATGGTAATCCACTCCAGTATTCTTGCCTGGGAAGCCCCATGGACAGAGGAGCCTGGCAGGCTACAGTTCATGGGGTTGAAAAGAATTAGACACAACTTAGCTATGAAACAACAACAATTCTAACACACAGGTATATAATTCCCTTTTTTCTTCTTTCTTTCCTCCATTTATTACATCTTTCTCCCTTTATCTCAAAGTATTTTATAATTTATCCATGGTGGTATGGCCCATTATGTTTCAGAGGACACTGGAAAAGAAACTAAAAAATTATGCAAGTGACTACCCAGGTCTGCAAAGGCGTTTCCCAGTTGGTGGTGTAATTACTGTTGATGTCTCTTTTTGTTTTTCCTCTTGACTGTGAGCCTCCAGGTGAGGGATGGTGTCTTATTTGTCTCTGGATGCTCAGGGCTATTTTAGTGTCTGTCACAGGGCACGAGCTGGATTCATATCCGTTAAAGGACCCTCTCTGTTGGATCACCAGTGGCATCGTGTGTATGCGTGTGGCACCTCAGAAAAAAAAATACAGCCTCGCCTGCCGGTTAGACTCATGTTTGACCCCTGAAGCTGCTACCTACTGCTTGTGTGATCTTGGGCATATTGCTTTAGTATTTCCTGAACTTTAGGCTTTTTTAAATGTAAAATGGAGATCATAAGACCTACACTTGGAGGCTTACAGGGAAGACTTACCAAAAGAAGTTTTGTAAAGCACCTACAGTCAGTAGGTGATTTGTGACCTATAGCCATTAACATCAATTAAAAATTTTTTTATTTATATGTTTATTGCTGTGGTAACACAGCATGTGGGATCTTATTAGTTCTGACTAGGGATTGAACCGGTACCCTCTGCAGTGGAAGTGCAGAGTCCTAACCACTAGACAGCTTGGAATTCTACGCTACCCATTAATATTAATATTTCATGTTCTCTCAGACTTCCGAGCAGGGCTCAGTTTATTTATCCTGGCTAATTATCATCCGCAAGGAGGCTTCCCCTACCCCCTCATCAGTCATCATTATCCTAGTGAAGTCATCTTCAGGGAACAGAGCTGCATCTGCTCAGAGGCCTCCCAGGCAGGGCTCCTATCCCCCTTCTGGAGCTTGGGAGCAGATGTGGGAGGCTGAGCAGTCAAGACTTCCATTGCTGCTGTTAGCAGCTGAATTTCTGGAGTCACTGCTAACAGCTCAAATCAGAAAGCTAGAGCAGCTGTATGTTTCCCTGGGGGGCTGTTAGGGCTGTATATGTGTGGGATTTTTTCTTTTTTTTTTTGGTTCTTTCCTCCCCTCCCCACCAACTTAAAAAAAAATCACTGGAATTTTCTGTCAATGGTGGGAATATAGGAAAGGCGATTGCTATGTGGGTGGGTGAACTTCTGCAGAATGAGGATACCCAGGGCAGGGGTGAAAAGGAGGTAAGGATGGTGGTGAAGGGTGGGGCCCAGCAAAATGGTACTTCCATCTTTGGTCTCCAGGAGATGCATGGTGTAGAGAAAAGAGCAAACGGGTCAGGTCTGGGATAGGAAACCAGTATTCTTGTTAAGGGTCTGAGACTATGAGCAAGTCATTCTACAACCTTAGAACTCAGTGTCCTCATATATATGATGAGCGGTGGGCCTAAATGATTTCCAAGATCCTTTTAGCTCTGAAGAAAGATGATTTTCTTTCTATATTTCTGGGCCTCTTTCTCCACATTTCTCCAACGGGAGACTGTGTCTGATCCTATGGCCCGTTCCCTGGATTGACCGCTGGTTATGGAATCATCTATAAGTTGTTATATGGGGAAGGCTTACATTGTCATATAAAGTTATTTTAGTTTTCCTCAGAGTCTTTTTTGGACAGATATAATATTTTCAAACATAAATGATAGAAATTCTAGTGTTAGAATTTCAGATATAACACAGGGAGTGGAGGAGATTGTATGTAAGAGACAGATAGAGAGAATGCCAACCAAGGCTGGTGGGGCATTGTGAGAAGAAGAGGGCTTACTGGCCATCCCTTATGTCTCACCATGGCTGCTGGAGCTAGTTAGCTGGAGGACTGCTCAGGGCCTGTACCTCAACCCATTAGAAGTCATCACTCGTGGAATAACAGCTCAGTACCTTGGTGAACAATGGCCTCTGAAAGAAAGCAACTACTACCGTCGAGGATTGAGGCAAACAGAAAATGAAGAGGGTTAAGAACATGAGCCAGAAGATAGAAATTTGAGACAGATATTCGGTTCAGTTCAGTTGCTCAGTTGTGTCAGACTCTTTGTGACCCCATGGACTGCAGCACGCCAGGCTTCCTATCCATCACCAACTTCGAGAGCTTGCTCAAACTCATGTCCATTGAGTCGGTGATGCCATCCAACCATCTTATCCTCTGTCATCCCCTTCTCTTCCTGCCTTCAATCTTTCCCAGCATCAGGGTATTTTTTCTAATGAGTGAGTTCTTTGCATCAGGTGGCCAATGTATTGGAGTTTCAGTTTCAGCATCAGTCCTTCCAATAAATATTCAGGATTGATTTCCTTTAGGATTGACTGGTTTGATCTCCTTGCAGTCCAAGGGACTCTCAAGAGTATTCAACATCACAGTTCAAAACATCAATTCTTCAGCTTATACTTGACTACTGGAAAAACCATAGCTTTGATTAGATGGACCTTTGTTGGCAAAGTAATGTCTTTGCTTTTTAATATGCTGTCTAGGATGGTCATAGCTTTTCTTCCAAGGAGTAAGCGTCTTTTAATTTCATGGCTGCAGTCACCATCCACAGTGACTTTGCAGACCAAAAAAAATAAAGTCTGACACTGTTTCCATTGTCTCCCCATCTATTTGCCATGAAGTGATGGGACTGGATGCCATGATCTTAGTTTTCTGAATGTTGAGTTTTAAGCCAACTTTTTCACTCTCCTCTTTCACTTTCATCAAGAGGATCTTTAGTTCCTCTTCACTTTCTGCCATAAGGGGGGTGTTATCTGCTTGTCTGAGGTTATTGGTATTTCTCCCAGCAGTCTTGATTCCAGATTGTGCTTCATCCAGCCTGGCATTTCTCATGATGTACTCTTCATAAAAGTTAAATAAGCAAGGTGACAATATACAGCCTTGATGTACTCCTTTCCCAATTTGGAACCAGTCTGTTGTTCCATGTCCAGTTCTAACTGTTGCTTCCTGACCTGCATAAAGGTTTCTCAAGAGGCAGGTCAGGTGTTCTGGCATTCCCATCTCTTGAAGAATTTTCTGCAGTTTATTATAATCTACACAGTCAAAGGCTTTGGTATAATCAATTAAGCAAATGTTTTTCTGGAACTCTCTTGCTTTTTCTAAGATCCAACAGATGCTGGCAATTTGATTTCTGGTTCCTCTGCATTTTCTAAATCCAGCTTGAATATCTGGAAGTTCACGGTTCATGTACTGTTGAAACCTGCTTTGGAAAATTTTGAGCATTACTTTGTTAGCGTGTGAGATGAGTGTAATTGTGCGGTAGTTTGAACATTCTTTGGCATTGTCCTTCTTTGGGGTTGGAATGAAAACTGACCTTTTCCAGTCCTGTGGCTACTGCTGAGTTTTCCAAATTTGCTGGAATATTGAATGCAGCACTTTAACAGCATCATCTTTGAAGTTTTGAAATAACTGAGCTGTAATTCCATCACCTCCACTAGCTTTGTTCATAGTGATGCTTCCTTCCTAAAGCCCACTTGACTTCACATTCTAGGATGTCTGGCTCTAGGTGATAAATACTGAAAGGTTGATTTTAGTAGTGGCTTAGTGTGACTGTGAGAGCTCATTATATTTTTCATATACAATAAGACCAAATGAATCATGACAACTGGTTTAGGGTGTGTTCCAGCCTGTGCAAATGATGCCCATTGACTAGGATGTGGAGGGCATTCAAAGTGAGGGTCACAAAGACCAATGAGACCCGAATCCCTGTTCTCAAAGAGTTCACAGTCAATTCAGCAGGGACACAGACAATAAATAACCAAATATTCTAGAAAATCCTGCAAGGGAAATACCCATGAAAGGAATATGTAAAGGGCTATTGGAATTCATGGGGTGACTTGTTTCTAACTTATATCACCAAGGAAGACTCTTGGGAAAGGAAGTAACTAAAGTGGATTTTATAAGGCTAATTGTAGATAGTAAGATGGCATTTCAGGCAAGAGGACTAGCTTGAGAAAAGGTCTGCTTGTCAGATGGTGCTGGATATGTGAGGAAGACAGTAAGTAGGCTAAGAGAGTAGATTCATATAAGTATTATGAAACAAAAGTCTAGAAGTGTAGGTACTCTGATCCATGGGAAGGCCGTGGATGCCAGCCTAAGGAGTTTGAAAGAGCTATTATGCTGCAGGAACAAACTTAAATCTCAGAGGCTTAAATTAACAAAGCGTAGCTTTAACTCATGCTACAAGACCATCTCAGATCAGCAGGGAAATTGCTTCCTTGTCCTCCTCGATCCAGGCTCATACTGATGGAGTTTCTACCATGTAGAATGTTATAATTTGCTACAGTAGGAGGGAGCAGACATGGAAATTTGCTTTCACTTAAATGCTTCCATCCAAAAGTAATGTGTCACTTTCACATATATTTTGTTGATCAAGATAAATTATGTGGTCATGAGGGGGAGAGAAGGGAGGGGCAGTGCCACTCTGGATCTGGAAGGAAGAGAACAGGGATACTGGTGAAAAGAACACTTGACTGCTGCAGTTAGGGAGAATGTTGGGTGGGTTTTTGTGCAGGAGAGTGATGTGACCCCCTCAGTGACTCCATATTTGTTTTTCAGGGATCAGGTCTTAATCATCTTGTTCCTCGGTGGTCCACAGATTTGTTAGACAAGTGATTTTATTTATTTTCTTAAAAACTTTACTTATTTATTTTATTATTTATTTGGCTGTGTTGGGTCTTAGTTGTGGCATGCAGGATCTTTTCCTTTCAGTGCACAGACTCTTTGGTTGTGTCATGAGGAATCAGTATTTGACAGAGCATATGGGCTTTAGTGGAGAAGGAAATGGCAACCCACTCCAGTGTTCTTGCCTGGAGAATCCCAGGGAGGGCGGAACCTGGTGGGCTGCTGTCTCTGGGGTTGCACAGAGTCGGACACGACTGAAGCGACTTAGCAGCAGCAGCAGCATGGGCTTTAGTAGTTGGGGCTCGAGGACTTAGTTGCCCTGAGGCATGTGGGATCTTAGTTCCTTGGCCAGGAGTCAAACCTGCATCCCATGCATTGTAAGGTGGATTCTTAACCCCTGGACCACCAGGGAAGTCCCAAAATGAATTTATTTACTTATTTTTAAATTGAAGGATAATTGCTGTACAGAATATTGTTGGTTTCTGCTAAGCATCAACATATATCAACCATAGATGGGAGAGAGGTTCAAGAGGGAGGGGACATATGAATTTATTTTTTGAAGGATGGAATGGAGAGAGGGGAGCCTGGAGCCTGGGGAGGCCAGTTACAGTATTGTCCCAGTTCATTTTAAAGAAAGATACTCTCCTCAGTGTTGTTTCTGCCTTTTTATTGGGAAACATTTTGTCAGTCCCAGAGTGCATGACCATTCATGTTAATAATCAGAAAGAAAGCAAGATATGTATTTCCTGGAAGCAGAAGAGAGCTGTTTGCACCTCTTGTCGGGCTCTCCCCTGAGGGATCCACACCCAGTTTTCCTCTGGATGAAACATCTGAGGACAGCTCTGATCTGGTATGGTGTGTCTGGAACGCTGGCATTTTTGCTAGTCTCAGGTCTAACGGGCACCTGAGTATGGTAGCTTCTGGCTCCAGAGAGATTGATGTGGGCAGCCCTGGCAGTGACAACTCAGAAGAGCAAAGTGTCTTTTGAAAACTGCATTGCTGCCGACAGCCCCAAGCTTGATTAGATTGTGACTGGATTAGAGGCCCTGATGCGATTAGCTGCTTCCCTTCCTTCCCAACCCAGGGCAGGCAGAGGCTGCCACGCAAGGCCAGATGGAGACAGGGATGGGTAGACATCCCCTCTCTGGCTCATGTGGAAGGTAATTTGGTTTCAGTTGAGGCATTTGTCCTGATTGGACTGCCTGTGTCACCGTCTGTGTTACCGTCTGCTTCTTGGCAGCCTGGATAGCATTCAAATGGCTCTGCTTGGGCACAGAGAAGCTTTGGTTAAGGGTAAAGTGGTTGCTCAGTCATGTCTAACTCTGTGTAACTCCATGGACTGTAGCCTGCCAGGCTCCTTGGTCCATGGGATTCTCCAGGCAAGAATACTGGAGTGGGTTGCCCTTTTCTCCTCCAGAGAATCTTTCTGACCCAGGGATTGAACCCGGGTCTCCTGTGTTGCAGGCAGATTCTTTACCATCTGAGCCACCAGGGAAGCCCTTTCTCAATATGTAAGGTGAGGATAAAAATAGAATACACTTCATAGAGTTGTTGATAAATATAAATTAGATGATACATAAAAACTTCTTAGCATGGTACCTAATCCATATTAATGCTCAAATATAGTATCTCTTGTTGTTATTCGGAGAAGAAAATGGCAACCCACTCCAGTGTTCTTGCCTGGAGAATCCCAGGGACGGGGGAGCCTGGTGGGCTGCCGTCTATGAGGTCGCACAGAGTCGGACACGACTGAAGCGACTTAGCAGCAGCAGCAGCAGCAGCAGCAGTTGTTGTTATTATTATGCTATTGTGTGATTATCCATCTATATACACCCATTTGATCATATGACTAGTGAGAAAATATGCATTGACTTCTTACTGAGCATCTATAGTTGTGTCCAGTACATTGGTGGTACTAAGGGAATACACTATATAAAATTTACCTTGTTCTTGTTGGGTAGATATAAAAATACGTAACTGAATCACTTTGCTGTATACTTGAAACTAACACAACATTGTAAATTAACTATGTTTCAATTTAAAAGAAAAGAGGAAGTGGGAAAAGAGGCAATATATACTCCATGACTAGGATCAGTAATGTAGAAGCTCAGAGAAGTGTTGGCAGATTTGGAGAGGACTTCATGGAAGAAGTGAGACTTGAAGTATAAGCAGGTTGATGATTATATTCTCTGCAGCCAAAGATGGAGAAGCTCTATACAGTCAGCAAAAACAAGACCGGGAGCTGACTGTGGCTCAGATCATGAACTCCTTATTGCCAAATTCAGACTTAAATTGAAGAAAGTAGGGAAAACCGCTAGACCATTCAGGTATGACCTAAATCAAATCCCTTATGATTATAAAGTGAAACTGAGAAATAGATTTAAGGGTCTAGATCTGATAGATAGAGTGCCTGATGAACTATAGAAGGAGGTTCATGACATCGTACAGGAGACAGGGATCAAGACCATCCCCATGGAAAAGAAATGAAAAAAGCAAAATGGCTGTCTGGGGAGGCCTTGCAAATAGCTGTGAAAAGAAGAGAGGCGAAAAGTGAAGGAGAAAAGGAAAGATATAAGCATCTGAATGCAGAGTTCCAAAGAATAGCAAGAAGAGATAAGAAAGCCTTCTTCAGCAATCAATGCAAAGAAATAGAGGAAAACAACAGAATGGGAAAGACTAGAGATCTCTTCAAGAAAATTAGAGATACCAAGGGAACATTTCATGCAAAGATGGGCTCGATAAAGGACAGAAATGGTATGGACCTAACAGAAGCAGAAGATATTAAGAAGAGGTGGCAAGAATACACAGAAGAACTGTACAAAAAAGATTTTCACGACCCAGACAATCATGATGATGAGATCAGTAATCTAGAGCCAGACATCTTGGAATGTGAAGTCAAGTGGGCCTTAGAAAGCATCACTAGGAACAAAGCTAGTGGAGGTGATGAAATTCCAGTAGAGCTCTTTCAAATCCTGAAAGATGATGCTGTGAAAGTGCTGCACTCAATATGCCAGCAAATTTGGAAAACTCAGCAGTGGCCACAGGACTGGAAAAGGTCAGTTTTCATTCCAATCCCAAAGAAAGGCAATGCCAAAGAATG
>SJYQ01000747.1:249545-307506 GCA_006410935.1 Redunca redunca
GGATCACAATCAACTGTGGGAAATTCTGAAAGAGATGGGAATACCAGACCACCTGACCTGCCTCTTGAGAAATCTGTATGCAGGTCAGGAAGCAACAGTTAGAACTGGACATGGAACACCAGAGTGGTTCCAAATAGGAAAAGGACTACGTCAAGGCTGTATATTGTCACCCTGCTTATTTAACTTATATGCAGAGTACATCATGAGAAACGCTGGACTGGAAGAAACACAAGCTGGAATCAAGATTGCCGGGAGAAATATCAATAACCTCAGATATGCAGATGACACCACCCTTATGGCAGAAAGTGAAGAGGAACTAAAAAGCCTCTTGATGAAAGTGAAAGAGGAGAGTGAAAAAGTTGGCTTAAAGCTCAACATTCAGAAAACGAAGATCATGGCATCTGGTCCCATCACTTCATGGGAAATAGATGGGGAAACAGTGGAAACAGTGTCAGACTTTATTTTTGGGGGCTCCAAAATCACTGCAGATGGTGACTGCAGCCATGAAATTAAAAGACGCTTACTCCTTGGAAGAAAAGTTATGACCAACCTAGATAGCATATTCAAAAGCAGAGACATTACTTTGCCGACTAAGGTCCGTCTAGTCAAGGCTATGGTTTTTCCTGTGGTCATGTATGGATGTGAGAGTTGGACTGTGAAGAAGGCTGAGCACTGAAGAATTGATGCGTTTGAACTGTGGTGTTGGAGAAGACTCTTGAGAGTCCCTTGGACTGCAAGGAGATCCAACCAGTCCATTCTGAAGGAGATCAGCCCTGGGATTTCTTTGGAAGGAATGATGCTGAAGCTGAAACTCCAGTACTTTGGCCACCTCATGCGAAGAGTTGATTTATTGGAAAAGACTCTGATGTTGGGAGGGATTGGGGGCAGGAGGAGAAGGGGACGACCAAGGATGAGATGGCTGGATGGCATCACGGACACGATGGACATGAGTCTGAGTGAACTCTGGGAGATGGTGATGGACAGGGAGGCCTGGCGTACTGCGGTTCATGGGGTCGCAAAGAGTCGGACACGACTGAGCGACTGAACTGAACTGAACTGAAGCAGTGTCTATTGCATGCTCAAGGGGGAGAGTGATGAGGAGAATGGAATCAACATGGTGTGTGGCACGCAGTATCTTTTGCATGCCACATGTATAAGAGTCTTCTTTCATTCCTGTTGATGGAGAATGTATACTAGTCAAGGCTAACCCCTATGCTTGCTCCTGACCTTGCAGGGGTCTGAGGGTGTGTGTGTGTGTGTGTGTGAGAGAGAGAGAGAGAGAGAGAGAGAGAGAGACCACTATATTTGTGGTCTTGTGTATCACTGTTTGCAAATCAGACAAAAATAAAATGCTTCCCTTCCCAAGGTTAAGTCTAATTATTTAGTTCTTTAAAGACAATGGGGCTTCCCTGATGGTTCAGATGGCAAAGAATCCACCTGCAATGCAAGAGACTTGGGTTTGACCTCTGGATCAGGAAGATCCCCTGGAGAAGGGAATGGCTACCCACTCCAGTATTCTTTCTTTCTTTAACTGCACCAGGTCTTCGTTGCATGTGGGATCTAGTCCCCTGACCAGGGATCGAACCCAGGGCCCCTGCATTGTCTTAGCCACTGGACCACCAGGGAAGTCCCCCCACTCCAGTATTCTTGCCTTGAGAATTCCATGGATGGAGGAGCATGACGGGCTACAGTACATGGGGTTACAAACTGTCAGACACGACTGAGGAACTAACATTTTAACTTTCATTTTTAAAAACAATAATAAGATAGAATTTTCAGGAATCCAAGAGATTGTTAGAAGTTTCTTGATGCACATTTATTTCTTTTCCAATTTAGCATTGAATAATCATCATTATTCAGAAGCCTCTCTCTAGGCTTCTGTTGAAAGTGGAATTTTCAGATGTGTGAACTTGGAAAGCAAATCCAGAGGGATTGCTTACAGCTCACAGTCAAGCCTTATGAGCATTGTCAGGACCTGAGACTGGTGGTGGTGGGGATGGTAAGAGTGGGAAGGGGTGTCATGACCCCTTTTATTACCATCTCTGAAACAGAAATCACGGACCTGTCATGACATCAAATTATAGCTCTCTTTTCTCCTTTGGGATGCTGATGGGAGCATAATGATCAAGCCAGTCCAATTTCTAAATAAAGAGGCTTAAAATGTCATTGCTACATTTTATTCCTCTTCTGAAGTACCTCTTGATCCTGGTATAATTTACTTAAGAACAATAGACAGTCACAATCATCTTAAATTCCATCTGCTTATAATAGAAAGGGCAAAAAAATATAATTTTTTGGTGATGTTGGAGATTGTCAGAATTTTCCTCAAGGCTCTGCCACTTTTCAGGCTCCAGCCAGCGAGAGTAGGAGGCAGGAACTGTTGAGTGCCAGGTGTCAGGCTGTGTGTGGGCTCTGTGTTAGGTACTGGAAGCAGGTGGATCACAAAAGGGTCTTGACTGGCCCTGAAACCCAAGTGGAGCTGGTGGTGGGGCTGGGAATAGGCTGGGAGTGGAGGTGTTGCTGTAGGTGATTCAGCAATGGTCTCCGTACAGCCTCCACTTAGGTGTTTTTAATTCTCTAATAATCACTGAGCACTGAATATGCTAATATGTTTATTTATTCTAGTTCCAGCTAATATTTTTTTCAGGATGTACTATGAGCTGGGACCCTGCTAAGCACTAGATTATTTAAGCATGGCAGACCTGGTTACTGCTCCTTTTGGAGCTTCCATTTTAGTAGAGGAGACAGATAGTAAATGAGTAAATGATTTTTCCAGTGGTCATGTATGGATGTGAGAGTTGGACTGTGAAGAAAGCTGAGCACTGAAGAATTGATGTTTTTAAACTGTGGTGTTGGAGAAGACTCTTGAGAGTCCCTTGGACTGTAAGGAGATCCAACCAGTCCATTCTAAAGGAGGTCAGCCCTGGGTGATCTTTGGAAGGAATGATGCTAAAGCTGAAACTCCAGTACTTTGGCCACCTCACGTGAAGAGTTGACTCACTGGAAAAGACTCTGATGTTGGGAGGGATTGGGGGTGGGAGGAGAAGGGGACGACGGAGGATGAGATGGCTGGATGGCATCAGCGACTCAATGGACATAAGATTGAGTGAACTCCGGGAGTTGGTGATGGACAGGGAGTCCCGGCATGCTGCAATTCATAGGGTTGCAAAGAGTCGGACACGACTGAGTGACTGAACTGAACTGAAATGGGAAAATAAACGAGATTCTTAAAGATTGTTATAGCTCCACAAAGGAAATAAGTGAGAGTCAAACACGACTAAGCGTGTAAGCACAGTGATGTAGAGGAAGGGGATACTGTTTCATACATTTCCCCTCAACTGCTTGTAGCTCCTTCTTCCTCACTCCCGGGTGATCCATGTTGCCTCAGGCCATACTGAGGAAATTGAACCCCTTCATCTTCCTACATCTAGACCTAAAAACATAAATACATTTTCTTCCCTCATCTTAGCCATATAGGATGCATCTCTTTTTCCATTAAAAGCCAACCTTTCTGCTGTTCTCATCTCATCTCATTCTCTCAAAGATAACATCTCTTTGGTGATTAAGTTTCTCTCCAGCATCAGAATCTTCCTCCTCTCTGTTGAAGCATTCCTAAACTATACAGTAACACAGATAAAGCAAAATCTTAAAACAAACAAACACCAAAACATAACTCTTTCACTGACCTCACTCTTCTATGTAGGTACTATTCTATCTCTCTGCTTCACTTTGTACATACTCCTCTGCTTCTTTCTCTCCCACTCAATTCCACCCTTCACCACACTTCTTTAAATTCAGTTCAGTTCAGTTCAGTCGCTCAATTGTGTCTGACTCCTTGCGACCCCATGAATCGCAGCACACCAAGCCTCTCTGTCCCAGAGTAAACTCCCAGAGTTTACTCAAACTCATGTCCATTGAGTCAGTGATGCCATCCAACCATCTCATTCTCTGTCATCCCTTCTCTTCCTACCCTCAATCTTTCCCAGCATCAGGGTATTTTCAATGAGTCAGCTCTTCACATCAGGTGGCCAAAGTATTGGAGTTTCAACTTCAACATCAGTCCTTTCAATGAACGCCCAAGACTGATCTCCTTTAGGATGGACTGGTTGGATCTCCTTGCAGTCCAAGGGACTCTCAAGAGTCTTCTCCAACACTGCAGTTCAAAACCATCAATTCTTTGGTGCTCAGTTTTTTTGTAGTCCAGCTCTCACATCCATACATGACCACTGGAAAAACCATAACCTTGACTAGATGGACCTTTGTTGGCAAAGTAATGTCTCTGCTTTTTAATATGCTATCTAGGTTGGTCATAACTTTCCTTCCAAGGAGTAACCGTCTTTTAATTTCATGGCTACAGTCACAATCTGCAGTGATTTTGGAGCCCAGAAAAATAAACTCTCTCACTGTTTCCACTGTTTCTCCATCTATTTACCATGAAGTGATGGGACTAGATGCCATGATCTTTGTTTTCTGAATGCTGAGCTTTAAGCCAACATTTTCACTCTCCTCTTTCGCTTTCATCAAGAGGCTCTTTATTTCTTTTTCACTTTCTGCCCTAAGGGTGGTGTCATCTGCATATCTGAGGTTATTGATATTTCTCTCAGCAATCTTGATTCCAGCTTGTGCTTCCTCCAGCCCAGCATGTCTCATGATGTACTCTGCATAGAAGTTAAATAAGCAAGGTGACAATATACAGCCTTGACATACTCCTTTTCCTATTTCGAACCAATGTGTTGGAACCAATGTGTTGTTTCATGTCCAGTTCTAACTGTTGCTTCCTTGCCGGAGTCCAGCTCCAGCAGCCAGGGAATCAGCCTGAAGGGATGAGCAGTATCGGTGGAGAATGATGCAGCCTCTGACTCAAGGTGTGGGACTGCATGTTTATTTCAAGCATCAGGTCTTTTATACTTTGACAAAAGCATTAGGTCAGAGGTTTTACATTTTCAGCTCCCCCTCACCCGGATTTATTGTCTCCTTGTTGCCCTTCAAACAGAGTTCCTGCTTCAGTGATTCTCTCAGAATCATGTTTACTTGTGATTACATTTTAACTCATGCTTATGTCTGGGCTGCATACCACATTCCTCAGTTTATTTCTTGTCTTTCTAAATCCTGCTTGCCCCTAGTATCTTAAGCTCACTATCTCCTAAAAAGGCTTCTAGCTATTCTTAATTATTCCTATACTCTAAGCTCAGCAAACTTCCTTTGCCATAAACATTCCCCTCACAAACAGGTCTCAGATAACAATCTTTCCCATGGCCTCAAGCTGTGCCCTACATGTTCTTCCTGAAATATTCTTTGTAAAGATCCTTGAACAAATGTCAATGGTTACTTTATAGATTATTTTCTGGGCACAACTGCAGAAGGCTTTGTGCTTTCTCATGCTTCTCTCAAGAACAATAAGCACCTTAACATTATTTCCAGCCAACTCAACCGAAGAATGGAAAGAACAAGTCAGAATCACAAGACCTAACTCCTTCATCCCGGGACTGTGCCTGCGGGATGAGGAGAGGGAGTTGGGGCCATGCCTCCATTTTGTCAGTTATTCCTAATGAGGCTTCTGACACTTCTTGACCTGCATACAGATTCCTCAGGAGGCCAGTAAGGTGGTCTGGTATTCCCATCTCTTTCAGAATTTTCCACAGTTTATTGTGATCCACACAGTCAAAGGCTTTGGCATAGTCATTAAAGCAGAAATAGATGTTTTCCTGGAATTCTTGCTTTTTCGATGATCCAGCGGATGTTGGCAATCTGATCTCTGGTTCCTCTGCCTTTTCTGAAACCAGCTGGAACATTTGGAAGTTCATGGTTCACATATTGTTGAAGCCTGGCTTGGAGAATTTTGAGCATTACTCTGCTAGCGTGTGAGACAAGTGCAGTTGTGCGATAGTTTGAGCATTCTTTGGCATTGCCAGTATTGGAATGAAAACTGACCTTTTCCAGTCCTGTGGCCACTGCTGAGTGGCAAACTTTTCTGGCATATTGAGTGTGGCACTTTAATAGCATCATCTTTTAGGATTTGAAATAGCTCAACTGGAATTGCATCACCTCCACTAGCTTTGTTCATAGTGATACTTCCTAAGTTGCACTTGACTTCACATTCCAGGATGTCTGGCTCTAGGTGAGTGATCACACCATCGTGATTATCTGGGTCATGAAGGTCTTTACTGTACAGCTCTACTGTGTATTCTTGCCACCTCTTCTTAATATCTTCTGCTTCTTTTAGGTCCATACCATTTCTGTCCTTTATTGAGCCCATTTGGCATGAAATGTTCCCTTGGTATCTCTAATTTTCTTGAAGAGCTTTCTAGTCTTTTCCATTCTGTTGTTTTCCTCTATTTCTTTGCACTGATCACTGAGGAAGACTTTCTTTTCTCTCCTTGCTATTCCTTGGAACTCTGCATTCAAATGGGTATATCTTTCCTTTTCTCCTTTGCTTTTTGCTTCTCTTTTGTCGCTGCTATTTGTAAGGTCTCCTCAGACAGCCATTTTGCTTTTTTGCATTTCTTTTTCTTTGGGATGGTCTTGCTCCCTGTCCTCTTTACAATGTCCATAGTTCATCAGGCACTCTGTCTATCAGATCTAATCCCTTGAACCTCTTTGTCACTCCCACTGTATAATCGAAAGGGATTTGATTTAGGTCATACCTGAATGGTCTAGTGGATTTCCCTACTTTCTTCAATTTAAGTCTGAATTTGGCAATAAGGAGTTCATGATCTGAGCCACAGTCAGCTCCTGGTCTTGTTTTTGCTAACTGTATAGAGCCTCTCCATCTTTGGCTGCAAAGAATATAATCAATCTGATTTTGGTGTTGACCCTATGGTGATGTCCATGAGTCTTCTCTAGTGTTGTTGGAACAGGGTGTTTGTTATGACCAGTGCATTCTCTTGGCAGAACTCTATTATCCTTTGTCCTGCTTCATTCTGTACTCCAAGGCCAAGTTTGCCTGTTACTCCAGGTGTTTCTTGACTTCCTACTTTTGCATTCCAGTCCGCTATAATGAAAACAACGTCTTTTTGGGTGTCTAATTCTAGAAGGTCTTGTAGGTCTTCATAGAACCATTCAACTCCAGCTTCTTCACCATTACCGGTCAGGGCATAGACTTGGATTACTGTGATATTGAATGGTTTGCCTTGGAAATGAACAGAGATCATTCTGTCGTTTTTGAGACTGCATCAAAGTACTGCATTTTGGACTCTTTTTTGACTATGGTGGCTATTCCATTTCTTCTAAGGCATTCTTGTCCACAGTAGTAGATATAATGGTCATCTGAGTTAAATTCACCCATTCCAGTCCATGTTAGTTCACTGATTCCTAAAATATCGACGTTCCCTCTTGCCATCTCCTGTTGATTACTTCCATTTTGCCTTGATTCATGGGCCTAACATTCCAGGTTCTTATTCAATATTTCTCTTTACAGCATTGGACCTTGCTTCTATCACCAGTCAAATCCACAAATGGGTGTTGTTTTTGCTTTGGCTCCATCTCTTCATTCTTTCTGGAGTTATTTCTCCACTGATCTCTGTAAGGCCAGACCCCGGGGGCCATAATGGGCCGCCCCTTCTCTACCTCCCGCCAGTGGGGGAAGTCCCTAATGGAAGGAGCCTCCCAGATCCTGGGGACCAATGACAGCACACTTCGCCAGCTAAAGCTGCCCCACCCCAGCCACGTAGAAGAACCTGTCAGCCCACGATGCCTTGGCTTGGTGACCTATCCAAACCCCCATCCGTCTAGCCTGACCATCCCTCACAACGAATGTATAAAAGCCACCCCCAACACGGTCCGGGTGCGGACTTCCTCGACCTGCCTCATTCGGGTCCGGGAACCCCGCCTGGGAGCGCTTCCCCATTAAAAGCCTGTTAGACACTCTTTTTGGTGTCCTGGTCATCTTTACCTAACATCTGGCGCCTAATGTGGGGCCCAAGGAGAGGGTGCATCTTGCGACAAGCGGGATTTGCAGCCCCCTCGTGTCTGGCCAGTGCCAGACCAGGTCACCCCGTCACCCCTCCGGGACCATTCAACCATCTGGCAGGATATGGGGTAAGTTCCATCCATCCAGCTCTGGAGGCCATTGCTCCCATGTCGAATATGCCTTGGGTGTCTCGGTCCCTTTTTAAATCGCAGCTGCGTCTGGACCCCTCCTCCTCAAGCCAGGCTTGCTATTCCTTGGCGCCAGTCAATTTGGAGAAGTCCATCTTGGCTGAGTGGCCCTCTCCTCGCTGGGTTGATGGCCCGTTTGGGGACGCCTGACCGGACCACTCCCAGCCCCATTAACGATTGGTCCAGGACCTTCATTTCATATTCGCCATGGGGGCAGCTGCCTCCAAGGCCAACCAACCCTGGTCTACACCTCTAGAATGTTTACTCGCCAACCTCAGAACTCCATATCTCTGGAAAAATTCATTCCAAATGCTTAACCTTTCTTTGTTCTGAGGCATGGCCCCAATATTCTTTAGATAATGGCTCACAATGTCCGCCAACCAGAACTTTCGATTTTAACATCCTCCGTGACTTAGATAATTACTGCCAGAAGATGGGAAAATGGTCTGAGGAACCCTACGTACAGGCTTTCTGGCTGTTGTGCTCCCGTCCCACCCTATATACCCACTGTTCCCCTTCTGAAATTTTCCTAACCATGGCCCTTCCTAGCCCCACACCAACTCCCCCTCTATCATCCTCACCCACTCCCTCTATGTCCTCCCCTCCCCCATTGTCCTCACAGCCCGGTCCTCCTGTAACTAGGGCATCTCTATATCCACCCCTTCCTTCACGCCCTGCCTCAGCAACCTCCCCCACACCAACCTCCCGTCTATCGCCCTCACCCACTCCCTCCATCCTCTCCTCCCCCACCGTTCTCACAGCCCAACTCTCCTGTGACTACGCCTCTTGCCGCCCCCATGGCTCCACCTCAATATCCACCCCCTCTTCCATGCCCACCCCTTTCTGACTCACCAGTCAGCTCACACACAAGATCCCAGACTGCTCCTGATCTGCCGCCAGCTCCCTTCCTCTCTGCCAGGTAGCAGGCCTGGAGGGTCTCACCCATGTCCACATACCCTTTTCACTCCAAGACCTTGCCCATATCGAACAGCGGCTAGGCTCCTACTCGGCCAACCCCTTCAACTACATCAAAAACTTTACCCAGCTGTCTCGATCTTATGCTCTCACCTGGCAAGATATATTTGTCATCCTGGGGTCCACTACTACCCCAGAGGAAAAAAAGGCCATTTGGGCCACAACAAAAATGGTAGCAGACCGGAGACATCGAGCCAACCCAGCAGACCCTGCCTGGCCACCTGGAGCGGCTGCTATTCCAGACGTAGACCCAGACTGGGACTATCAGCAGGGACAGAGAGAAAGAGCCAACATTCAGCACATGGTAAAATGCCTATTGGAGGAAATGGCGACCGCCTCCCTCAAGGTAATAAACCCACTTAAACTAGATAAAGTAACCCAGGGCCCCGATGAGAACCCAGCAGCCTTTTTTAACAGGCTGACAGAGGCTCTCACCACCTATACTTGGATTGCCCCAGATTCTCCGGTGGGGGTTACTACCCTAGCCAACCGTTTTATATCCCAATCAGTTTCAGACATCAGAAGAAAAAAAAAAAAAAAAAACTCTCCAAGGCTGAGGATGGGCCTCAAACCCCCCTCCGAGACCTGGTAAAAATGGCCTTTAAGGTTTATAATGCCTGAGAGGAAGCCACCGAAGCCAGCCACAAGGCAAGGCTTAAACAAAAAGCCAAACTCCAGGCTAACCTCCTTGACAGACACACCCAGACACTGGTAACAGCCCTGCGGCTGGCCACGGGACAAAAGTGGGTCCCCAGAAGCCAGGCCGGGAGCCTGCTTCAAATGCGGTCATGAGGGCCACTGGACCCACCAATGCCCAAACCCCCGGTTCCTGACAAAGCCCTGCCCTCGTTGCAAACAACCGGGACATTGGGCGAGTGATTGTCCCCAGGCGACTCAGGCCCCGGCCTTACCGGGCCGAGATCTGGGCTCCCAAAAGGACATTTCCTCCCCACACTCCACCTTGGAACTTCTCTCTGATGAAGATTGACGATGTCCAGACTTGGGGACCCCCATAACCCAAGCCGAGCCCAGGGTAATGCTTCAAGTGGCGGGTGAGTCTATCAATTTCTTGATAGATATGAGGGCTACTTACTCAGTTCTTCCCTCCTTCAGGGGCACCTTGCATCCTTCCCGGGTCTCAGTGGTGGGTATAGATGGCAGGTCTTCACGACCCTTGCAGACTGGGCCACAGCCCTGTCTGCTTGAACACTTCTTGTTCACACACTCTTTTCTGTTAATCCCTTCATGCCCCACTCCCCTGCTGGGTTGGGACATTTTAGCTAAGCTTAGGACCACTATTCACCTACCTCTCTCACTTTCCCAATCTCTCACCTTGCTCCTACTCCTCTTTTGTTTCCCGGAGGCTCCAACTCTCAACCCTACCATCTGGGACGCTGAAATCCCTTTGATAACAACCCATCACACCCCCATCCTGATTAAACTACGTGATCCTTCCCACTTCCCAAGCCGCCCTCAATTCCCCATCTCTCAGACTCACCTACGCGGTCTTAAACCAATCATAGACTGTCTCTTAGGCCAGGGCCTCCTATCCCCAAAACCTCACCCTACAATACCCCCAATCTCCCAGTATGGAAAGCTGCTGGCGACTACTGACTGGTCCAGGACCTTCGACTGATAAATAAGGCCATGATCCCTGCCCATCCGCTTGTCCCCAATCCCTATACCTTACTTTCTGACATCCCTAGCAGTATGACTCACTTTACTGTCATAGACCTCAAAGATGCCTTTTTCACTATTCTTTTGCATCCAGACTGCCAATTCCTCTTTGCTTTCACATGGACTGACCCAGAAACCCGATAGTCCTCCCAGCTAACATAGACAGTCCTCCCCCAAGGGTTTAGAGATGAGGCAGCCCCCATTCTTTTGGCCAGGCTCTGGCCCGGGATCTGGCTACGTGCCCTTTGGCCCCTAGTGTCCTCTTACAGTGTGTGGATGACCTCTGCTCTGCAGCCCCTCACAAGCTCTCTCTCAGGCACATACCACTACTCTTCTTAACTTCCTTAGCTCTAAAGGATGCCGAACATCTCAACAAAAGGCCCAGCTCACCCAGACCTCTGTAATTTACCTAGGTCTAAAGATAACCCCGACAACTAAGGCTCTAACTACTGACAGACTCAGCCTTCTCTGAGACCTCTGCCCCCCTTCCACTGGGAAACAAATCTTGTCCTTTTTGGGGTTAACAGGATTCTTCCAGCACTGGGTCCGCAACTATGCTTCACTGGCTAAACCCCTCTGCACAGACAAAAGACACCCCTACTGGACCGCTTTCTTCAGAAACAGAGGTCCAAAAGGCTTTCTACAACCTCCGCTCAGCTTTGCTGTCCTCTTCCCCACTCTTCCTGCCCAATCCCAGCCTCTCCTATCACCTGTATACTGATGAAAAAGGGGACATAGCCTTTGGAGCCCTCATACAGCCTACGGGCCCTGAAATGCTGTCAGTGACATTTATCTCCAAACAGTTAGACCCCACCGCCTGGAGATGGTTCCCCTGCCTACGCGCCCTGGCAGCAGCAGCTTCTCTATATGCAGATGCAAAAAAGCTAATTCTAGATCGATCCCTAACTATATTCTCACCACACCGCCTGGCTGACCTCCTGGCTTCCAAATTCCTGTCAGACCTTAGCGACTCTCAGCTCCAACAATTCCACCTGGTCTTTCTGGATAACCCGCAGGTTACTTTGGGCCACAGCTCCCAGCTAAACCCCCTATCTTCTCTCCCCTCGCTTCCAACCTATCCTTCAGGCAAAGACACAGGACCTCACTCATGCATAGAGGTCCTAGACACTCTCACCCAACCGCCCCCAATCCCTTTTGTTACTCCGCTACAAAACCGAGACCTCATGCTGTTTGTAGATGGCAGTTCAAAACGAGACCCTAACGGTTGCCGGGCTGCGGCTGCTACATATGCAGTTGTGACCACCAGTGACACCCTTGAGGCTCGCCCACTGCCGGAGGGAACTACCTCCCAAAAGGCAAAACTAATAACACTCACTAGAGCCTTACACCTTACAATAGGAAAATGGGTTAACATCTTTACTGACTCTAAATACGCCTTTTTGATTACACATTCACATTCAGCTATTTGGAGAAAAAGGGGATTCCTCACCACCAAGGGATCACCCATCTGTAATGCCTCCTTAATTGCCAAGCTTCTGGAGGCCATCTCACAGCCCACCCAGGTAGCCATCCTACACTACACAAGACATCAGACGACTCACGACACGGTTTCCCTAGACAACAATGAGGCTGACCGGATGGCTAGACAGATAGCCTTACAACAGGGGCCTCTGCCTGTACTATTTCTCAGGACCTCCTTTACACCTAACTACTCAGAGGCCAAAATGGAGGCCCTCCTCTCACAAGAAGGCGCTTCCAAACACCCTTTGGGATAGATCACGCTCCACAACAAACTAGTTCTACCCCCAAAACAGGCAATGTCCATTATCACCCAGATCCATGACTCTTTACACATTGTGCCCCACACACTCTTGACCTTCCTTAGCCCTCTCTTTTTCCCATTACATCTCTGACCTACCATTCAGGCAGTCCAGCATCGCTGCCTAATCTGTGCCAAGACCTCTCCTCAAGGAAGACTCAGGCCACCACAAGAAACTCGCCAGCTATGAGGGACACCTGCTGGGACAGGATTGGCAGATAGACTTTACTCACATGCCTAGACATCAGACCTTCCGGTATATGCTGGCCTCAGTCATCAGGCAAGATAAAACAGGCTAACAGCATCCTCAAGGCTCATCTGACCAGATTAATGGCAGAACTTTGTCTCTCCTGGGTTGATCTCCTGCCAACAGCCCTGACCCACATACAGGCAACTTCTCATGTCAAGACGGGTTTGACACTTTTTAAACTGCTGTACGGTAAGCCATATCTGCTGATTTACCTTCCAGATCCCCCAACGTCCCTTCTGGAGACTTACTTGTCCTATTTCACTCTCCTGAGGTCCCTACTTAGAAAACGTGCTGACCATGTCCTCCCTCAACCTGTCAGAGACCACGCCCAGGCAATCCCGTCCCCCACTTTGGCACCAGGAGATCGAGTTCTCCTAAAAATGCTGACACCTCAACTGCTTCAGCCCTGGTGGACTGGGCCTTTCACGGTGGTCCTCATCACCCCTACAGCAGCCAAACTGTGGGGACACAAGCCATGGTACCACATCTCACGGCTCAAATGGGTTCCACTACACGGCCTGCCTCCTCCCAAACCCCTAAAGACTTACACCTCTAAAATCTCGGGACCTACCAGGATCACCATTATTAAGACACCCCTGCCTCCCGCCGGTGAGTGGCACGCCCCATCCAATGCTTGTCTGGCCTCATCCACTGTGGCTGTTGCCAATCACAACTCTGGCTATACTCTTCACCATTGGACTGGCTGTCACGGCCCCCCAGGACTGGTCGCTCACACTTCGACTTTTACTGGCCCTTACTTACCTCATTATCTGTTCACTACTCCTGGGGTGCTATTCCTTTGGGGCAACCTGACCTGGCCATATGTCTCTCACCCTAGCCTGCCTTAAAGACTTCCTCTTGACCCTACTACAGGACCTTTGGCTGGCTACCCCGATTATTGACTGTGACTCTTTCATTCAGGCAATTTCTGATCTACATTTACAGGAGACCTTCCTCCTCTTTACAGAATCTCAAATTGACTTCTCTTTTATCACCCTCCTCCTAATATCATAACTAAACATTCTCTGTCACTATTCCTCCTGGCCATGATAATATGGGTGGGACAACCTACGCCCTACCCCCAGGGCTGCACCAAACAAGACCACTGGAAAACTGGGTTCACAGCTTACACTTATGTCCACCGAGACTGTTATGTCTCACCCGCCCAGCCGTGCTCCCATGGGGGTAAATGGTATTGGACAGCCAAGAGCCTTGGGACTGCCAAATCAAACTCAGCCTCTAACTGCTATAAAGCTGGAGACAAAGATCTCTGTTTTACCATGCAAACTCACTACAGAAAGACAGATGGGAAGGGGGCCCAAGAGCAGAGGCAAAAATAAATCCAACATAAGGTCCAACAGGACCTCATAAAGTTGGCAACTGAAGCCTCTGATCCACACCATAAGCCCAACAAACTCCTAGACCAGGTTCATCAGGCGCTCAAAACCCCTAGATTTTTCATCCCAAATTTTCACCAGCCTCAATGACACCTGTCAGACCCTGACTGAAATCTCACCAAACCTTTCATGTTGGCTCTGTCTTCCTTTAAAACCTTGACCGTTCCTTGCCCAACCAATCCCAGGAAATGGATAGAGGCCCCAAATCTCACTCAAAATGCCACAGAAGTAACCTTGCCAATGGGGCCCTTGACCACTGAGACATTGTATCTCCCAGCCAATGCCTCTTGTGTTCTGGCCACCGACACCTCATTAACCACAGTTGCCTGTGACGGCTCGAGATGAGACCCCCTATCCCCAAACCCTCTGGCAATGGAAGACCAGATCCAGCCAACCCGCTGCTGCTGGAAGACATTAGCTGCAACTCCCCTGCTCCTCGGAAAAAATTTATTCACAACTTTGGGACTGGGGGCGGGAGGATTGGGATCAGCCACATGCTTCTACTATAAGCTGTCCACAGACCTTGGTTGAGACCTAGACAAGGTGGCAGATTCCCTAATGGCATTACAAACCCAGATAACCTCTCGGGCAGCAGGGCCCTAGACCTGCTAATGGCTGAAAAAGGGGGAACCTGTCAGTTCCTAAGGGAAGACTGTTATTTTTTTCCGTTAATGCCTCGGGGATAGTTCAGAACAAGGTCCGAGAGCTGAGAGAGAGTATCTGACTTGGACAGGCCGAGTCAGACGGTTTCGATTTCTCGGGATGGTGGAAGTTGTCTTGGGCAAAATGGCTTCTCCCACTTCTCGGACCCCTCACAGCCTTGTTCCTCATCCTGTCGATAGGACCTTGTGTTTTTCAGATCATCCTCTGGAGGGTCAGGGAGCTGACCCAAACGGCTACTGGACAGATGTTAATGGTGGCCACATACTCCAAACTCCCATCCAGAGACCCTGAGGCCCCCTAAAGGTCACCGGGATCTGGCCATGACCCTCAGCCCCAGCGATGCCCCAGTTCAGCGGGAAGTAACCAGAAGCGATAATGGCACCCCTTATCCTATCAAAAGGGTGAGAATGTAAGGCCTGATGCTGGGGGCCATAATGGGCCGCCCCTCCTCTCCCGCCCACCAGCGGGGGAAGTCCCTAATGGAAGGAGCCTCCCAGATCCTGGGGACCAACGACAGCACACTTCGCCAGCTAAAGCCGCCCCACCGCAGCCACGTAGAAGGACCTGTCAGCCTGCGACGCCTCAGCCTAGCGACCTATCCGAACCCCCGTCCATCTAGCCTGACCATTCCTCACAACGAACATATAAAAGCCACCCCCAACATGGTCCGGGTGCGGACTTCTTCGACCTGCCTCGTTTGGGTCTGGGAACCCAGGCCGGGAGCACTTCCCCATTAAAAGCCTGTTAGACACTCTTTTCAGTGTCCTGGTCGTCTTTACCTAACAATCTCTACTAGCATATCGGGCACCTAGTGACCTGGGGAGTTCATCTTTCAGTGTTCTATCTTTTTGCTTTTCTACACTGTTCATGGGGTTCTCAAGGCAGGAATACTGATTTGCCATTTCCTTCTCCAGTGGACCATATTTTCTTTAAATTAACTCTTGTCAAAGTTATGTCTTCTGTTCCCATTACACTTGATGTCTCAGCACATAGAAATCACTCTTGAAATCCTCTTCTCTCTTGGATCTGGTAACGCCACTCTCTCTTCCTCTTACTTGTTCCCTGCAGCTCTATTTGATGGTTCTTTCCACTCTACCTGACCTCTAAAGGCAAACAGACCTTAAGACTTGCCTTAGGACATTCAATCTTTCTTTATATTCTTTCCGCTAAGTAAATTTATCCAATTTCATTAATTTAAAAATATATCTCTATGCTAATGATGACCACATTGATCTCCCTGGGTCAGAATTCTACCTAAAACTATAGAATTGCCCTTTTCCTGAAATTTACCAGGCCAAATGAGACATGACATTTTCTATCTCATCTGCCCTAGTGACCCAGGCATTTCCACCTCATTTAACACCACCATCTATCCAGTGACTCAAACCAAGACCTAGAAATTCCTTAGTTCCTCCCATTCCTTCTCTCTCTAAACTGAATCTTGAGGTTTTCTGCTTCTTTTTATTTTTACTGTCACGTCTTAGTCTAGGAAACCATTATTTTGATACTGGATTGATGCAACCACCTCTTAAGGAGTCTCCCAATTTGAGTCTTGCCATTCTTCAATTATTAAGGAAACTAAATGGTATCTTGACCCCATTTTCCAAATACTTAAAGGATTTTTATAACTTTTTACAATTATTATAATGTTTAAATTTATTTATTTTTAATTGAAGCATAATACTTCACAATATTGTTTCAGTTTCTGCCATACATCTACATGAGTCAGCCATAGGTATACATACGTCCCCTCTCTCGAACTTCCCTCTCACCTTCCCTCCTCTTAGCCATATAGGATGCATCTCTTTTCCCATTAAAACCCAACCTTTCCAGTATTCTCTGCATCTCATCTCATCTCATCCACCCCATCCCACTTCTCCAGGTTGCCATAAAGCCCCAGTTTGAGGTTTCTATGCTACTCTCTCCATTTGTCCAACCCTCTCCTTCCTTACCCAGTGTCTCCATTGTAGCCCTGCAAATGAATTCATCAGTACAGTCTTACTGAATTCCATATACATGTGTTAATATATGATATTTGTTTTTCATTTTCTGACTTCACTCTGTATAATAAGCTCTAGGTTCAAGGGATTTTATAACATTTTATTTCCAATCTTTGCCCATAAATTTGTATACTGTCATTGTTCACTTTTTAGTCCTAAACATTTAATTACACAAATAAAATTATTATCATTATTACATTTAGACAGTATTTGAATTTATCTATATATTTCTGGTTTCCTTTGCTCTCAGTTCTTTTTTTTGCATTTCAGGTCATCTTTCTGGATCTTTTCTTTTCTTTTTGAAGTACAATATGACCTTTAATTAGAGATACTGGGAATATTTCATGCAAAGATGAGCACAATAAAGGCCAGAAACAGTATGGACCTAACAGAAGCATAAGATATTAAGAAGAGATGGCAAGAATACATAGAAGAACTATATAAAAAAGATCTTCATGATCCAGATAACCATAATGGTGTGATCACTGGACTAGACACACATCCTGGAATGTGAAGTCAAGTGGGTCTTAGGAAGCATCACTACGAACAAAGCTAGTGGAGATGATGGAATTCCAGTTGAGCTATTTCAAATCCTAAAAGATGGTGCTGTTAAATGTTGCACTCAATATGCCATTGAGTATTGGCATATGTTGAGCATGGAAAACTCAAGAGTGGCCACAGGACTGGAAAAGGTCAGTTTTCATTCCAATCCTAAAGAAAGGCAATGCCAAAGAATGTTCTGCACAATTATACCAATCTCACATGCTAGCAAAAAATGCTCAAAATTCTCTGAGGCAGGCTTCAACAGTGTGTGAACTGAGAACTTCCAGATGTTCAAGTTGGATTTAGAAAAGGCAGAGGAAGCGGAGATCAAATTGCCAACATCTGCTGGATCATCAAAAAAGCAAGAGAGTTCCAGAAAAACATCTACTTTTGCTTTATTGACTATGCCAAAGCCTTTGCCTGCGTGGATCACAACAAACTGTGGAAAATTCTTCAAGAGAACGGAATACCAGACCATCTGACCTGCCACCTAAGAAATCTGTATTCAGGTGAAGAAGCAACAGTTAGAACTGGACAGGGAACAACAGACTGGTTCCAATTGGGAAAGGAATATGTCAAGGTTGTGTATTGTCACCCTGCTTATTTAACTTATATGCAGAGCACATCATTCGAAATGCTGGGCTGGATTAAGGACAATATGGAATCAAGGTGGCTGGGAGAAATATCAATAACCTCAGATATGCAGATGACACCACCCTTATGGCAGAAAGTGAAGAAGAACTAAAGAGCCTTTTGATGAAAGTGAAAGAGGAGAGTGAAAAAGTTGGCTTAAAACTGAACATTCAATCCTGAACCCCCCTCCCACCTCCCTCCCTGTAACCATCCCTCTGTTAATACAATATTGTAAAGTAATTAGCCTCCAACTAAAATAAATAAATTTAAATTAAAAAAACCCTGAACATTCAGAAAACTAAGATCATGGCATCCGGTCCCATCACTTCATGGCAAATAGATGGGGAAACAATGGAAGCAGTGAAAGACTTTATTTTGGGAGGCTTCAAAATCACTGCAGCTGGTGACTGCAGCCATGAAATTAAAAGACTCTTGCTCCTTGGAAAGAAAGTTATGACCAACTTAGATAGCATATTAAAAAGAAAAGACAGTACTTTATCAACAAAGGTCTGTCCAGTCAAAACTGTGGTTTTTCCTGTGGTCATGTATGGATGTGAGAGTTGGACTATAAAGAAAACTAAGCACCAAAGAACTGATGTTTTTGAACTGTGGTGTTGGAGAAGAGACTCTTGAGAGTCCCTTGGACTGCAACAGGATCCAACCAGTCAATCCTAAAGGAAATCAGTCTGTAATATTCATTGGAAGGACAGATGCTGAAGCTGAAATGCCAATACTTTGGCCACCTGATGCGAAGAGCTGACTCATTTGAAAAGACCCTTATGTTGGGAAAGATTGAAGGCAGGAGAAGGAGATGACAGAGTGTGAGATGGTTGGATGGCATCATCGATGTGATGGACATGAGTTTGAGTAGGCTCTGGGAGTTGGTGATGGACAGAGAAGCCTGGCATGCTGTAGTCCATGGGGTCTCAAAGAGAGACCTGATCTGATCTGACTGATGACCTTTAGAGAAGTTTCTTGGTAGTAAACTCTCAGTTTTTATTTGTCTGTAAACGTTATTCTTTTACTATTTTTAAATATAATTTTTCTGGGTACATCCTCTGAATTGTTATTTTCTCTCAACATACTTAACCGTTTCTAAGTTTGATGGTTTACAGGGAGAAGTCAGCTGTCTCTCTAATGGCTGCACCTTTGTAAGTAAGAAGTCTGTGATTGTTATCAGGCTGTTTTCCATAGCGTGTCTTTGTCTTTTGTGTTATACAGTTTCACTATTATACTAGGTATGGATTTTCTTGTATGTGTCATATCTGGGATGATTTTACTTCCTGCATTTTTGAACCTATACTTTTTATTAGTTCTATCAAATTTATGGAGTCTTAAATATTGCCCCTCCTACCTTCTGCCTGTTCTCTCCTCTTGGGATTTCAATTACACACGTTCAGTTCAGTTCAGTTCAGTCACCCAGTTGTGTCCGACTCTTTGCGACCCCATGAATCGCAGCACGCCAGGCCTCCCTGTCCATCACCAACTCCCGGAGTTCACCCAGACTCACGTCCATCCAGTCAGTGATGCCATCCAGCCATTTCATCCTCCGTCGTCCCCTTCTCCTCCTGCCCCCAATCTCTCCCAGCATCAGAGTCTTTTCTAATGAGTCAACTCTTTGCATGAGGTGGCCAGATTACTGGAGTTTCAGCTTCAGCATCATTCCCTCCAAAGAAATCCCAGGGCTGATCTCCTTCAGAATGGACTGGCTGGATCTCCTTGAAGTCCAAGGGACTCTCAAGAGACTTCTCCAACACCACAGTTCAAAAGCATCAATTCTTCAGCGCTCAGCCTTCTTCACAGTCCAACTCTCACATCCATACATGACCACAGGAAAAACCATAGCCTTGACTAGACGGACCTTAGTCAGCAAAGTAATATCTCTGCTTTTGAATATACTATCTAGGTTGGTTCTCTCCTCTTGGGATTTCAATTACACATGTTAGACTTTCTTATTATATTCTCAATATCTCTAAACCCTTCTTTTGTATTTTCTTCTTCTTGATTTCTCTTTTCTATCTTCTGACAATTCTTTGGATATCTTCCAATCACCGATTCTCTCCTAATTTGAATCTTAACTGCCGGATAGCCTGTCCATTGAGATTTTAATTTTATATTTTTTTCATTAAAAAAAAAAAAAATATATATATATATATATATATATTTGACTGTGTTGGGTCTTCACTGCTGTGTGTGGGCTTTCTCTAGTTGCAGTGAGCATGAGCAGGTTACTCTCATTGTAGTGTGCAGGCTTCTCATTGCAGTGGCTCCTCATTTTGGGGAGCACAGACTCTAGCGTAAATGGCTTCAGTAGCTGTGGTGTGTGGCCTCACCAGTTGTGGCCCGTGGGCTCCAGAGTGAGGGCTTATTAGTTGTGGCACTTATCAGGGCTTAGTTGCCCTGAGGCATGGGATCTTCCTGGACCGAAGATCAAATTCGTGTTCCCTGCATTGGCAGGCAGATTCTTAACCACTGGATCACCAGGGAAGCCCCTATTTTTCATTTTTTAATGGTTCCATATGTTTTTCCTCCAAATTTGTTTCTTCTTTCTTGAGTTCTTATATTTGCAATTGCATCTTTTATTTCTTTAAACATAACTTACACATAACTATTTATAAATTTATACATAGCTATTTTAAAAATGCATTCTCACATCCTTAGGGGTTCTTGGGCATCTAAATCTATTGACTCTTGTTTCAGCTTATTTTTCATTCATAGTGATGAGAGCTCAGTTGCTCTACCTCAGTTTGTAGGAATTTCTGAGGCCTAACATGGGGATGCTTTCTTCAAAGATGATTTGCTTTATTTTTATAAACCATTGAGCAGTATTTGCCCTGAACTAGGACAATTAAAGCACATCTAAAGAGCTTTGACTCAGATCCAGAGTTCTCAGTTCAGCTTTCTAACCTAGTTATTTCTCCAAATATCAAAATACTCTGAATAATCATTATGTAAGTCCATACAGCTTTCCTTTTCGGGTCCACAGTCCAGTCCAGTTCCTTGTCACCCACCTTAGTTCTCCTACTAAGCAGTGATCCTCACTGCTTCAGCCCTGGCCTCCCACCTCAGTGACTTTAGTTTTCAGCCTTTCCAGACCAAGATCACATTTGTATGTATATATTTGGGGCAAGGCATCATTTTTGAATTCATTTTTCCTTCCTTCTGTGAGATCTCCGATGGCTTAGAGAATTTGTTGTTGTTGTTCAGTCGCTAAGTTGTGTCCGACTCTTTGTGACCCCATGGACTGCAGTGTGCCAGGCTTCCCTGTCCTTCACTGTCTCCTGGAGTTTGCTCAGACTCATGTCCATTGAATTGGTGATGCTATCTGAACATCTCATCCTCTGTCTCTCCCTTCTCCTGCCCTCAGTCTTTTGAGCATCAGGATCTTTTCCATTGAGTGGGCTCTTCAAATCAAATGGCCAAAGTATTGGAGCTTCAGCTTCAGTATCAGTCCTTCCTATGAATATTCAGGGTTGATTTCCTTTAGGATTGACTGGTTTGATCTCCTTGCAGTCCAAGGGACCTTTTGTTTTCATAATGCGAGGCAGATAGGTCTTCAGAGCTTCTTGTCAGTCACTCTTCTTCAGTCATTATTTGCACTGGGGTATGAATGAAAAGCTTATAGAACTCACAGGTCCCCTTGCTCATAGCCATTCAACAGCCTCTTGTTGCACAAGTCAGCCACACTCTGTGGCTTACAAGTCCCTTGGGATTTTCCCTTGTTTGTAGCTTCAAGTTTATTGCTCCTTCTTTGTCTCTATCTCCAGTCACCCTTGTCATTTTTATTTCCTAATTACCAAGCCCTTCCTAATTCTGGGGCTTTGCAGAGTCTTCCTTTGCTTATAACAGTCTCCCTCATGCTCTTTACATGGTCTTTCCAATCTCAGTTTACCCTCCTTCATCACCTTATCTAGCTTATACTTTCATTTATTTCTCTTCTTCTTAATCTTTTCTTGATGGGTAAATTTTTATATGGATATTTAAAATTATGTTTTAAATTCATAGATTGTTTTGCTTTTGCCATCCATCATTTTGTGTGTTGTTTAAGAAATGTTTTCTTACCCCAATATCATAAATATGTCATACACATACTGTTCTACTGTAAGTCATATTTTCTTTTAAAGTTTTTCTTTAAAACTCTATCTGTAAATTTTTCATGTACCCACAAGCCACTGGGAAAGCTTCACTCAACTAGCCTGTGGGTACCTCCCAGCTGGCCCATGGGTACCTCCAGAACCCAATATGCTTCACCCCTACCCGCTCCCCCCTCTGCAACAGGCTTCCTGTGTGCACTCCCAAAGGTGGCAGTAAGGGTAAACTTAAGACAACAAGTGAACACATGTGAAAAGTAGGCCTGAATTTGCAGTCCAGGGAGAGATTACAAGCTTGAGCTGTAGTGTCACTTTTGGGAAAAGCAAAGAGAGGCTGCCAACACTGGACCTGGTGCATTGTAGTGTTAAAAGCAGTCTTAATACAAGTGTAAGAATTCTGCCACAAAAACAAGCAAGGAGAATAGAGCAGGCATATCCATAGAAGGCCTGAGAAAGTCTCAGAATCTCTAGCAGGGATCCCAAAAGATATTCTTCTTAGAGGAAGTGACTGCTATTAATATGAAGTCAGTAACAGAAACCTCCAAGGAACATAAAAATTCAAGGAAATATGACACAGGAAATAAATGATCAACTAATATTTGACAAGGAAGCCAAAATACTCAACGGGGAAAGCATAGTCTCTACAATAAATAATGCTTGGGAAATGAAGAATGAAATTAGACCCCTATCATATACCACTTACAAAAATTAATTCTAAATAGATTAACAACTTGAAAAGAAATAAGCAACCGTAAAGCTCCTGGAAGGAAATGTAGGGAAAAAGTTCCTTGATATTGGTCTTGGCAATGATTCTTAGGCTATGACATCAAAAGCACAAGCAACAAAAGCAAAAATTAATAAGTGGGACGACATTAAACTAAAAAGATTCTGCACAGCAAAAGAAAGAACTAGCCAAATGAAAAGACAACCTATGGAATGGGAGAAAATGCCCGCATATCACAGATCTGATATTTCAGGTTCAGTTCCAGACCACTGCAATGAAACAAGTACTACAATAAAGTGAGTCGCATGCATTTTTTGGTTTCTCAGTGTGTATAAAAGTTATGTTTACAGTATTCCTTAGTCTGTTAAGTGTGCAACATGTAAAATAAACTTACCTTAATAAAAAATTATTACTAAAAATTGCTAACCATTATCTGATGACAGGTTGCTACAAACCTTTGACTTGTAAAAAAGGCAATATCTTTGAAGCACAATAAAATGAGATATGCCTTACCCAAAATATAAAGAACTCATACTCAATAACATAAACCTGAACAATTTTATTAAAAAACGGTTCAATGAACAAAACAAACTTTTCCAAAGAAGTCATACAGTGGCCAACAGGTTCAAAAACGATGTTCAATGTCACTAATCATCAGAGAAATGCAAATCAAAACCATATTCTCACACTTGTTGGAATGGCTATCATCATTGAGACAAATGATAGCAAGTATTGGCGAGGAAGTGGAGAAAAGGAAACACGGTTGCGCTTTTGGTGGGAACGTAAACTGACACCGCTGAGATGGAAAACAATACGGAGATTCCGCAAAAACAGAAAATAGAACTACCATATGATCCAGTAATCCCACTTTTAGGTATATATTAAAGAGATATCTGCACTCCCGTTCAGTTCAGTTCGGTCGCTCAGTCGTGTCCGACTCTTTGCGACCCCATGAATTGCAGCACGCCAGGCCTCCCTGTCCATCACCATCTCCCGGAGTTCACTCAGACTCAGGTCCATCGAGTCAGTGATGCCATCCAGCCATTTCATCCTCGGACGTCCCCTTCTCCTCTTGCCCCCAATCCCTCCCAGCATCAGAGTCTTTTCCAAAGAGTCAACTCTTCGCATGAGGTGGCCAAAGTACTGGAGCTTCAGCTTTAGCATCATTCCTTCCAAAGAAAACCCAGGACTGATCTCCTTCAGAATGGACTGGTTGGATCTCCTTGCAGTCTAAGGGACTCTCAAGAGTCTTCTCCAACACCACAGTTCAAAAGCATCAATTCTTTGGCGCTCAGCCTTCTTCACAGTCCAACTCTCACATCCATACATGACTACTGGAAAAACCATAGCCTTGACTAGATGGACCTTAGTCGGCAAAGTAATGTCTCTACTTTTGAATATACTATCTAGGTTGGTCATAACTTTTCTTCCAAGGAGTAAGCGTCTTTTAATTTCATGGCTGCAATCACCGTCTGCAGTGATTTTTGAGCCCCCCAAAATAAAGTCTGACACTGTTTCCACTGTTTCCCCATCTATTTCCCATTATTGCAACATTATTCACATTAGGCAAGATATGGAAACTACATAAGTGTCCATCTGTGGGTGAATGGATAAAGAAGATGTGATGTGTAAATATACACACAATGACATCATTCAGCTATGACAAAAAAGGAAATCTTGCCATTTGTGACAACAGGAATGGGCCATGAGCATTGAACTAAATCGAATAGAGAATGGACATGTGGACACAGTGGGAAAGGGAAGGGTGGGACAAAGTGGATCAGCATCGACATATGTACACTACCATCTGTAAAATAGACCTTGGGAATCTGCTGTGTAGCACAGGGAGCTTGGCTCAGTGCTCTGTGATAACCTGGAGAAGTGGCACAAGGGTGGGGTGAGAGGGAGGTCCATGAAGGAGGGGATATGTGGACACGCAGAGCTGATTCACTTCATGTATAGCACAGACTAACACAACATTATAAAGCATTTATACTCGGATAAAAAAATAAGTCAGATTGAAAAAGACAAATAGTCAAGACTAGATGATATCACTTGTATGTGGAATCTAAAAAAGCTCAACTCATAGAGACAGAGAGTAGAACAGTGGTTACCAGGAGTTGATGGGTGAGGGAAATTAAGAGATATTGGTGAATGGAATCTAACTTCCAGTTATTAGTTGAGCAAATTAAGAGCATCTAATATACAACATGGTGATTATATTTACATATATACACATACTATTATGTACATATAGTTAATAATACTGTATAATATACTTCAAAGTTACTGAGAGATCAGATCTTAAAATATTTTTTACCACAAAAAAGAAATGGTAATTATACGATGACATGGAGGTGTTAGCTTCGCCTATGGTGATCATCAGTTTGCCTCTGTAAGGATACCAAGTTGACACATTGTTTTGTACTTAAACAATGTTATATATCAATTATATCTCAGTAAAGTTAAAAAGAAGACTGAGTGCTGAAGAACTGATGCTTTTGAACTGTGGTGTTGGAGACTCTTGAGAGTCCCTTGGACTGCAAGAAGATCAAACCAGTTAATCCTAAAGGAAATCAATCCTGAATATTCATTGGAAGGACTGATGCTGAAGTTGAAGTTCCAATACTTTGGCCACCTGATGTGAAGAGCCAAATCATTAGAAAAGACCCTGATGTTGGGAACGATTGAAGGCAGGAGGAGAAGGGGATGACAAAGGGTGAGATGGTTGGATGGCATCACTGACTCAATGGACATGAGTTTGAGCAAGCTCCAGGAGATGGTGAAGGAAAGGAAGCCTGGCATGCTGCAGTCCATGGGGTCACAAAGAGTCCGACACAACTGAATGACTGAACAACAACAAAGTTAAAAAATCTTGTGCAAATAAATGGATGAAAATTTGGGAATTAAAAATGGAAAGCATGCAAATGGAGCAAGGATAGGGACACAAGATTGGGAAATAAGAAAGGGGAGCAAGAAAGAAGATGAAAGGAAGAAGTGATAAGGGGAAGCAAGAAAAAGGAATCAATAAAAGTGAGGCAAGAAAAGGAAAGTGAGAAAAGGGAGGGATGGAAAGTGAAGCTTTAAGAGTAAGAAAGGAACAAAGAAAAGGGAATTGAGAGAAGGGAAGCAAAAAGAGAAGTAGAAAGGGGAAACAAGAAAAACAGCAAAGAAAGTGCAGTGGAGAAAGGGAATCAGGAAATAAGAAACAACACAAGGGAAACAGATAAAGCAAAGCAAAAAAAGAGAGGAAGCTTTAAAAGGGGAGCGAAAAATGACAACAAAGTAAAGGGAGCAAAATATGGAAGTAAGAAAGGGAAGCAAAAAAAGATTTTTAAAAATGGCAGTAGGAGAAAAGAAGCAAAGTGTGAGGAAATTCCAGGCCAACTGTCCAATTGTTAGGACTCCGCACGCTTAATGCTGTGGCTGCAGTTTTGATCTTTGGTCAGAGAATTAAAATCCTATAAGCTGCGTGGCCCAGAGAGAGAAAGAAAGAGAGAAGTGTGAAAGGGAAATAAAAACTATAAGCAAGAAGGAGAATAAAACAGGGAAGTAGGAAAGGAAGCAAAAAGCAGAGGGAAGAAAAGGGAAGGGGAAAAACCTACAGAATTCCTCTTTCCAGTTCACTGATCTTATCGTGTAAGATCACTGGTCACAAGATAGTTGCTGCATTTTCACGTTCAGCACTTTTATTCTTTGGAGGAAGAAAGAATAAAGGCAAAGGGAAAAGGCATATATCCCCAAGTATGCTTTTTATCATTTAAACAGTAGCTTTTCCAATCAGTAAACCTATCATGTTGATTACACCTGAGTCACATGGATACAGTAGCTCAAGAGAATCTGAGAACGTGACTGTTCACGTTGCCATCCCAGACAGGACTGAAATTTTGTTAGGGAGAAATACAGGGGAATGGGTATTGGGTAAGCAACCTCCACGCCTGCTGTATGATTTTAGTTTATATTGTGTAATGACAAATCTGCTGATTAGGTGAGTTCCCTCCTTATCTTCCTTCTGTGAAACTCTCCTGGATATCCTCTATCCTTTGCTGTTGTTGTTCAGTTGCTCAGTCACGTCAGACTCTTTGCGACCTCATGGACTGCAGCAAGCCAGTCTTCCTTGTTCTTCACCATTTCCCAGAGCTTCCTCAAACTCATGTCCATTGAGTCGATGATGCCACCCACACTCTGTTGACCCCTTCTCATCCTGCCTTCAATCTTCCCCAGCAACAGGTCTTTTCTAATGGGTTGGCTCTTCACATCAGGTGGCCAAATTATTGGAGCTTCAGCTTTAGCATCAGTCCTTCCAATGAATATTCAGGATTGATTTCCTTTAGGATTGACTGGTTTGATATCCTTGCTGTCCTTGCTGACTCTTGAGAGGACTCCACAGCTCAAAAGCATCAATTCTTTGGTGTTCAACCTTCTTTATGGTCCAACTCTCACATCCGTACATGACTACTGGAAAATCCATAGCTTCAACTCTATGGACCTTTGTTGGTAAAGTAATGTCTGTGTTTTCTCACTCAATCCTTTATTCCTCCATATAAATATGTGCATTTACTTATCAGGTTTTGCCAAAAATTTTGAAGATATTTTGAATGGGATTTCATTGACCATTTAGATTCAGTTTGGAGAGAATTTGTCACCTTAAGCTGTTGAATCTTTCTACTCATTAATTTGGTACATCACTCAACTTATTTTAATCATCTTTTATGCCATCAAATTAGGCTTTATAATTATACCCAAAATATCTTGTTCATGCTTACTCCTAATATCATATAAATTTTCACAATTATTCTTGGAGTGATTATTTTTAATATGGGGATGCATATGTATGTTAATTGCTCAGTGCTCAATCCTGTCTGACTCTCTGTGACCCCATGGACTGTAGCCTGCCAGACTGCTCTGTCCATGGAATTCTCCAGGCAAGAATACTGGAGTGGGTTGCCATTTTCTTCTCAAGGGGATCTTCCCAACCCAGGGATCAAACCCAGGTCTCCTGCATTGCAGGCAAATACTTTACCAACTGAGTCACCAGGGATACATTTTATTTAAAAGTTAGAAAGCTTGCTAATCTCTCATATTATTCTCTCTTCTCTGTTTTTTTTTTTTTTTTTTGTGGAGAATTCATATCATTAGTACATAAAGAATTTTGTTTCTTACTTTTCAAATCCTCTCTCTTTAAAATTTTCTTATTATAGTGCCTCCCCCCCCCTTTTCTTTTCTTTCTTTCTTTCTTTTTGGCCATGCTGCATGACATGCAGACATGCGGGATCTTAGTTCCTGACCAGGGATCAAACCTGTGCTTCCTGCAGAGGAAGTACAGAGTCTTAGCCACTGGTTTGCCAGGGAAGTCCCTGTAGTGCGTTTGTATAGTGATGGACATGATCCAGTAAAGAGAGAAAACTATGATGCAGGAGAGAGTAAGAGAAGTTGTTAAAGTTCTGTTCTTCCATAAGCGAGAGGGAATAGAATTCACCACACAAAAGGAGGGATTGATCTTAGATTATTAGCACAAACGGAGTCATTGTTGGCAGCCACTGGTTCATGAGAAGACCAGGATCAGCGAAGCGATGTGGGTGTTCTTTTTAGGACCTTCCAAAGGCCCCTGACCCACAAAAAGTGCACTCATGTTCTCTATTTCATAATAACCCTTTGACTTCTGAATGCCCATAAGACTAGCAAGACCTTGTGCTGGGCTGTGCTAAGTTGCTTCAGTCATGTCCGACTCTGTGTGACCCCGTGGACCGTAGCCATCCAGGATCCTCTTTCTATGAGATTCTCCAGGCAAGAGTACTGGAGCAGGTTGCCATTCCCTTCTCTTCCCAATCCAGGGATTGAACCCGCGTCTCTTATGTCTCCTGAATTGGCAGGTGGTTTCTTCACCACTAGCGTCAACGGGACTGGTTATTTTTTTTTAAACAACCCAAGAAGGAGTTTATCGACATGAACTGGGGAGAAGATGTCATCCAATGCTGGGGTGTGGCTTGAACTGCTTGTAGCGGATACATAGAGACTGTTGTGTGCCCACCTGAAGGGACAAGGAGGTGACAGGTGCCCTGCACTGTGAGCCGGCAAGATGCTTGTCCAATTACTAGAATGGAAGGAGAAGATTACATCTAATTCTTAAGCATGGTTTTGGGAATTTTACTCTGGATGTGACATCATTTATTGAAAACTGAGTATCAACTGTATCCAGATCCTGGAGATAAATAATAAGTGAGCATTGTCTCTGCCCCTTCAGACTCAGAGCCTGGTGAGAACATGGACACCTACTCTATGAGGCAGAAGCTTCATAATATAGATGTGAGTGAGTGGCTGCAGGGGCTCACGGGATGTGGCCGTAGGACTAGGAGTACACTGTGGAGGGGCCCTCTGCTGACTATCAGAAGGGGAATGAAGCAGACAGGCTGTGCTGGCTCGGCAGGAAGAAAGCCCAGGCCAGCAGCTTCAGGCTAATTAAGTGAAAAGTGATGCGATTGATTTGTTTTCCTCTAGTCAAATAGAACTTAGTCAGCACGGAAAACCAATGAATTTAAAATTTCTTCACCTTGAGCCTGCAGGATGATTTCAGCATCTTCCCTCAACCCTGAATGCTGGTGTTGAAATGTGATGGCATTTAAGTATTTAAAAGTGCATCACTGGAGCTGGGTGAGTGGGGTTGATCAGCCTTGGGTGTGTGTAAGGAGAGAGGGAGGTGGGGACATTGAAAGGATTGTACGAAGTGGCATCGTTGGATCTGTTTATATAGATCATTCTGGTAGAGCCTAAGCTAGTGATCTGGAATGGGAAAGACAGGGAAAGGGGTAGAAAGGGACCATTGGGATTGTTCAGGCAACAGCTGAGGAAGAGTGGTATTAGAAGAGAAGAGGAAACATTTCCCAGGAGTTGATAAGAGCCAGGGTCCTATTTTATCCTTGACAAATTTGTAGCAGAAAAATCAGATGTCAGCGATTTCATTTTGAGGGTCAGAATTCAAGGAGTTTCCTGAGTTTGCTGAATTCAAACAGTTTATTACCTAGCTATGCTTTTTAGTTTTAACTTCAACAATACTGTTTTGAATGCCAACAATGTACTAAGCCCCGTGTGCATGGTTTTGGGGTTACAAAGATGTGGACTACATAGACCTGTGCTGGGGGTCCTCTGTTTCATCTTGTCTGGTGGGGAAAGATACGTGAACAACCGTCACAGGAGTGCTGGATAAACGACCCATGTTACATGCCATGTGCTGTGGGGGCAAAGAGGAAAGCCCATATCTAACTCTCCCAGTGGGGTCAGCAAAAGACTTCATGAACTTGAAGGGTGGGTAGCAGCTCACCAAGTGATGGAATGGGGCAGGAAGGGAATTTCAGAGAGACACACAGAGAGGTGTGGCAGCGTATAATGCATTCAGAGACCTGTGGTGTAACGATTAAGATGTGGGCTCTCCAGTTAGACAGCTTGTGTTTAAATTCTGGGTCTTTCAATTCTGAACACATTACTCAACTTTCTGTTTCTCCATTCACTCATCTTTTAAATACGGTTATTAGTAATACCTATCCTATATTGCAGGCTTCCCCAGTGGCTCAGCAGCAAAGATTTCACCTGCAGTGCAAGAGCCATAGGAGATGCAAGTTCAATCCCTGGGTCGGGAAGATGCCCTGGAGGAGGGCAAGGCAACCCACATCTGTATTCTTACCTGGAGAATCCCAAGGACAGGGGAGCCTGGCAGGCTACAGTCCACAGGGTCGCAAAGAGTTGGACATGTAACTGAAGCAACTTAGCATGCACACACATGTTCTATATTGCAAAAAAGTTTGTGAGGAGAACTCTAACTCATAGATTTGTTATGAGGCTTAATAATAAGATGGAGCCTTATTCTTATTGGAGAATTGCGTTCATCTGCTTAAGCTGCTATAGCAAAATATCACAGATGGGGTGGCTTAAACAACAGACTGCTCTAAATAATAATATTTAGAACAGTGTCTGGCACATGGTAAATTCTCAATAAATTCTAACAGTTCTCATTTGACCAATTATTTAAGAGTTAAAGAAAAAAGAGTGAGGGAAGATGGAAGGTGCAGCTATGCCTGCCTTTCCTTAAAATATTCACGGATGTCACACAATATAGGGGAGAGGACTCTTAGGACCAGGCAAGGCTTAAGTAAAAATGTAGATGTTAAATTATTGCTGTGGACTGAATTGCATCCTCCCCACCCCAAGTTTGTGTGAAGGCCCAACCCTCAATGTAATGGTATTTGGGAATGGGGCCTAGGAAAGTGAATAGTGTCAGAGAAGGTCATGAGAGCAGGACCATCAAGAGGGAATTAGTGGAAGAAGGGGAAGGAGGAGGGGGAGAAGGAGAAGAAGAGAGATTTATTTCTTTGCCATGGTGAGAAAGTGGTTGGCTGCAAGTAAGGAAGAGGGTCCTCACCAGCAACTAAACTTGCCAATACCTTGATCTTGAACTTCCCCTAGAATTCTAAGAAATAAATGTTTGCTGTTTAAACTGCCTGGTTGGTGGCATTTTGTTAAGGCAGCTTGAGCACATTAATACAGATTTTGCTACCAGAAAGAGGGGTACTGATGTAACAAATACCTAAACATGTGGAAGCAGCTTTGTAACTGGGTGATGAGTAGAGGCTGGACAAGATTTGAGGCACATGCTGGTGCTAAGTCGCTTCAGTTGTGTCCGACCCTGTGCGACCCCATAGACGGCAGCCCACCAGGCTCCCCCATCCCTGGGATTCTCCAGGCAAGAACACTGGAGTGGGTTGCCATTTCCTTCTCCAGTGCATGAAAGTGAAAAGTGAAAGTGAAGTCGCTCAGTCATGTCTGACTCTTCACAACCCCATGGACTGCAGCCTACAAGGCTCCTCCGTCCATGGGAGTTTCCAGGCAAGAGTACTGGAGCGGGTTGCCATTGTTAAAAGTGATTCTGGTGAGGTCTCAGATGCAAATGAGGAACATGTTATGGGAAACCGGAGGAAAGGCGATCCTTGTTATAAAGTGGCAAAGAACTTGGCTGAACTGTTTTGTAGTGTCTGTGGTGTTTGTAGAACTTCCCAGTGATGAAATTGGATATTTATTTGAGGAGATTTTTAAGCAAAACTTTGAAGGAGTAGCTTTATTTCTCCCGAATGCTTATAGTAAAATGTGAAAGGAAAAAGACAGATTGAAGAAGAGATTGTTCAGCAAAAAGAAGGCAGAACTTGAAGATTTGGGAAATCTGCCCATCCGTATTGCAGTACGAGAGGAAGCTTGAGAAGAGACCACTAACAGAGGGGCTGAACAACCATTTGACGAAGAGATCATGTATGTGACTCACAGACTTAATCCAGCATTTTAACAGAAGCTAAGGACAGAGAAGGAAATGGCAACCCACTCCAGTATTCTTGCCTGGTGAATTCCATGGACTGTAGTCTACCATGCTCCAGGCTCCAGTCCATGGGATTGCAGAGTCGGACACGACTGAGCAACTTCACTTCACTTCAAGGACAGAGATGCAATTGTATCAGTGAAGACACTGGCAGTCTGAATGACAGAGAACAGAAAAAATATGAGATGAAATAAATAATGGTCAGACTTCTTCAATCCTATAGGACTGGGCCATAGAGCTATTCATGTGTGGACATGTGCTTTTCCTCAAGAAAAAGGGAGAAGGACTCTAAAGATGCAGAGATGATGAGTACCCCTGCTTGTGACGAGTAGGTGTCTGTTGGTTAAGCCACCCCATCTGTGATATTTTGCTATAGCAGCTTAAGCAGACGAATGCAGTTCTCTAAGAATTGGAGGAAGGAGTTTGAACTCCATAACAGCTGGTGGAAACCTGGGTTTGAATCTGGATAGTTTCAGTTTATCCTCTGGAGCAAATGAACTGATTACTCACAAACTACCACATTTCAACAGCTGGATTCAAACAACATATTCCCCTGTAGAGCCATTCTTCATGCTTACTGATTTGAAGACCAAGGTTTGGCTCATAAATTGGAGGGAAATAACAAAACACGGGCCCTGACGTGGTCTGTGGCAGGCAGAGAGCAGTGTGTTGGATTTCACTGAGCCTTCCTTTCAACCGATGCAAACTAATGGCACCTCTTTTACCCTCAAGTCTAAGGACCACTCTGCTGGGGAAACACCAGCCCAGCCAGGACCTCTGGCCCTCCAGCGATGGGAAAGACTGAAATACACTAAGGCTAGTCATTCCTCTGATCTCTATGCCTTTTGGGCATCCTGTTATTCAACTTTTTGAACTGATAATTTCTGCTTTGGGGAGTTGACCATCTTAGGATTTCTCTGTGTCTGTCCTTATACTAAGAAGCATCAGTAACTAGTGAGACAATAAAGGATCAAAGAGGCATATAATGTATTACACATCTATTCTACTCTCTCCCAGCAAGGCACTTTGAGGAATAATGGTAACTACCAATTTATTGAGTGTTTGTATGAGTGTGTGTGTATAGTCATACCAGACCCCAAGCACTTGATATGTATATTCTCATTTAATCTTTATAGCAAATTTATGGATTAGGAATTGGTATGCCCAGTTTACTGAGGAGGAAGCTGAAGCTCAGAGATCTTAAATAACATATGTGAGGTCATTCAGCTAAAAAGTAGTATTGGGCCTTGAACTCTTGAGCCTTTATGACTCTAGAGATCTTGTCCTTGACCATTTTGATAGTCTGCCTGCCCTGATACTGAAGCAACACAAGGCTTGGTCCTTGGCCACAGAGATGTTGTGCCAGCTGTTACAGACGGTGTAGGACAGACATGGAGGGCTTATTATAAAAGGGAGTATGCAGTTTAACCTAAGACTAAAGAGAGTTAGAAAATAAAGAAGTGCTTCCAGAGACCTGCAGGAACCATGGTGCTGGGAACTACACAGGTCTACTTCTCAGAGTAGGAGCTTGTAATGTGGGCAGATGCTCCGCCAGCTGACTACTGAAGAAGGACACAGAAGTACCTGGGTGCTCAGGTGGCAGCTTTACTTCCTGTGTCAGACGAAGTTTCAGTTTTAGAAAAGTAGAGTCATAGAAATTTCCTCAGTTCAGTTCAGTTCAGTGACTCAGTGTCTGACTCTTTGTGACCCCATGGATTGCAGCACGCCAGGCCTCCCTGTCCATCACCAACTTCTGAAGCTCGCTCAAACTCATGTCCATTGAGTTGGTGATGCCATCCAACCATCTCATCCTCTGGCGTCCCCTTCTCCTCCTGCCCCCAATCTTTCTCAGGGTCTTTTGAAATTAGTTAATTCTTCCCATCAGGTGGCCAAAGTATTGGAGTTTCAGCTTCAGCATCAGTCCTTCCAGTGAATATTCAGGACTGATTTCCTTTAGGATGGACTTGTTGGATCTGCTTGCAGTCCAAGGGACCCTCAAGAGTCTTCTCCAACACCACAGTTCAAAATCATCAGTTCTTCTGTGCTCAGCTTTCCTTATGGTCCAACTCTCACATCCATACATGACTATTGGAAAAACCATAGCTTTCACTAGACGGACCTTTGTCGGCAAAGTAATGTCTCTGCTTTTTAACATGCTGTCTAGATTGGTCATAGCTTTTCTTCCAAGGACCATGCATCTTTTATTTATTTATTTTTTAAAATTTTTATTTTAACTTTAGTTTACTTTACATTACTGTATTGCTTTTGCCAAACATTAACATGAATTTACCACGAGTGTACAAGCGTTCCCAAACATGAATCCCTTCCCACCTCCCACCCCATACCATCTCTCTGGGTCAGGACCATGCATCTTTTAATTTCATGACTGCCATCACCATCTGCAGTGATTTTGGAGGCCCCCCAAAATAAAGTTTCTCACTGTTTTCATTGTTTCCCCATCTATTTGCCCATGACTAGATGTCATGATCTTAGTTCTGGGAATATTGAGTTTTAAGCCAACTATATCACTCTCCTCTTTCACTTTCATCAAGAGGATCTTTAGTTCTTTACTTTCTGCCATAAGGATAGTGTCATCTGCAAATCTGAGGTTATTGATATTTCTTCCGGCAATCTTGATTCCAGCTTGTTCTTCATCCAGCCTGGCATTTCACATGATATACTCTGCAGATGAGTTAAATAAGCAGGGTGACAGTATACAACGTTGATGTACTCCTTTCCCAATTTGGAACCAGTCTGTTGTTTCATGTCCATTTCTAACTGTTGCTTTTTCACCTGCATACAGATTTCTCAGGAGGCCAGTAAGGTGGTCTGGTATTCCCATCTCTTTCAGAATTTTCCACAGTTTATTGTGATCCACACAGTCAAAGTCTTTGACTATGTTTTTCTGGAACTCTCTTGCTTTTTCCATGATCCAACTGATACTGGCAATTTGATCTCTGGCTCCTCTGCCCTTTCTAAAACCAGCTTTAACATCTGGAAGTTCACGGTTCACATATTGCTGAAGCCTGGCTTGGAGAATTTTGAGCATTACTTTACTAGTGTGTGAGATGAGTGCAATTGTGCGATAGTTTGAGCATTCTTTGGCATTGCCTTTCTTTGGGATTGGAATGAAAACCCAGTCCTGTGACCAGTCCTGTGGTCACTGCTGAGTTTTCCAAATTTGCTGGCATATTGAGCGCAGCACTTTCACAGCATCATCTTTCAGGATTTAATATAGCTCTACTGGAATTCCATCACCTCCACTAGCTTTGTTCATAGTGATGCTTTCTAAGGCCCACTTGACTTCACATTCCAGGATGTCTGGCTCTAAATGAGTGATCATACCATTGTGATTATCTTGGTCATGAAAATCTTTTTTTGTACAGTTCTTCTGTGTATTCTTGCCAGCTCTTCTTAATATCTTTTGCTTCTGTTAGGTCCATACCATTTCTGTCTTTTATCGAGCCCATCGTTGCATGAAATGTTCCCTTGTTATCTCTAATTTTCTTGAAGAGCTCTCTAGTCTTTCCCATCCTATTGTTTTCTTCTTTCTTTGAGTGTTTGAATGTCTCCTGTTTGAATTTTTGAGTGTCCCCTGTGGAGTTGGTGTCAACAGTGGCTTGCCACAGGGGCAGGCGCTCTGGGTGCAGCAGACCTGGGTGTACCATAAGCCCTCTTGGAGGAGGTCATCGTTAACTCCACCATAGAGCTGCCGAGCAAATGACCCACAAACTGCAGAATAATTATACCAAATAAATTCTTGCACTGCTAAGAAGTTCACAATAGATTTCCCAGCCTGGGGATCTGGCAAAACAAAGTTCTTAGTGATCCACTGATACATTACTATTTAGTTTATAAATGATACATATCCTGACTCAGAAGAGGCAACTTCTGAACAGGCACACTGAGTGGGGGACTGCTGAGCAAGGGCAAAAAGCCTGAAGAGTGGACCACACTGAGACAGGATTTCAACCTGAAGACCCTCCTCAACAGTGAGGCTCAAGAACAAATCAGACAGTGCTCTCTGGGCTGGCAACTAGCCCTGCCCCGAAAGATAGCCCTTTGGTTAGGCAAAGTTAACTGTCTCCACCATAGTCTTCAGAGATGTAAATCAGTTTTACAAGAGATGTAAAGCAGATGTAAGGGGGGCTCCTTTCTTGCCAACTGTGAAAGAGGATCTAAATGTTTGAGCTCTGATCATCTGTTAGCAGTCTCAAACTTCACTTTGCAGTGAATGGAAAATGTGTGTTTGTGTGTATGGGCATGTGTGTGTATATATGTGTATGGATGCACATATTTGCACATACTCATTTGTATGTGCTGTCCCTGTGCAAATACCTCTGTGTATATGAGCGTGTGTATGAGTGCATGTGCAGGGGTGAGGAGTCAGCATCGCATAGAGAAGTGGCTAAGATAATTGATTCCAGACATAGATCTGTGTTCAAGCCTTTGCCACACGCTGCATGGCAAGTTACTTAACCTCACAAATCTTGGCTTCTTCATCGGTAAAACTGAAGTAACAATGCTTACTTCACAAAGTTGTTGAGGACTAACTGAGACAATGTGCAGGGTCCTTAGTGCAATAGCTGAGAATTCAGTAAGTGGGTTTTGCAGAAATCTTAACTCAGTTATCACAGGAGAGTGCATGAGTTGCCCATCCAAATCCTGGCCACCACTGCATGGGGTAGGAATGGCCTCTTCTCCCTCCACAGTCTCACAATCAGGCATCATAATATTCTGAAACACATGTGTTTGCCCTTAAACATAGTGTAAAATTCAAGTAGTATAGCAACTATTAAAGGAACTAAAGGTGAGAGAGAGAAAACTGTAAAGAAAAGGCCCCAACACCCAGGGCTGCTGCACGCAGAGCCCTTGCCCCTGTGGCAGGCCACTGCTGACCCAGGATGTCATCCTTCTAAGACATGTTATGCAGGTGCCATTTTTGCCTTTAGGATGCCTATCTTTCTGTAGCTTTATAGTTTTGTTTAGGATATGAGTGGAGAATATTTCCAGAAACTTTTGGCATCAAGCCAGGCATTCCCTCTCTGAATAGCTGCACATCTCTTCCTAGAGAAATGATGTTCAAAGGACAAGGCAAACCATCTTCCTCTTTTTCTCCCATGAGGAGGGTCCCTAGGGCTTCCTGAAAGAGCAGCAGACATCAGAAGCTGGGATGCACAGGAAAAATCTGGGCCCTGGGGCAATCCCATATTCCTGACTGGCTCCCTCTTCCTCAGTATGATAAGAACAGAGCAGGCCTAGAACCTGGGGTTTGAACGGGAGTTCAGGTGTGTGGGGAGTGGGAGAGAAGGGTGTGGCTTTAGAAACACAGGCAGTACAAGGAAACTGGACTGACAGGCCTGCTGCTCAGTGCAGATGACAGAGAAAAGACAGATGGACTCGTGGGAGCCTTTGTAGAGACTGCTATAGATTTCTTCTGATTTAATTGTCACAAGATGACAGGATGTAGGAGGTAGGTAGTCATACACAGTACAGACAATGAAACTCCTGTCTTCGGAGAGGTGAAGGGACTTTACAAGTGGACTTCGCCCTTGAACACTGGACCCACTGTGCTTGCCTGGAGCTTCCCGGCTGCTCACCACTTACTCTGCATCCGAGAATGCCCGAGGGGAGGTGGGGAAGAATATGTTTAGTGAGAAAAATTTTCTCCTGACTGAGGTGGTTTTAAACCTGAATTCAGGGACAAAGGAGAAAAATGCCTGACTATCAGTTATTATAGCTGTGGAGAACAGGGCTCTGACCTGGAAAGAAGAGTAGTAGAATTGTCCAGCTATTCTAAACAGGGAGGAAGAACAGACTGTGGCAAAAACAATACTGAAGTCTTTGTATATGGATCTAGCGATGTGCAGGATATAGAGAATGCATAAGGAAATGCCAGGATTTCAACACAGAGTAGTATGGCAGAAATGTCTGAGAGTGTATCAACACAAAGATCCCAGGGTGTAAGTATGGGATGGAAGCAGGAACAGTAAGTAACAGGGGGGATCCCAGAGGAGCTCAGATATTTAAAAACCTTGCATAAAAGATGGAAATATCTCCAAATAACCAGGAAAGCACAAGAGAGGCACAGATGTACAAAAATAGTGTTAGAATTGGTAAAGCCCAGGATGAGATGCAGCTTAAAAAATTTTTATTGACCAAAAAAAAAAAAAGAAGAAGAAAGAAAAAGAAGTTACCTTTGAAGTAAAATGCTGAAGTAAGGGCTGAATGATAGTCCCCTGGCTTGGGGTAGATGGGATAATGTTAACAGATGACAGAGAAAGCAGCCCTCATTTGCCTCTGTCTTTTCTATCAAGCAGAATGACCTTGAAACTGGAAAAACATGATTAAGAGGGAATTGAAATCTAAGATGAGTGAAGGGACAGTACAAAGCAGCTCTAAAGGCGTTCAAACTCAGATGAATTACTTCCAAGGGAGCTGGAAGAAATTGCAGATGTGGCCACAGAGATGCTGTCCTGAACTCTGAAGAATCAGGGAGAATCAAAGAACCACACGATATCTGCTTCTATAAAGGGAAAAAGTTAAGTTCCCACAGCTTGACCTTGATACCTGGCTAAGTCCCAGAGGAAATGGTGTCCCTTTGGAACTAGCATGAGTTTATTTAAAACAAGACAATACGAGTTGAGGTACCCACATTATCTCTTTTTGTAATGGGGGACTATGTTGGTGGATGAGGCAGGCAAGGTGTGCGAAGAGGTTTGAATGATGAGTGGACTGAACGATGCCTCTAGGGGGAAGTAGATTGAATGACCATTCACAAAATATGTTGGTAAAGTGTCTGATGGATCTGGGGTCTCTGAGAAAGCACCATGATTAGTGCCTTTCTTCTTACCTGCGTTCTGAAGAAGTTGAGGTAAAGACAGAAGAGTTAAGCAGACAAGAACTGTGCACGTTAAGTAGCTTTGTCATGTCTGACTCTTCATGACCCGAAGGACTGTAGCCTGGTGGGCTCTTTTGTCCACGGGATTCTCCAAGCAAGAATACTGGAGTGGGTTGCCACCCCCTCCTCCAGGGGATCTTCCTGATCCAGGGATTGAACCTCTTACATCTCCTGCATTAAGATGGGTTCTTTACCACTAGTGCCACTGACAAGAACTAATATATCACATTTATTACTGATGAAGACTAATTTGGGACTCAGCTGAGTGTGAGAGCCAACTAGACAGACACCCACTCAGCCGTCAGCAGCATGTATGAGGCCGAGTTTCCTGGGGACAAGAGCAGAGGTTTTTATCTCAACAAAAAGAAGAGCTTGGGTGAGAGTGTCCACTTTACTTGGAGAAGTGTTCCCCCCAGCGGATGTCATCATTTGATACTGTACCAATCTCACTGTTACTTCCATTTACTTGTCTGCCTCCTTCACCCACCACATCCTTCACATTCAAGGTCCTCTGTAAATATGGGATGGATACTTTTCTTGAAATACTAACTGAATTACTTTTCATTCTTGGTGAAACCTGTTTGTTCCTAGTTCCTACTTGCCTCAAGGGCCTCTGCCTATCCGAGGTAGTCATTGTTTCTAGAGAGTGATAAAAAGGTGGCAAAGGAATCGCTGCTCAGTTTTGTTTCAAAGTAGCATTTTGTTTCAAAATAATTTCAGTCCACAGCCTAGACAGTTGTTTGAAAAATAATTTGCTAGAGTCAGGCTGACAAGGTTTGTTGGCATCCAGAGAAACACGACTGGCCCATTTAGTTTACAAACTGGGTATTTAGACTCATATTTTTTTCTTAATTCAGTGCCAGGGATCCTGGGCTAGCTGAGTTAGCTTGGTTGAATGAAGCTCTTTACTAAGACCAATGTAGAGAGTTATGTTGTCAGATACTTCAGCTGAATAGGGATGTGTGTGTGTGGTGGGCTCAGGGGAGTTAACAAAACCAAACTTTTACATCAGTGTCATAATCACGGCTTCCCCAGTGGCTCAGAGGGTAAAGCGCCTGCCTGCAATGCGGGAGAGCTGGGTTCAATCCCCGTGTCGGGAAGTTCCCCTGGAGAAGGAAATGGCAACCCACTCCAGTATTCTTGCCTGGAGAATCCCATGGATGGAAGAGCCTGGTGGGCTATAGTCCATGGGGTTGCAAAGAGTCAGACACGACTGAGCGAGCTCCCTTCAACCCTTCGTAATCACCTAACATTGGAATCTTTATGTACCATGTCCAGTTGGAAATTAGGTTCTGTTGATAAGGTCCTGGGGAACCTACTTCATTTTCGTTGTTGTTCAGTTGCTAAGTCCTGTCTGACTCTTTGTGACCGCATGGACTGAAGCATGCCAGGCTTTCTTGTCCTTCACTATCTCCCGAAGTTTGCTCAAACTCATGTCTAGTGAACCAGTGATACTATCTAACCATCTCAACGTCTGCTGCCCCCCTCTCTTCTTGCCCTCATTCTTTCCCAGCATCAGGATCGTTTCTAGTTCAATGAGTCAGCTCTTTGCTTCAGGTGGCCCAAGTATTGGAGAATCAGCTTCAGTATCAATCCTTTCAGTGAATATTCAGGGTTGATCTCCTTTAGGATTGACTGGTTTGATCTCTTTGTTGTCCAAGGGACTCTCAAGAGTCTTCTCCAGCTCCACAGTTTGAAAACATCAATTCTTCAGGGCTCAGCCTTCTTTATGATCCAACTCTCACAGCTTCATCTTTATTTCCTTAGCTATAAAGTGGTGACAGCCTGCTCACATGAACAGCTGTGGCCTCCACATAAATGCAACACTAAATATCAGCTTAGAGAGACCTCTAGATGTTACCCCTTGCCATCCTCTTCTCTTGTAGAGGATCTCCTGGACCACTGTACCCTTTATTGAATATTTCCATTTTCTTGGTTAGCAGAATGAGATTTGGCAACCTCGCCTCAGCCTATCATTTGGTTCAGGCCAGACACCCTCATACAGAACACACTGGTCATAGCAAACACCCTCTTCCAATAATACAAGAGACGACTCCTCACTTGGACATCACCAGATGGTCAATACCAAAATCAGTTTGATTATATTCATTGCAGTCAAAGATGGAGAAACCCTATACAGTCAGCAAAAACAAGACCAAGAGTTGACCATGGCTCAGATCATGAAGTCCTTATTGACAAACTCAGACTTAAATTGAAGAAAGTAGAGAAAATCAATAAGCCATTCAGGTATGACCTAAATCAAATCCCTTACAATTATACAGTGGGCGTGACAAATAGATTCAAGGGATTAGATTTGATAGACAGAGTGCCTGAAGAATCACGGACAGAAGTTTGTAACATTGTACAGGAGGCGATGATCAAAACCATCCCCTAAAAAAAGAAATGCAAAAAGGTAAAATGGTTGTTAGAGGCTTTACAAATAGCTGAGAAAGAAGAGAAGCGAAGGCAAAGGAGAAAAGGATATACCATCTGAATGCAGAGATCCAGAGACTAGTAAGGAATAAGAAAGCCTTCCTCAGTGATCAGTGCAAAGAAATAGAGGAAAACAATGGAATGGGAAAGACTAGAGATTCTTCAAGAAAATTAGAGACACAGTTGGAACATTTCATGCAAAGATGGGCTCGATAAAGGACAAAAATGGTATGGACCTCACAGAAGCAGAAGATATTAAGAGGAGGTGGCAAGAATACACAGAAGAACTGTACATAAAAGACCTTCATGACCCAGATAATAATGATGTTGTGATCACTCACCTAAAGCTAGACATCCTGGAATGTGAAGTCAAGTGGGCCTTAGGAAGCATCACTACAAACAAATCTAGTGGAGATGATGGAATTCCAGTTGAGCTATTTCAAATCCTGAAAGATGATGCTGTGAAAGTGCTGCACTCAATTTGCCAGCAAATTTGGAAAACTCAGCAGTGGCCACAGGACTGGAAAAGGTCATTCTTCATTCCAATCCCAAAGAAAGGCAATGCTTAAGAATGTTCAAACTACCACACAATTGTACTCATCTCACACACTAGTAAAGTAATGCTCAAAATTCTCCAAGCCAGGCTTCAATAGCATGTGAACTGAGAATTCCAGATGTTCAAACTGTATTTAGAAAAGGCAGAGGAACCAGAGATCAAATTGCCAGTATCAGTTGAATCATCGAAAAAGTGAGAGAGTTCCAGAAAAACATTTACTTCTGCTTAATTGACTATGCCAAAGCCTTTGACTGTGTGGATCACAACAAACTGTGGAAAATTCTGAAAGATATGGGAATACCAGACCACTTGACCTGCCTCCTGAGAAACCTATGTGCAGATCAAGAAGCAACAGATAGAACTCGACTGGTTCCAAATCGGGAAAGTAGTACATCAAGGCTGTATATTGTCACCCTGCTTGTTTAACTTCTATTCATAGTACATCATGTGAAATGCTGGGCTAGATGCAGCATAAGCTGGAATCAAGATTGCTGGGAGAAATATCAATAACCTCAGATATGCAGATAACACCACCCTTATGGCAGAAAGTGAAGAGGAACTAAAGAGCCTCTTGATGAAGGTGAAAGAGGAAGGTGAAAGAGGAAATTGAAAGAGCTGGCTTAAAACACAACATTCGAAAAACCAAGGTCATGGCATCCAGTCTCATCACTTCATGGCAAGTAGATAGGGAAACAATGGAAGCAGTGACAGACTTTATATTCTTGGGCTCCAAAAATCACTGCTGATGGTGGCTGCGGCCATGAAATTAAAAGACAGAAGCTCCTTAGAAGAAAAGCTCTGATGAAACTAGACAGCATATTAAAAAGCAGAGACATTAATTAGTTTGCCAACGAAGGTCCATCTAGTTAAAGCTATGATTTTTCCAGTGGTCATGTATGGATGTGAGTTCAGTTCAGTTCAGTTCAGTCGCTCAGTCGTGTCTGACTCTTTGCGACCCCATGAATCGCAGCACGCCAGGCCTTCCTGTCCAGCACCATCTCTCGGAGTTCACTCAGACTCACGTCCATCGAGTCAATGATGCCATACAGCCATCTCATCCTTGGTCATCCCCTTCTTTTCCTGCCCCCTATCCCTCTCAGCATCAAAGTCTTTTCCAATGAGTTAACTCTTTGTGTGAGGTGGCCAAAGTACTGGACTATAAAGAAAGCTGAGTGTGAAGAATTGATGCTTTTGAACTGTAGTCTTGGAGAAGAGTCTTGAGAGTTCCTTGGACTGCAAAGAGAACCAACCAGTCCATCCTAAAGGAAATCAACCCTGAATATTCATTGGAAGAATGGATGCTGAAGCTGAAGCTACAATGCTTTGACCACCTGATGCGAAGAGCTGACTCATTAGGGAAGGCCCTGATGCTAGGAAAGATCGAGAGGGGGAGAAAGGGATGACAGAGGATGAGACGGTTGGATGGCATCAGCGACTTGTTGGACATGGGTTTGAGCAAGCTCTGGGAGATGGTGAAGGACAGGGGAGCCTGATGTGCTGCAGTCCATGGGGTTACAAAGAGTTGGATATGACCAAGAACTGAACACCAACCACAATGAAGAGTAAATAAGATTTTATAAAGTGTTTAGCATCATGCTTGGTATACAGTGGTACTTAAGAATGTTAATTCTCCTCCTTTCCTAGGACCTTCCAGAGGGCTGACTCAGAGAGAAGAAAGATGATGGCTCTTCTTATTTAGTATTCAACATTTCAAGAGAAAAAGAGAGCTGTGGGAAAAGCGCCAAGGAGGTAGGGTGCTGTTCTTTTGATTCTAGCTGAGATTTATCTTATAATAGCTACTTAGCCCACTGACTGCTTAGTCACTTAATCCACTGTCACCTCCATTAGTCACTGCTTATAGGCTAATTCTTATCACAATTATAATTCCTTCAGTTTATTTTTAAATGCAGTATTATTGCCATTGGAAAAATCAAGCTGGAACCCAGCAGAGCCAAATGAGCAAAACCTGTGGGAGAGATTAAATCTTTGGATCAGATGGATCTATCAGTGGAGGATTTCAAAAATAAAGATGGGATGAATTGAAAAGTCAAAGAAGACAGACTAGGGTTGGAACTCAAAGAATGCAACTGGATAAATACCTTGGTATGATATAGGGAAGGATCTGATGGAAGAGTCTGGGGCCAGGCTATTTGTATCTTTGCAGTCCTTCAAGGCTGACACATGTCAGGGCTGCAAACGTGATGCTGAAGGATGTCATAGGGTTTCTGAAAAACCTGTAGAATAGTGTAAATGTTGATGCCTCTCAGGCAGGGCTGGCTTTATGGGTGTGAGACCTCTGCACGACTCTACTCTCAGAGGAAGCAGGGATCTTGGTTTATCCTCTCTGTCAGTGTCTTGAAATTCTTAATAATCTTATCTTTGAATGTGTGTTTTGTAAGAAAGCCCAATGGAGCATGTATGCAAGCAGAGGAAATATGCTAGGCAGCATGTGTGTAAGTATAGGCCAGACTTCTAAACATAGCAGGTAACGTGCATGCTGAGCAGTTGGCCTGACAGTCTGCGTGCATGCTTGGGGTGTTCAGGGTGCTGCAAGGCACAGCCCTGGGGCTGGATTGGCAGTGATGATGGTAACAGAAGCAGCAGAGGTAGTGATAAGGCCACGGGAGAAAGGTGGAACCCCATGTGGCTAGTGCAATGGTCTAGGGTCGAGACTTGCCTGTCCATCCTAGAGCCTGTCCCCATGCCAGGTGCATAAGTATTAACTCCAGCCTGAGCAGTAGGACAGGAACTACAGGAAAAGTGAGCAAGCTTTGTCAGAAAATTATTACAAACTGCAAGTGAGTAGGCACATGGACTTTGCTATAAAGTATACATTAGAGTTATAATTCTTCAGTCTGCTTATTATTAAAGAACTACAAATGTTCTTTTTTATTGAAATATATTTGGCATATAATACTGTAAATTTAAGGTGTACAATGTGTTGACTTGATATACTTATATACTGTAATACGATTGCCTTTGTAGAGAGAGTTAGCAACTCCATCATGCCACATAATCATCATTTCTTTTTAATGATTGGAATAATTAAGGTCTAGTCTCCTAACAAGTTTGATTATACTACAATATTGATGCCTGTATTTACTATACTGTGCTTTCTTTTTTAAGACTTTTTTAAGAGTATAATTGCTTAAAATGCTGTGTTAGTTTCTTTTGCACATCAAAGTGAATCAGTTACATATAGCCCCTCTTCCGTGGACCCCTTCCCATTTATGTCGCCACAGAGCATTGAGAAGAGTTCCCTGTGCTATACAATTTGTTCTCATTAGTTAGCTATTTTACACATGGTAGTGTATGTTTGTCAATCCCAGTCTCCCGATTCATCCCCATATAATCTGTATTCTTGAAGTCACACTGCAACTAGGTGGTGCTCACTTGGATATTGATTAGCTGGCTGTATTAGAAGCTTAGAAGAGGAGAGGCTAGCGGATGATCCACCTAATCATTTCCTAGTATCTTATTTTACAGTATTTAAAAAAATGTTTATATTGAAGTACAGTGAACTTACAATATCTTGGTAGTTTCAAGTGTACAGCACAGTGATTCAGTTACAAACATTCTTTTTCAGAGTCTTATGTCTTATAATTACAAAATATTGAGTATAGTTCCCAGTAAGTCCTTGTTGGCTATATATTTTATATAAATATAGTGGTATGTATAAGTTAATCTCAACTTCCTAATTTGTCCCTGTCTCCCCCTTCAGAAAGTTCAGAATCTCTGGGTTTGAAAACTGCTGCAACATTGCAAAGCAAGCATGATTAGAAAGAGAAATCAAATTTAAAGATCATCTCATTCAATAGAAAAGAACACCACTTTCAAATGATGCTTTGGATAAGCCAATTATTCACGAAAACTATTTAAAAATTAATTTTGCTTTGCAACTGAAGATGCAAACATCTAACATATACAGATGTTCTGAGTGATATGTAAATCATGATGTCACTTTTGGTTTCTTGTACATCCTCCACAAGTTACAGGAAATATCAGAGGAAACATTAAGATGTCATTGGATGAATTTATATTTAAAATTAAATTCAGACTCACACAAAAGTGAATTGTGTGGAGTTAAATCTTTTTTTTAGAGAAGTTGTTTTCCAAGAACCATCAGCTGTAGATGCACTAAAATTTATATTTTGAAATAACTGATCAGAAACGTATCCCAATGTTGTCACAACCGATAAAACACTCTTAACAGTTCCATTAATAGCTGTATCAGCAGAAAGATCCTTCTCAAGATAAAAAATCACCAAAAATTATTTGTGATCTTGCATTTGCCAAGAGAGATGCTTTCAATTACATTAACTGAAAATGAAGTTGCTAAAAGTATAAATTTTGTACCTAATAAACAAATATTTAGAAAAGCCAGCCAGAAGAATCTCATAGTCAATCAAGATATCACATTAATAATATGTTATTACTTATTTTGTTCTGTAAAATGATATCAAAATGTTGCATTTTTGCAATTTATAAATTTATGTGTGACTCATGTATCATCATCATACCTATGGTAGTTTGCAAGTAACATTGTTTTTGAAGAAAAAAGCTTTATGTTTTACTTTATTCTAGTGCAACTCCTATGCTTTTAGAGTAAGGGACCCTTTACACTGGTCCTACGGGTTGTATAGCTAGTCCCGCTGTCAGGGCTACCTCTCAGCTGGCTTACGTTCATTGTGGATAAATGATCTTTTATCTTGTCTACTCCGATAAAAGCTTTTTGCGTGGATTCTCACAGAAGAGAAAGCTTTGGAGATCATGTAGCCGCAGTAGATGGCCTCCTTCTCTGTGGCTTGCACCAGGAACCAAGCTGTCCGGAGCTGACTTATTCACTGTGGACCTGCCACTCCTGGCACTGGGCCTGGCACAAACTCAGCAAACATTTGTTGAATGGAAGAGTTGTGAATGCTATCGTCAGAATGGGGGACACTGAATTTCAGAGTTAAGCAAGATGTTCAAAGTTATGGCACCATCTGAGGGGTTGAGATGCCCAAGACAAGATAAAATCCAAGGTGTGCTGACTTAGCCAAGTGTGGAATTTTCAAACATATCCCTCAGAACACTCCCTCTGGGGATGGTAATAGGGCTCCTGAGGTTAGGGTCCAATGGCAGAGCAGATTTGGGAAATGTTAGATTAAATAAAAGCAGGTTTTAGGAATTCCCTGCAGTCCAGTGGTTGACTCCACATTAGTTCCCCAACCAGGGATCAAACCCTCAGGGAACTAAGATCCTGCAAGCTGCATGGCATGGCCAAAAAACAAATCAAAGCAAGGAAACAAGCAAAAAAACAAAAGCAGGTTTTGCTTTGGTAAACTATTGTGTTATTAGCTTTGCTGACATTCCAGCATGCACCCAGACCCTTTAAGAGAAGGACAGTCTTTCTTCAAGTTGGTGATCAAGGGATCTTTCCTTGGCGGAGGCTGTTCTTCAGACACTCCCTGGGAAATGGTCACTGGGTCCTTCCTTTCTGCTTTCTTCTGGGTGGGGTCTCTAACAAATGACTAAGAAGCCATGCCAAAATCCTTCAGCAGCCAAACTCAGGGACCCAAGCTGGATGGCAGAGTCTGCTCTTCTTTACTGAGCCAGGCAACATGGTGCTGGGGAATGAGTGTAGAGCTGGAGCATGGAAGCCTGATTCCTCTCCTCTCTCTCTTAGCTGTGTGACAGTGGATAAGTCACCTCACCTCTCTGAGTCAGATTTCCTAGCTGTAAAATGGTAATAATAAAATCTTATCTTCAGTTACTGGAGGCTTACATTCGATAATGCATGTGACATAGTCTAGTACAAGGCCGGTCACCTAATAGCTGTTCAGTAAGTACTGGATCTCAAGTTTCTGCAGTCAGCCTATTTGCACTAGTAGGTGTTTGGCAAATACTTCTTAGTGCCAGAATCATGAATTCAGATGAAATTCTTCAAGGAAACCAACTTAGAAAATGGGAATAAAAAATATGAAAGTGTAAGTGTTAGTTGCTCAGTCGTGTCCAGTTCTTTGTGAATCCATGGACTGTAGCCCGCCAAGCTCCTCTGTCCATGGGATTCTCCAGGCAAAAATGCTGGAGTGGGTTGCCATTCCTTTCTCTAGGGGATCTTCCCGACCCAGGGATCAAACCTGGGTCGTCTGCAGGCTGATTCTTTACCATATGAGCCCAAACCATGCGATTCTGGTCAGAGTCAGGATGGGAGACTGAGTGCAGGGCCATTTTCCCTGAGCTGAACTTTTGCATACAGTTGTCTACTTGGCAGTTCCTTTCTGAGGTCTAACAGGCATGTCAAAACAAATCTCTTGATTCTTTTCCCTTGAAGCTGATGCCTTCTCCAAACATTTCCATTTCATAAGATGGTCCCACTATCCACCCAGTTACTTAGGTCCCAGTGCAGGAACTAGCCTTGATTTTCTATTTCCATCACTCCCCAAACTTATCTGACAAGCCTTGCCAGTTTGGCTTCAAGTTCATCCCCTTCTCCACCACTATCTCTTATTTCAAGTCATCATTATATCTAACCTCATGTAGCAGGTGATGTTGGTGCCCACTCATCTCCCTTGGACTTTGCATCTCAATGAGCAGACTTGTCCTCCTCCAATCTTGAATGGTCACTCTGCACACCTGCTATGGACAAGAAGGGCTGTGGAGGTAACAATTGCTGTCTCCTAACAGCAACCTCAGTTTGGGAGCTGGTGCATAAATACCCTGACTCTCTCACCTTTGAGGTAGGACTATTCTTCAGTGTGTATTGAAGCAATTCCCCAAGTTTCTCTGCAGCATTAAGCTCCAGTCACTCACTACGGCAACCAGCTTAATAATATACATTTTGTGGCTTGCTTTTTCTTTGTATTCCTTCCCCACACTTCTACCAAGGAGTTCCCTTCATCTCCTAAATAAATGAAGTGCATTTGAGCTCTTGTCTTAGGGTTTGCTTCTGGGGAACCCAAACTGAAACTCTGGTTTATGGAAATAGCCTCTTTTCTCCTACAAATCTTTCTCTGCACGATAACCAGACAGAAATTCTGAAAATGTAAAGTGGTTCATTTCTTCTCTACTTATAAACTTCTGCTCACTTCCCCTCCCTCTTAAATTAATATCCCAAGTGCTGGCTACAGCTCAACATGCTACAGGTTCTCCTTGCACACTGGGTTGTTGTTTATATTTTGAATGTAACAACCCACCCCCATTTAAGGCTGCTCCTTCTGCCCAGAAAATTGATATCAGAACTTCAGGGGCCAAGCTCCCTTTTAAAATTCCAGTCCAGTCCCAATATCGTTCCCTCTGAGAAGTCACTCTAATGTAGCCATGCCTTCCCTCCATTACAACTCTTTGCAATTATCTTTTTTAATTTTAAAGTTTATTTATTTATTTAAGTTTTGGCTGTACTGCCTCTTCACTGGTGTGTGCCAGCTTTCTCAGGTTGCAGTGAGTGGGGACTACTCTTCATTGCAGCACGCAGGTTTCTCATTGCGGTGGTTTCTTATATTTTGGAACATGGTTTCTAGGCACATAGGCTTCAGTAGTTGCAGTACCTAGGCACCATAGTTGCAGCATGTGAGTTCTAGAGTGTGGGCTCAGCATTTGTGGTGCATGGGGTTAGCTGCTCCGGCGCATGTGGTATCTTCCTGGACCGGGTGCATTGGCAGGTGGACTCTTAACCACTGGATCAGGAAGTCCTGCAATTATCTTGATATTTGCATATTTATTTCTTGTTCGTCTTCCTCTTTTATAAGGGCCCTGCTATTAGGATAGGAACCATGTGTGTCTTGTTCTCATTTTTGCCCCAGCTCCTAGAACAGGGGTTAGAACTTAACATGGACTTTGGTAAGTATTTATTGAATGAATGCATGTATGTGCATTGTAATATCTTGTTTGTCTTTAATTGTGTCAAATGATGATCTATCTGTTACCAGCTCTCATTTGTAATAATTATAATTATTTTACTTAAAACTTATTTAATAATCAGAAATGAAACAAATGATTACTCATAAGGAAGAGACTCATTTACCCAACAATTGTGGAGGGTCAGAGATGTGCCGAGTACTGATCGGAGATGAATAAACAGTTCAGGTTTTTCATGGGAAAATTTGTAATTGAGAATAGAAAATCAAAAGAGCAGAAATCGTTTTATGCCTAACAACAACAGCAGTATCCAGAATGACTCCTCTTTGAGGATGATTTCTAGCACCTTCACTTCACTATGGTCACTGAGCCTCATGACAGTGCTATAAGTAGCTTCATTCTTTAAGGGAGGAAATTAAAGCTTACAGAGATGAAATGTTTTGCCAAAGCTTATATGGCTCATGAGAATCAACAGTGGGACTGGAGCTAGACTTGGAGCTTCCAGGAAGGTTCCACTGCCTCCCAATGCCTCCCACTGCATCTCTCCCCTGTGCACAGTCTGGGGGCACAGAGCAGAGGCCCATCAGGTGCTTGTTGACAGGTGAAATGATGCCTACTAACACCTTAGGGAGTATCCTCCATTTGGGAGCCCCTTGGGTGGCTTGACCAAAAGATGCTGCCAGCTGCTGCCACTGCTGATGGTCCAGAATTACGTGATCACTGTGGGAGGCTGTTGGGTTCTTATAAAGTCCATTTACTATTGAAAATGAATATTTGATGCAAGTGCACACCTGCTAAATAGATAAGCTATGTTTTCATATGTAATTAGGTTAACCCATTAATGAAATACATTGGTTAAATAAATAATATGTGTAATCCACTAATGTGCATTGGTGCCTAGTGCAGTAAGCCAATCTTAAACTAACAACTGTTAAGAGAACCGACTTGTTTAAGGCGTAGATTTGCTCCATTTGAGGACAGGGAATTAATAGAGTTCTTCATGGTTATAATTAATAGGTTGGTCTTTGCTTTACAAAGTTAACTCTGTAATGTAGTATTTGTCTTTCTACCCATTGCTTAGATAAAGCCCTAAACTGTGTTTGCCTGAACTGGGAATGCAGTAATTTTGTGAATCAAGTAGCATGCTCTGCAAGGCGGGGATGAAGTGAGGAGAGCATGGAGAAAGCGCCAGGGAAGATTAGATTAGGAATTAGAAAGGGCAGTGTGCCTGCTAATTGCTAGATAAGAGTTGATGCCAAGGATGCCAAGGATGAACTCTCCTTGTGTGGGATGGGACACTCCAGTGAAAAGTCAGTGAACCTACCATTCAGGAGGAAACCTTAGACTGGAGGGTTACATGGCTTTTTGGTTCATTGATCACTGTGTCTAGAGGGGGAGAAATTCTCACCAGCTCCTATAGGCCACCTGCTTTTTCCTCTTACTACCAAAAACCTTGCACAAAAGAAAGATAGACTCAGGATGGATTTGGTCATCAAAGGGTGATGCCTTGCTTTCATTAAGTACATTACAAGGTATTTATTAAGAAATAGACTCAAAGAACTGATGAACTGAGAGGACTGAACCTAGCCCTGCTCTCTCGAGTCCTGGGAGGTACAGGGATTTTCCCAAAGCACCACGCAGAGCTCCCCCTTGAATTGATACCCACCCATCTTCCTATCCAGCTTCTTCTTCCACATAACCTAATCTGTTGACTGACAGCCTCACTTGTCATACTTTCTTCATGGAGCATGCTAATTTCTGCCCCATGTGGTTCCTGGGAAGCTAGGGTAAATTCTGTCCTCTGCTTTCTGGCATCAGCTATAACTGGATGTACTAAGGCAAGGAAAGAATTGCAGCCTCTCCCACAGAAAACAGCATAGAGGAGGAGTGTGTTACATGGCATGTTCCTAGGGCATTCCATCCATCCCAAGGCATTTCATCTAGATTTCTAGGTGTTAAACTCTTCTTGTTTTTGTCCATGAGCCTTAATTCCTCAAAGGGACTCTTGGGTGAACACGGGGTAATAGTGACTCACTTCCACAAAAACTTAGAAATGAGAGAAACAAGAGTCCTCTCTGAAAGGTTACACAGTGGAATGAGTGTGTTACGCACTGCGCACACCATGCCTGCTGCTCTCCTCCATATGACAAAGGAGCCTGCCGTCTCCCTCTCCAGCCTCGTCCGGCACCCTCCCCCAGCACGCCCCCGGCGCTCCAGCCTCATCAAACGTCATTCTCTGTCCCTGTCTGGCTCCTGTTCCTCCCTCTGCCTGAGGCACTTCCCCTCTTCCTTCTACCACTTCCTTCCCTTTTGACTTTTTCACTCCTTCTCTTGATTGGGTCCCATATCTCTTTGTGGTGGACTGGGGCTCCAGACCTTCTTTTCCTGGTTAGCATATGCATCCTTATTTGTTGGAAATGTCAGCAGCTGCGGCAGCTCTCACTGATGTTTGTTCTGGGCCATGGGGTACTGCTTTCCCAAGGTCATGCCCCTTGGGTGCAGTCACAGCCAAAGACTAGCTGATTTCAGAGATACCAAGGCTTAGCTCCCTTGCCTCAGTTTGGGTCCACTTCACAAGGCCGTCTCAGCACCAGAGTTCCTCATAAAATTGTCTGGAGCCTTGGTTGCAACCTCTTTGCAGACCAGTTCTCCAGTCCTGCCTTCCTCACTTTCTCACAGGGATGTCTTCTGAGAGGACCCTACAGTCAACTTTCTGTACAACTGTCTATCTTGGTCGGTTTCCCAGAAATCCCAGCTAAGACAGCTGGTGTCAGGAGTGGTCCCGGGAAGGAGATGCTAAAATGCGAACTTAGAGGTCTCATTCACCAGTCATCTGGCAATGAGAACCTCAACACTGGTAGTAGATGGAGTCAAGACAGCCCCTGGTGTATGTAGCAGGTCAGTTGTTGACTGGGCTAGGACACTAGTGGAAGGGGATGCACCGGCTTGTGTAATCCAGTAAGTACCCTACATGTGAATGAGAAGAGTATGTTCATAGGTCCAATTTGTTCCTACGTCCAACAAAGTCAGCCTAGGTACCCAACTAACACAATCAGCTATAAACTACTGCTTTTAAGGCTGCTTCTGGACATCCTGAGGTTGAAATAAAGATACTGTATTACTGTTCTCTATATGGTACTATACAGTAAAATACACAAAAGCACGACCACTTATAGAGGATGCACACATGTGACAAGGTATGCCAGACACCTGAACTAACTTATGTGATTGGACATGTGAACACGTGTGCACGTGGTTGAAAGTTTGCAACCTCAAGGTTCATATGTAGGGGACTTACTATAGCTTAGGCACTGGTGAGGTGTGAGGAAAATGTACCTAACAGGATCATGGAGTTGGTGGCAGTTACTGATTGTTATTGAATGTCACCGAGAGATGATGATAGGCATAGAGTAGAGTAGAATTAATGATCAATTCTAGACAAAATATGAAATCCAAAGCCTCCTTGGCAGCATTAGGAAATCCTAATCTCTTCTGTGAACCTCCAGATGTTCAAGCTGGTTTTAGAAAAGGCAGAGGAACCAGAGATCAAATTGTCAACATCTGTTGGATCATCGAAAATCCAAGAGAGTTCCAGAAAAACATCTATTTCTGCTTGATTGACTATGCCAAAGCCTTTGACTATGTGGATCACAACAAACTGTGGAAAATGCTGAAAGAGATGGGACTACCAGACCACCTGACCTGCCTCTTGAGAAACCTGTATGCAGGTCAGGAGGCAACAGTTAGAACTGGACATGGAACAACTGACTGGATCCAAATAGGAAAAGGAGAACGTCAAAGACTGTATATTGTCACCCTGCTTATTTAACTTCTATGCAGAGTACATCATGAGAAATGCTGGGCTAGAAGAAGCACAAGCTGGAATCAAGATTGCTGGGAGAAATATCAATAACCTCAGATATGCAGATGACACCACCCCTATGGCAGAAAGTGAAGAACTAAAGAACCTCTTGATGAAAGGGAGAAGAGAGTGAAAAAGTTGGCTTAAAGGTCAACATTCAGAAAACGAAGATCATGGCATCTGGTCCCATCACTTCATGGCAAATAGATGGGGAAACAATAGAAACAGTGAGAGACTTTATTTTTTTGGGCTCCAAAATCATTGCAGATGGTGACTGCAGCCATTAAATTAAAAGACACTTACTCCTTGGGAGGAAAGTTATGACAACCTAGATAGCATATTAAAAAGCAGAGACATTACTTTGCCAACAAAGGTCCGTTTAGTCGATGCTATGGTTTTTCCAGTGGTCATGTATGGATGTGAGAGTTGGACTATAAAGAAAGCTGAGCGCTGAAGAATTGATGCTTTTGAAGTGTGGTGTTGGAGAAGACTCTTGAGAGTCCCTTGGACTGCAAGGAGATCCAACCAGTCCATCCTAAAGCAGATCAGTCCTGGGTGTTCATTGGAAGGACTGATGCTGAAGCTGAAACTCCAATATTTTGGCCACCTGATAAGGGCTGACTCACTGGAAAAGACCCTGATGCTGGGAAAGATTGAAGGCAGAAGGAGAAGGGGATGACAGAGGATGAGATGGCTGGATGGCATCACTGACTCAATGGACATGGGTTTGGGTGGACTCTGGAAGTTGATGATGGACAGGGAGGCCTGGTGTGCTGTGGTTCACGGGGTGGCAAAGAATCGGACATGACTGAGTGACTGAACTGAACTGAATTGAACTGAATCTCTGCAGTAGGGCCAGGAAGCGTGAAGAATCAGGCTCAGGACTCAATTGTAGGAGGAGAAGATCTGCAGAGAAAGTTGAATCTCACCCTACCAAGTCTTCTTTGCTGAGCAGGGTTCTAATAGAGAAGAAATGAGACCCTGTCTTGAGACTAGGATATCTGAGTAGGTGCCGTTGAGAACATTAAACTTACAGATTTTCTCAGAGCTATTGGATATCCATAGACAGGGCCTACTCCCCATTGGAGGCAGGTTCTGAAGATTGTGTGGAGGCTGCTACTGAGGCAGGTGTCTTACAAGATGATGCTTGTTTCTCTCAGGGTCTACCTCTGTCTCCTCTCCTGGCAATTAGATCAATCACATGGGCTAAATCCCCACAGGATTGAAGATACACTAGGCCCACTAAGGAGGAGAGGGACCATCTGCTGAAGTGGCCACAGAATCTGGCTAACATGTACCAGCAGGAGCTGGAAGGCTACACTTGGGACTGAATCCTAAGGTCCTGAGTCAAGGGCACAGGACATAAAGTTGGAGAAAGGAGAGCTATTTAGGAACTTTCTGAAGGGCTAGCTCAATTCAGAGTTCCCTAGAGGATCACTGAAGCATCAGCTGCAATTGAATTGCAGGCTAGCTTCTCTTCCTGTGCTTCTCTCTTCCTGTAGGTCCTTCAGCCTTCTCTAGGTAACTCTGCAGTCAGCTTTCTGGGACAACATCCCATCCCAGAGTCTATTCCAGAATCTCGCCCATGTGTTCCTTGTCTATCTGGACTTCCTCTGTTGTGACACTTATCACACTTGCTCACACTTCTGTCCCAGTGCCTACCATAGTGCCTGGAATACTGGCACATAATAGTTGCTCAGTTAGTTCTTATTGAATGAGTAGTAAAATGAATTTGACTTAGGGAGACAGAATGGCTCTCAGGTCAGAATAAGACCTGGTGGAAAGAATTATTATATCTAAAGAAAGAAGGGGCTCATTAGCCTCAGAATAAAAATAAAAGGCAAATCTTGGAACAATGTTCATCCAGGGAGTAGAGACAAGTGCCTTAGCCATAAGATTCTGCTTATTCTGATCCCATTAAGCAAAGCTGTGTCTAATGTGGAGATATAAGAAACAGCTGCAGGCAATGAGTTCATTGCATTTCCAGTCAAATGGGCGAGAACCTGCTGTGGAGGTAGGTGCCTCAGGGCAACTTTAACCTGCTGCCCCTACACATTTGTTCCTGTACTACCCACCTCTTATCCTGCTTCCAGGATCACCCAAAAACTCCATCTGTGGACTGGTGTCTCATATAGACCTGGGAACTGAAGTATTCAAGTCCATGGAGCAGCTGTTAATTCTTCTTGTTAACTGAATTAACCTACTTTCTGATTTTATATATCAGTCCTGTTTAATGAGTCTGATCCCGAGAGAAAAATCTCTAGAGAGATGAAACTTTCCAGGGCCAGAACTGACTCTGAGAGAACTCACCAAAGTAATGATGCATCCCCTCACATCATATAAACTATGGGGGTCTCATTGGATTTTCCAGGGAATACCCTGACTTCACCATGTGCTAAGAACCTACTATCTATTTTGGGATTTCCAGGAAGAGTAGGGCAGGGTCTGGGTGGTCAGCTTCCTTTTTAGCTCTAATAATACTTGGTGCTGGGCTTATAGGCATTATTTAATGAAGACTATGTGAACCGAATGTCCTATGGTATTGGTGTCCCTTGGAATGACGGAGTTTGTCCTTTACGGTGATTGGTGAGGAGGTCTCTGGGGTCTGGGGAATGAGGTTGGTTTTCTGTAAGATTTCATATGGGGTCTGAGGATGCCTGTTTTTTTCAGGGTCCCTGGGAGGGCCCTTTGGGCCTACAGTTGAGCTCTGAACCTCAGCTTGAAAACTAGTGGTCAGAACTAAATCTGTTTCTTGGGCTGGGAATAAAACCATGTGTATCCTTTAAAAAATCTTTTGATGGAACTAGAGGGTATTATGCTTAATGAAATAAGTCAGACAAAGAAAGACAAATACTGCATGTTATCACTTTTGTGGGGAACCTAAAAATAAAGCAAACTAGTGGATATAATAAAAAAAATCCCACAGACAGGGTATATAAAATACACCCACAGGGTATAGAAAACAAACTAGTGGTCACCAGCAGGGGAGAGGGAAGGGGGAAGGGGCAAGACAGGGATCAGAGATTAAAAGGTGTAAACTACTATTAATATGTGAAAAATAAATTAGCTACAATGATATATATTAGGAAATATAGCCAATATTTTATAATAACTATAAAAGAAATTAATCTATAAAAAATTTTAAACACTATGCTGTATATCTGAAACTAACATAATATTATAAATGAACTAAACCTCAAAAAGATCCTTTGTATCTGTTGTGTTGCTGTGCTTAGTCACTCAGTCATGCCCGACTCTTTATCTTCTATGTATGTAAAATTTCCCACACTATACTCCATGAGAAACTGAAGGTTAAGTTTACCATCACCATCAGTTCAGTTCAGTTCAGTCACTCAGTCGTGTCCGACTCTTTGCGACCCCATGAACTGCAGCACGCCAGGCCTCCCTGTCCATCACCAACTCCCAGAGTCAACCCAAACCCATGTCCATCGAGTCGGTGATGCCATCAAACCGTCTCATCCTTTGTCATCCCCTTCTCCTCCTGTCCTCAGTCTTTCCTAGCATCAGGGCCTTTTCCAATGAGTCAGCTCTTTTTATCAGATGGCCAAAGTACTGGAGTTTCAGTTTCAGCATCAGCCCTTCCAATGAACACCTAGGACTGATTTCCTTTATGATGGATTGGTTGGATCTCCTTGCAGTCCAAGGGACTCTCAAGAGTCTTCATCAACACCACACTTCAAAAGCATCAATTCTTTGGCAATCAGCTTTCTTTATAGTCCAACTCTCACATCCATAGATGACCACTGGAAAAACCATAGCATTGACTAGATGGACCTTTGTTGACAAAGTAATGTCTCTGCTTTTTAATATGCTGTCTAGGTTGGTCACAATTTTCCTCCCGAGGAGTAAGCGTCTTTTAATTTCATGGCTGCAGTCACCATCTACAGTGATTTTGGAGCCTGGAAAAATAAAGTTTCTCACTGTTTCCCCATCTATTACCCATGAAGTGATGGGACTGGATACCATGATCTTAGTTTTCTGAATGTTGGAGCTTTAAGCCAACATTTTCACTCTCCTCTCCCTTTCATCAAGAGGCTCTTCATTCTTCACTTTCTGCCATAAGAGTGGTGTCATCTGCATATCTGAGGTTGTTGATATTTCTCCCAGCAATCTTGATTCCAGCATGTGCTTCTTCCAGCCCAGCATTTCTCATGATGTACT